>OZ026624.1:89645988-90075988 GCA_964020975.1 Hermodice carunculata
ACTTGGTTTTTCCCCCTTTTCGATCCATACAGATCTTTACAATTGTTTTTCAAAGTATATTGCTCACCAGGAATGTTAACCATGTTATTAAACATCAGTCAAACATATTGAAGGAGACCACATTCAACCACCAGTCGCATGAAACTGGACAAAAGATTTGGATTTCATTTTACAGGAAGCTACAACACGTCAATCAAAATAAATTAATGTCTGGAATATCCAGGATATTTCAGGACCAAAATATATACATATATGTGTAGATACCTGTATTTTCAATAGAAAATACAGGTTGACAGCCCCAAGTGGTAGTGGTGGATCAGGTTAAGACCCATATGTTAACTTGGATTGTGAAGTGGCAAAGCCTATATTAGTCACTGCCCAACACTTCAGATTTTAGTGGGAAGACACAGTGGATTACTTGAAGCTGAATTCTTTGTTATTCAAGTAGATTTCAGAAAAAATATAGCTAGAGAAATGTGCAATATACCCTACAGCAAGTTGACATAACAAGGTCAGAGTAGTGGAACAGAACATTTTATAGTACAGTAAAACTACCATAAGTGGGCACCTCTCTGCAGTGGGCACCTCTTTACAATGGCCACTTTTCTTTGGTCGCGTTTGATTTTCCCGATTACCAACATGTTAATGGAACCTCTCAGCAGTGGGCACGTCTCTACTATGGGCAGTGCACATCTTGTATGTTTAGAGGAAATCTGCTACAGTGGGCACTTTTTTTGGGAAAAAAGGTAATGAGTACATGTATTTGGATTGTTTTCCTTCTCAAACTGTCATTTTTGCACCAGTGCTCACCCCCTTTCCCAGGTTCTTCACCCCACATAGTGTAATTTCCTTACCACATCAAACAGCGCAGTGTAGGCTGGCCAGCCAGCCAGTATGTATATTCAAAGCATACAGCAGTTTTCTACTCTAACATTGATTCCCGTGACACCTTTGTGGAGTAACACCAGGATGAAGTTATCACTGGGAAGAGACTTAACAGCTGACTTGTCGGAAACAATAGTGTGTTATTGAGTGCCACCTGAGTGTAACTGAAATACTTTGATGTACATCATTTTAACCTATGAGAACTGTTCATATGCCAGGTTCCTCCCCCCACACAGTGTATATTCAAAGCACATACAAATTTACATATACCTTGCACATGTTATTTATTACTTCTAAAATCAGGTCTTTTTTTCCCTGTTTCAAGTAATAAAGAATAAATTTTGAAACATGGTCTATTTATTTCATTTGGGTTTGCAGACTAGCATTAACATGTGCATGTCTTGTCTGTGAGATTTGTTGTGTGCTCACCCATACTACATGTACTGAAAACTGGTAATCTATCTACCCACGTGGTCAACCCTCTCTGCAGTGGGCATCTCCCTACAGTGGGCACTTTTCTGAGGTCCCAAGGGTGCCCACTGTATAGAGGTTTTACTGTACGGTGGTCCTTCTCTTATAAGGCCCCTCTCACTAGAGGCTACCCCTCTTGAAAGGCTGGTGTCAGAGAATACTTGGCCCTCCCCCCCCCCCCCCCCCCGAACAGATAGGCACCCAGGGGCCCATTCCTCGCCGAACGTTTGCCCCATCCCCACCCCCCCTAGAAATTGGAATAACTTAGTTTTGGCCCTGTCCACTCTATATATACACCCTGCATATTTTGCAAACTCTAAAAGAAATATTTTTAAAGAATTTGCTATTATTTTGTGAAATAAATGTAAATCAAACAATTAAGTACATTTACAAGGCTTAATGTTTGCCACTATATATGTATATATTGGTGTTTTGTACATGTAATGTGACTGCACATTCCTTGTTGGAATTATCTCACAACCCCTCCAAGAATATACAAAGTTTTTTGGTTTTTTTTAATTGTGCAACACATATTTTAGTACAAATCTACCCCACATGTATAGATTCAGGTGTCCCTATTTTCCCCTGATTCTTTGTTATCTGTATTTCTGGAGATACATACACAGCATATCTGGCTCTTTATATGAATGAAAAAAAAAAAAAAAACAATAAAACACCACATTTTTCAAAATGAGAAAGCTCCTTTATACTGGGAGGGCCTAAATATTCTGGAATGGAATCAGGAATGTGGGTTTTCAGCTGATTTCCCCTTTTTGTATGCATCATGAAGTGGATGTAAATGGGGAGGGGGCCCTTTGGTTCCATTTGGGCCCCCAATTTGTTTGTGTCTTAAAGCGGATGTAAATGAGGAGGGGGCCCTTTGGTTCCAAAATATTTGGGCCCCCTATTTGTAAGTAAATGCCTTGGAGTGGATATAAATGGGCAGAGAGCCCTTTGGTTTCAGAATATTTGGGCTCCCCATTTTTAAGTGTCTTGAAGTGGGTACTTAAATGCAAATAGGGGGCAAAAAAATATTCAAGATTCACTTAAATGCATTTAGATACCAAAAGAGGGCCCGTTAGTTTGGAATCAAAGGGGGCCCCTTTCCCATTTATAGCCACCTCAAGGCACTTAGGTACTGTTCAGGGGTAAAGTGGCCCAAACATTCAGGAATCAAAAGCCTCATTTATATTCACTGCAAGTTATTTACTTACAAATAGGGGGCCCAAATATTCGGGAACCAAAGGGCCCCCTCCCCATTTATATTCATTGCAAGTTATTTACTTACAAATAGGGGGCCCAAATATTCGGGAACCAATGGGCCCCCTCCCCATTTATATCCACTGCAAGGTATTTACTTACAAATAGGGGGCCCAAATATTCGGGAACCAAAGGGCCCCTACCCATTTATATCCACTGCAAGGTATTTACTTACAAATAGGGGGCCCAAATATTCTGGAACCAAAGGGCCCCCTCCCCATTTATATTCAGTGCAAGGTATTTACTTACAAATAGGGGGCCCAAATATTCTGGAACCAAAAGGGCCCCCCTCCCCATTTATATCCAATGCAAGTTATTAACTTACAAATAAGGGGCCCAAATGTTCTGAAACCAAAGGGCCCCCTACCCATTTATATCCACTGCAAGGTATTTACTTACAAATAAGGGGCCCAAATATTCTGGAACCAAAGGTCCCCCTCCCCATTTATATCCACTGCAAGTTATTTACTTCCAAATAGGGGGCCCAAATATTCGGGAACCAAAGGGCCCCCTCCCCATTTACATCCACTGCAAGGTATTTCCTTACAAATAGGGGGCCCAAATATTGTGTAACCAAAGGGCCCCCTCCCCATTTATATTCACTGCCATGCATTTACTTACAAATAGGGGTCCAAAATATTCTGAAACCAAAGGGCCCCTTCCCCATTTATAATCCACTGCAAGGCTTTTACTTACAAATAGGGGGCCCAAATGTTCTGGAACCACAAGGCTCTCTCCCATTTATTTATCCTATGTTTGCACTTGCATGACCTAAATACTCCAAATCTCCAGAAATTCAGATAAAAGGAATCAGGCGAAAATGGAGGCTCCTGAATCTTTACATGTGGGGTAGATTTGTGATAAAATATGGGTTGGACAAATACATATGGAAAAAAAAAAAAACACATTGTCTATACTTGGAGGATTGTGAGATAATTCCTACAAGGTATATGCACCCACACTACATGTAAAATACACAGGTATATACATGTATATATAGTGGCAAACATTAAGCCTTGCAAATGTTTCAATTGTTTGATTTACCTTTATTTTATAAAATCATAACAAATTCTTTTCGAAATATTTCTCTGAGAGTTTGCAAAATATCATACAGGATGTATATATAGAGTGTACTGGGCCAAAACTAAGTTATTCCAATTTGTATTAGGGGGGCCCAAATGTTCGTAGGGGGGCCCAAACGTTCGGCAAATGAATGGGCCCCCGGGGGCCCATCCGTTTGGGGGGCCCAAATATTCTCTGACACCGGCATGCTTGTGCAGAAAGTATGATATTTCTATTATATTCTCTCCTTCAAGAGAGGCCACCCCTCTTATAAGGCCATGTTTTGGCTGCATTTGGGGTGGCCTTATAAGAGGGGGACCACTGTACATGTATTTGAAAATTCTATGGCCATGATATGGTTCTCTATTACAACAGTTTTGAGTTTAATGGGGACCAATACTTACAGGTAAGTGGCACAGCCATGAGTACCAGAGTAGCCCCATCATATGCAAACATTTTCATGGCAGAACTAGAAGAAAACAAACATCTTAAATTCCCACTACAACCCCAGGTGTGGTGGAGGTTCATAGATGATATTTTTTGCATTTGGACGCATGGAGTACAAAGCTTCCACGAATTCTCAAATCATCTCAATTCCTTCCATGCCAGCATTAAATTCACAGAACAACACTCCATGGAACAAGTACCATATCTAGACACCATGGTGAGATTTGATGAGAACAACCAACTGTACACCACATTGTACACTAAACCAACGGACACTCATACATATCTACATTATAGATCAGCGCATCCCAAGCACTGCAAAACAGCCGGACCTTACGGCCAACTACTAAGAATCAAGAGAATCTGTACTTTACAGAATGACTTTGAAGAACAATCCAAGAGAATCCTTCAATTTTATGCCAGACGGGGTTACCCATCTCAGTTATTGAGCAACACTTTGGAGAAAGTGCAAACTCTAAACAGGTCTACGCTGCTACAGAACAACGCCACACAGAAAACAAACACCACAGACAAGAACAAGCTGTTCTTAATTACAAAATATCACCCAACCATACCACCATTCAAAACAACTGGGACACCATTCGGGCTTCGAAATATGGCCCTATCTTAGGGGACAAAGAAGTGATCATGGGATACCGCAGAACCACTAACCTCAAAGATTTATTGGTTAAATCTCGCATCAGGTACCCCCGAGATTAAGCAACCCCATCAACTGGGGATGACAATGATCATCATATATGCAACACAAGAACGTGCAGGTATGGCCCCAACATGGATGTGACAGGCTCAGTCAAGAGCACACACACAGGGCGAATATATACTACACCACAAGGTGGCTCATGTAAGAACAACAATCTCATTTATCTCTTAACCTGCGGAACCTGTAACAAACAATATGTAGGGCAAACGTCTAGGATGCTACAAAACAGGCTCCGGGAACATTTTTATTGTATCAACAAAAGAGATCTACAACAACCTCTGGGCAGACATTTCGCCAAACAGAACCATGGGGTTCTTGATCTCAGCATCCAAATACTGGAATATATCCCCCTGCCTCCTAAGTTTAAGAAAACAGAAGCATATAGGCTGAAAAGGGAATATTTCTGGATCCACCAGCTTTGTACTATGGAACCGTTCGGTCTCAATGTTATGGGAAAGTGAGCATACTCGCTCTGTCTTATGCTAAATTTTTATAGGTTCGATGCTCACTTTCATATGACACAAAATACAGAATATGCTGAAGATAGGAACAGTTCGATCTTTGATTAACAGCTGCAAACTAACAAATGGGACACACCAGTGATGCCCCATCTCTATGTTTATTTATTTTTATAACATAATCTTTTAAGTCTACAATTTCACATTTCGGACAATATTGCAATCAATCAAATGGGTTGAGATAAGACAACACAATGTTGTGTTTCCCTCTCCCCTTACTCAAAATTCTATTCCATCTTTATTCCACAAATAAAGCAAAAGAATACAAGGGACTAGATAAGACAACACAATGTTGGGCTTGCCTTCTGCCTAGTCTGAGCACTTTATCTCAACTTCATCTCAAAATAAAGTAAGAAAGAATAAACTATTAGAAGCCCCTAGGGCTTCTAAACACGTATTCCCCCTCCCCAGGGAGTAGGATCTATCTAGTCATACACGTGCGACCAGCACGTGCCTACACTACTTGTCACCATGCATAAGTGACTAGTTAAAAACATGGCGTCATCACTATGACCCACTCATGACACTGACTGTTTACACCGTACTATACAAGATGCAACACAAACCGTTTAAGTCTTGAGATGTACGACGTCACAGCCGTTATCCTCAGTCCCTGAAAAGCCACCCTACTGGCGAAACCTGTCGGACTACTCACAGCAGGCATTACAGGGAGTTCTGCCCTCGCCAAGTCTTTTTCCATGATGTGGTTCGGTCATATTTGAAATTTAAAGTTTACCAATATTGGAGAGGGGAAATAGGTTTTCCATACTGGGAATTTTTATTTGCCGTACTTATGTACTGGAAACCTTTTTACTTTCCCTACTTCCTACAAACCAATATTTGTACATTTTCTTGTATTCCGTACCTTGTACTAGGGCAAAATTTTTACTTGTACCTGCGTACAAGCCCCCCCTGTTGTCTTGAAACGGTAATTTATACAACTTGTACACAAAGCCTGCTCTCATGTTAAAAGATGGTTCCCATGTCACTAGCACTATTTTAACAACAAAGACAAGATTTATATACTTTAAAAAACATCTTTAATGACAATATAAAAATACATATTATATACATAGCTAAAATGAGGCTGTCATAAGTCCTCAACAGTAATTGACTTGCCTGAACTGTGCCAGCTTAACTGTATTCACACGTTTCAACTAAGTACAAGTCTATTTTATGTACAACTAACTAAACTCACAAGTACATATATAAAAAGAAGACAGTGGTAACAATACTGGACATACATGTATATGAAACATGATATGTGTAAGTACTTAAGTCCATGTGATCAGTGCATTTTAATTGTTTTCCACCTGGGCCACAAGCCCGAAGATGTCCATGTGATCAGTGCATTTTAATTGTTTTCCACCTGGGCCACAAGCCCGAAGATGTCCTTGCCAGGGAAAATGACCATACTTATCAGATTAATTAGGATACAAGTAAACCTTAGGGAATAGAGCACTGATGTTATCTATCCCTGAGTTGGCCTTTGGAAAACTCCTAGTAAGACTGGTAGAATTATTAAAGATCTCTAACCAACATGTGCATAAATAGATTTATGGTACGAAAGATGAAACAGACATAATCACATATACTTAAAATATATTTTGTTGGCCAACAAAACAAATTTAGCAGACTTGTACATGAATCCTGCTTGGTCATCATGAATAACCTATCTGAATACAAACACCTGGAAGATGTTAGTACAAGTAGCCATTAGACTTATCCATATTTCAAACACATACGAAACTTTTTTTTTTTAATTCAAACAACCACCATGATGGAAAGCCAGGTATAAATCTACAAAATAAATTCTGTACTACTCAAAACTTAAACACATGCCTAATTTTGCACCAAGCTTTTCATGGAGCAATTTACATTTTAGCTGGATGACTGCATAGCATGGGACAACAAACTGAATGAATTTCAGCACAGTTTAAATTTAAAGAGATCCTCCAGAAAGACTTGAAACTTGCTGATGGACCTGGTTGCAAGTACACAAAATGTTTACATGTATCAGACATTAAACAGCTGTCAAGAGCTGGGATGTTCAGTCACTTTCCGGTTTTTGCACAGCACCATATGGTCAGTCACAGTTGCGTTTAGACTCCAATTTTATATCTTTACACTTGTCTGGAAATTTTTACTCCAATGAAATTTTGCACACAAAATGGAAGTATGAAGCATACCAAATTGAACCAATTGCAAAAATGTCTAATTTTACAGTATCCTCTGAAGCTGTAAAATATGAACAACAATACTGACACAAGTCTCAGGTCAGGCCACAACCTTTCTACCACTGATCCAATGTCTTGGTTAGCTTTACCATGAACATCTGTTTCCACTTGTACTTTAAAAGTGGATCATGAACTACACATGTGTACATTGCCTGTCAATAATGTACTCTGAATTGATTTATTTTGTTTGTTTGTTTGTTTTTTACAAAAATTGATAAATCTGCAAGATCTTCGATTCACAATCTTGCAAAAAGCAAGTAATATGGAAACATTCCTGCACGCTGCAGTCTGAAGCAGCCTCTTTGGGGTGAAATGAAAGTCTCCTGTCAACTAGCTGACACAATCAGAATCCTTCCTAGATGACAGCACCGTTCAGGTCCCTGGTAGAGCATTTAGTCCAATCAAATGTCCATGGCCTCTTTTCAGTTTGCCATATCAGAAAAACAATTCTATCACAAGTACATTAGGTATGATAAAGCAGGGATACCCTGAAATTACTTGGCAAAATGTACATTATGTTCAATGACCTCAAATATTTACACCATGAAATTAATTCTATACATATCTACATGATCAACTGGACTTGGGATGGTGAAGTTTTTGGACTGTTGTGGTGACTAACTGGTTCTGGAAGATGAAGATCTTGATGCGGTCAAAGATGAAGATAAAGACTGCCAAAATGGCCAGGTACTGAATCCAGCCCCATTTGATGAGGTACCAAAAACCTGGGGTAAAGCTAGGAGAGCAGTAAAGGAGTATCTGACAAATGTGTACATTCACTGCATATATAAACAAACATTTCTTGACTGGCTACAATTGAAGGTTTTCGGTATGACTGAACTTTTATACAGTCTATATGTTCCTGTTATAAAAGAAAAGAGTTTGAAATGGAAAACACATAGAGATGCCTACATGTATATTCAAATGATGTTGCAGAATTTGAGCTATAATTTTTATGATAATAAACATAACAATTATGCAAAAAAAAGGGAACATCTGGGACAAAAACTGTTAGACATTTTACATCATTACTTTTATAATTGTTCCTGATGCAGTTTTTGAAACATTACTTTTTCCTAAATTACGTACATGTCTAGATGTAGACTTCCTTTCACATTAATAGATCCAGGCAAATTCTGAGGATAACTGATAATGCTGGCTTAAAAGCAGGGCTAGTGGCCTCTGTGGCTGTGAAAGAAAAGTTTTGACTACTTTTATTGCATTTTACAACTCATCAGGAACTCGTGGAAAGCTATGAGGAACTGTTTATATACGGAGGAGTAACACATCCATTGGCGCATGATCACATGCTGTGATTATGTAGCAAGTAACTACACTTGGATATGCACATGGTGACCATGGTAAGACTTGATTCAAGTGGATCTGAACCACATAAAAGGGCTAGGTGCACATATGGGGCATAATTAGGAATCACTGTAAATGGCTACCTGTCAAAAAACTGATATTCTATATCCCTAACCATTTTTATAGATATCAATCTACCACAGATCTGTAACAAAATCATGAGGCCCATGGGCCTGGTGCTCTGCTGACATATAGAGGGCTAAATAACAGAATAATGGGTGAATAAGAAGAAGACAAGGAAAGATGTTGTTAAATATGATTTATTAAGTAAATTTATATCAGAAGCTGTGCAATACGTCAAATATAGATCAAATGTAATTATCTAATTAATGACCTTGAGTGTAGGTTATCATTTCAATGAAATGTAGGTGATACATGGGTTGTGAACAAATGTTTGTTTTGTATTTGAATGTGACAAATGATAGGTCTGGTTGTGACTTCTTGTTAGCTGGACATGTGACTTCACTTGTGACGAATGATTTCGTATAAGTTTCAATGCATTTTGACTCCTAATTTCAGTGCAACTATAAGTAGCACCACCAGTATCATGATTAAGATTTTGACCTCCCCCACCATCCAACCAAATTTCATAAAGATCCATAAAAAATTAGAGATGTTACAACATTCAGAACATTTTCACATTTTGACCCCTATATTACATAATATTGTGTAGGTGGTGCCACCAATATCATACTCGACTTTTAGTTCTGAAAGTTATATGTGTCTACATTGAAAATTGTGAGAGTTCGTGTTAACCTTCTATTTTGGCAAATTCTCCATTAAATACAACAGGTGGCACCACCAGTACTTCATACACAATAGGGATTGTCTTTGTAATAAACATGTAATGTTTTATTCACATAACTATGATTAAATGTACAAGGCCCACCACTAGCTACTCACCTCTATCAACTTTTTAGTCCTGGTGACATTGAACAAGTAGATCAAGGTCATCCATAATGTGTAACATTCTAGCTTTAGCCATGATACATACATCCTATAAATTTGGTAAGGCTAGCTGCATTCTTTGCTGAAATAATAAATAAGTTTGAACACAGTTTGACTAATAATTTCTGTACAATATAGGTCGAAATTTTGATTTTCCCTGTAATCCCACTCCATTTCATGAAGATCCACCAAAAATTAAAGATAATAGAGCGTTCACAATATTTTCACATTTCAACCCATATATTACATAATACTGTAGGTGACACCACCAACATGGAACTTGACCTAGTTTTTCATACACCCTTTGTCCTGACAGTAATACTGGGTTAGCTTGAAAACTGTGGACAGTTTTGTGCTAACGAGCAAAAGTTTACGGACAGATGTCTCAATATAGAATACATTGTCAAGAAAGCACATGGATGGACGGATAGACATAAGCGGTCGCATAAGCTCTGCGACCTTAGGTCAGCAGAGCTAAAAACAGTGAAGGTGTGTGCGAATAACTTTGAGATGACATTTTTAAATATGTAAATCTGAGCAATATTCTATAATGTAAGACAATGGTAAAGTACTAAGTGATTCCATTGTGCACAGATGAACCTTGACAGAAGCTTCTTTTCTTTCTTTAATTTGAAATACCATAGTAACATCATCTACTTTGGCATTTCTCGACCAAGCCCCAAATAATGGTCTTTAAGAATTCAGACAAAAATCAGAAAAAATGACCAATTCTTTTTTTTTTTTTTTCCTGAGGGGATCTTGTCCATCTTAAAATGTATGTGACACACTTTTTGTGAAGCTGTCATCAGTCTTGATTGATATAACACAGCAATATAAACTGCTTTGTCATCACTCAACTGACAAAAAAAAGTGAAAAAATCAAAATCAAACAAGATATGTTTATAAAACATAGATGCCCCCTCCCCCCCCCCCCCCCCGCCATTACCCTTGCCCTCGCTACCTTATTGATTGTAGTAGATGGGGCTCTTGTGACTTTACAAAATTAGTGAAGCTTGATCATACATCAATGTCACGTATCTTTAAACTTTAACCTAGCCTTAAAAAACGACTAAAAACCTGGACAATATAAAAGTTATAGCTGAAAAATTAGTCATCATTTAGAAACCATATTCAGCAAAGTGGCTTTATGACCTTGGAAATTAGGGCAAGGTCACTCATTTTCACTTGACCTTCTTCAGTTATTGTGCAAAAACCACAGGAAGTCAACTGTCTGTGTGTGACCCTCAAAACTGGGTCAAGGTCACCCATCTACAAACTCAAACTAGCCCTTATAGGCAACCATAAAGCTGTGCAATATAAAAGTGCTACCTCTAAAATACAAGTTATCATGCAGAAACAGTATTCAACCAAATGGCTCTGTAACCTTTGAAATTACGTCAAGGTCACCCATCATCAAACTTGATCTAGCCCCGAATAGGGACACTTATCCAGTGCAAAAATAAAAGTCCTAGTTTAAAAACCTCTTCAGTTATTATGTGGAAACCAAAGTTAACTCAGGTACCAACGTGACCTTGGAAATTAAATCAAGGTCACCAAACTTTAAACTTCTTCTAGCCCTTAGCAATAACTATAGACCTGTAAAGTATCCCAGTCCTAACTTAAAAACTTTTTGAGTTATTGTGCAGAAACCACAGGAATTCTACAATCTCTCGGTGACCCTGAAAACTGGGTCAAGGTCACCATCTTCAAACTCAACCTAGCCCTTACAGAGAACCATAAAGCTGTGCAATATAAAAGTCCTAGCTCCAAGGTATAAGTTATCATGCAGAAAGCATGAAACCTTATTAAGTAAAGTGGCTCTGTGACCTTTAAAATGAGGTCAAGGTCATTCATCTTCAAACTTTGCCTAGCCCCAAATATGGACTATAATCCTGTGCAATATAAAAGTCCTAGCTTAAAAACCTCTTCAGTTATTCTGCGGATACCAAAGTTGACTCAGGTACCACTGTGACCTTGGAAATTATGTCAAGGTCACCCATCTTCAAACTTTGCCTAGCTTTTGACTAGAATGATACACTTGTACAGTATCAAAGTCCTAGCTCAAAAACTTCTTGAGTTATTGTGCGGAAACCACAGTCTACCGACCAACCAACCGACCGACATGTGCAAAGCTATATGCCCCACCTTCTTCGAAGGGAGGCATAATAAATTTGAAAAATTTATAACAAATGATGAGATAAATCCAGGTTTAAATACATATATTTTTACACAAACTTCATAAACTGCCATGGATTGTCTGAGGTCTGTGGTAACATCTTCCCCTTTGATGCTTGTCCCATCTCCAAATATAGTTCTAAAACATGCCAAAAATAAAAATCTGTGGCATCATCAAGTACATCTCTAATAAACATTATATGCTGCTGTAGTAAATACTTTAGATACAATGGCAACAGTGAACCTAAATCTACCTCCAAAAGATATAGATTATCATGATGAAAATTTTTTTTAAAAATTGCCCAGATTTTCTATTACATAATTTTGAAGATCTTGACAAAAAAATGAAGACCATCATAGGAAACTGGTTTTCAATAGACATCTGGTTCAACCACAGGAACATCTCTGCCTACAATTTGGTTAAGCTGCAAGCAATATTTTTTGAGATATTGTAACTTTTCCTTTTGGGGGCCGATGGTTTCTAGGTAAGTACTTCAAAAAATTCATGAAAAAGAATCTGAGGAAGCTCAGATCCATCCTGAGGTGCATCTCTACTATAGTATGGTTAACATTTTTTGAGATAGTATGATAATGTGGCCAGAGTTGTTGGATGTTGACTGGTCAAAAAACAAAGGATACTAGATGACTTCTTCTGGGTATCGTATGAATGCTTCAATCTGGAAGGGTTTGCCAGCCCCTCTGCCTGTCATCCAAGTTGGGTAGGTATTTTCAAAAACAGTACTCACTGTAAAGTCACAGAGGCTCAAATAAAAATGACATATAAATACAACATATCTACTTTGTGTTTGGTCAATAGATAGTTTACAGTGATCAATATTCATGGTCAAAATTCATTATGTTCTATTGAATGGGACTACATGTAGTGACTATGAGAAAAATAGCTTACAGAAGATAGTTTTGTCCTTGGACATGTATACCCTAGAAATAATTTGTTCACCTTGGCTATGCTTATCAAAACTAAACACAATATCTTGCTGTATATGATATTTTAAGATGACAAATTCAATACGGAATGAAAAGGAATTGCCACAACACCTTCCACTCTATTCAACAAAGTGTTACATCTCAGAACTACAAAATTTTGAAAAAAAAAACACTTGGAAATTGTTTACTTTTTAATTTCTCCATGAAGTATCATCACAACCTAAAGACTTACCATTTCTGGTAGAATAATTTGCAAAAATGGTGGGAAAGTCATATGCACTGGCAAACACACTAGTAGCATTGAAGACAGGAGTCTGAAAGGAACGGGAGCAGAAGTCATTGATACCAACTGTAATTTACAAAGCTTGAATCAATTCAGCATAATTAAAAAACAAAACAAAAACTCTTCACTTCTGTCAATGACACATACATATTTTGAAAATGGCATAAACAATAACACTTACATTGTATATGTTGTCAATACCCCTGTGCGCTAAGGGAGCTCTCTGTTTCAGCTTCAGATCTCCAGTGGTTTTGAAGGCCGCCCCTGGCTGTGGAGATGTGTGGGTCAGATAGGCCATAGATTCCATTTGAAAGGTGGAGTATTTCTTCAAAATTCAAGCAAAACATTTGAATAAAGATTTTTTTTTATATATATATATCAATCGATCCTTCTCTGAAATGCTGTTATTTCCATTCTCCTGAATACCATTTCTTTAAAAGTATGTCTTTCACTGCTAGGTTTTGTACAAGTCAACAGCTCTACTTAGAAATTGAGCATGCTGGCACTTGAATAAAAGGTCTTTCTGAGGAATTTTGATGTGGAATCATTGTAATAATAATGCAAATGAGCAAGACTTGTTATGTCAGGTACTGAAAGTGTTAAATGGAGTTTCATGAATTGGTTATTCTCACTTAAACTTTATGCATTCTTACAATGAAATTTAGTCCATATACTGTTGCTGGTGATTTCCAGAGCATTTAACCTTTGTTCATTCTGCCACCACCAGAAACATTATGCATATTCACACCATTAACGAACTTGTTCAATTCCAGATATCTGGGAACAGCGGAAAAACTATAAATCATGATCATAAAGGAAGTAAAATGCTGTCAAGGTAAAGTTACTGTCGTGATTTCCAGCTTATTCATGCGGTGTATACTAATGACATGCAATACAGACTTATTTTATAGATGTGAAATGTTTCCATGAACTCTGTTTAATATCACAAATCGTATGCCCTCAAAAGTACACTGCCAGAAAACTTACATAGAATTTGTAATCAAAAAGTAGGATGAGCTGAACAGAAACAATTTCTTCGGTATCCAGTAGTGGCATGTCTAGCTGGAAGTGAAGTTCATCTTGTTTTCCATCACCATTCTTGTCATTTTCTTTTGACTGAAAACAATATAAAAATATCAGTATTTTCTCTTTTTTCATAACATTGAAAGCAACCTATATCTTAACTTAAAATTATTGAGAAACGTATGTCAACATGTACACAGCATATAATGATCACACATGATTGAAAATATTCAATTCTCAACATGACCTGCAAATTGACTTTTCAAAAATATCAATATTCTCTGTAAATTTTAAAACTATTAAACAGAACTTATATCTTAACTTAAAATGATAAGAGAAGCTTATATCTACATGTACACAGCATATAACTATCACGCAAGATTCAAAATATTAAATTTTCAACATGATCTGCAAACTGATTTATCAACAAGATTATCAGAAACAAAAAATAAACTCAAGCTAAATCTGGACTTGTCCACATTTGTATGATTCAATGACAATAAATACTAGCCCTGAAACGGCATAAAGAATCCATCTAATCCAGTAAGGGCTTTTCCAGTTAAACTTACAGTGGAGGGGCAGAAAGCCTGACAAATTTTAGGGTACCACCTATAGAAAAAAATAAATAATTAAACAGAATAATAGAGATATGGGCAGGTGCATGTGCTTTCACCAAGGACCAACATATTGAAAAATACATGTGCATTCTGCCCCCCACCCCCACCCCCACCCCCCATATACATGTAGCTTCAACTGGAAGAGCCCCAGTCAAAATGAGCTTTGTACTGACTACCAGAGGGTGCACGTTTCTGACATTTTCCAAGACGTGTTGATGTGTTTACATTGTGCATGGCCGATGGACTTCCATAAATTCTCCAGATAACATTTGCTGATACTTTTTTTCCAGCACGCAGTATGGCACAGTGCAGACTTGAAAATTGAGAATCAGACACTTTGAGGACCAACAACCAGCTTCAATTTTATTTTGAAAACACATCAGTAACACCCTAACCATGTTGCATGAATCTGATATTAAGTAGGGCGAGAAAATCCTTTGATCTATTGTCTGTGACAAGTAAAATTTAGTGTAGGATAAGTGAAAATTCAGTAAAAGAACATTTAAATGATTTTGGTATGACTTATCCTTGGACAAGTACACCCAGGAATTTCCTTGCGTGTATTAAAAGAATAAAAAAGGACAGCCCCCACCTTTTACCAAAGGTACTCTAAGGTGTTCCATTTGTAGCTGGTTAAAATTCTGGTACGTGCTCCAGGCAACATACCTACCCTGCTGAGGCATGTACATGACAACTATCAACTGATGCTTAAAGTGACATCAGGCTGCTCCTGGTAGCTATCTACCCTCCTCCAGAAACCTGTATATATGGAAAGTACATAAATATGGTGGTATACATGTATCTTGGCCAGAGAGAGAGAGAGAGAGAGAGAGAGAGAGAGAGAGAGAGAGAGAGAGAGAGAGAGAGAGAGAGAGAGAGAGAGAGAGAGAGAGAGAGAGAGAGAGAGAGAGAGAGAGAGAGAGAGAGAGAGAGAGAGAGAGAGAGAGAGAGAGAGAGAGAGAGAGAGAGAGAGAGAGAGAGAGAGAGAGAGAGAGAGAGAGAGAGAGAGAGCAGGCACACTATATGACAAAGTACCACCAAAACAAAGGTAAATTTGGCTAATTTCTGGGCAAGTGCACAAAAATGAAATCAAATTTCAGAAAGGCTTAGAATGCTCATCGTGCATCATAGAAGTAAGTGGCTAAAATGTGAGAAAAGCTCACTACTGTATAGTCTTATTTTAAAGACATGTTCAAATATCTATAGGCTTTTCTTCCATGGCAATTTCTTCAAAAAAATGGCCTGCTGCTACCATGTGAAGATTGGCTCATCTGAATATGAAGCTCTGACACACATCACAGACCTTGCTGGGCATACAATGTACTTCTGAAGCCTTGCAGACAATTTCTTCATTTGACTGTCAAAAGTCGCCACTAAAGCCATACAACTTGGACATGAGAAATAGATGACAAATTATCAAGATCTGGGCTGCATTCAACTACTTTGCAAAAAATAAATACTAGTAAATGAAATAGAATAAATATTTCACAAAGAATTAAAAAAGCACTTAAGTTATTAACTTTATACGGGTTGTTTGTAATATTATCCAAGAACAAATCAACAAAATTGCTATTTATAAGTTCAATTTGGTCAGTAAGAAAAATTCCTTTAAAATATGTTTTGGGGTTTATTTGACCCTCAATAATTATACAAACCAAGTTCATTACACTGAACGTAAGCCCATAGATTGCCAAAGCATTACCTCTATCTGTATCTGTGTGGTGATTTGCTAGCTCATTGCCTGAGACAATTCATACATCAAGGAAGTTTAATGATTTGCCTGTATGTGAACATGAATCCTACAGCATTAATAACAGGAAAAAACAGTCAAGATTGAGGACAGGAAGTTTGTCACAGGAAGATATATCAGAGGATAGACAGTGGATGGTTGTTGGTAGTCTTGCTTAAGACCCTTGCTTAGTTAATTTGTTACTAATAGCTAATGAATATTACAAAAATAAATGATGGGGTGATCATAGCATCAAGCAAGAATGAACCAGACCCTGGCAAGAATCGAGTGAAGAAAGGGTCTTGTCAGGTTGACCGGGTTCCAGCCACATCCATTTGGTGGTGCACGTGAAAAAAAAACACACGTCCCAACACTGGGCAACAGCCAACTGAAACATGCAGGAATACTTTAATACCACATGTTGCAGAAAGTCTACGCCGGGGCAGGTAGTGTCGGAGGACCCTGGCAGCTTGTCCATTGGGATTGGAATAGCTTCTGCTAGGTAGACTACAGGTGATGCAAGCAAACAGAATATATTGACAATAAATAGGAAAAGAACATGATTATCTACTTTAGACTACTGTATTCTACATGCAGCATGATGCAATGGATCTATTATGTAGCCCCAGCAGGTAAGTTTGTAAATATCACTGTTGTTGCTAGCATTTGGCTGTATAACGCAACATGAATTTCATCTTTTTCCTCTGAACATTGGATATGGCCCATACTTCTGCACCACAGCTGCCAGCACAGTCTAGGGTCCTCTGACACTACCTTGCCCAGCCGTAGACCTGCTGCAACACGTGTTATCAAAGTGTGCCAGCATGTTTCGCTTGACTGTTGGGACATGTCTGTTTTTTCACAAGCACAGCAGCATGGCCAAATGGATGCGGATGGAACTAGTCAACCCAACAAGACAATTTTTTCATCCTCGCCAGGGCCGCTTTGTGGCCCGGTTCATTCTTGCTGGACATTATGACCGCCCTATCATTTATTTTTATAATCGTCATTAGCTATTTTGTTTTATAATGAATTAATAAGAAAGGTTGAAAGCAAGACTAGGTTGTTGGGTTTTCGGAGAGATTTGAAGAGAGCAGTAAGTGTGTGTGGGGGTTTTTTTTTTTGGAAATAGTTAACCAAATATATGGGCCAAAAACAATACTTTATTGAATTTACTTTTAAAGGTCACATGACAGAGACAAAAAAATTATAATAGCTGCTTTTATGAACCCCGCAGTACTCCTACCACAACCTCATTCACCTGAACATTTCAGGCTGGCCAGGTGCGAAAATCAGCCTGTGTGTGACATCACAGTTGAGAGGCTCTAGACAGGCTACATGAAGCTGACACAGGCCACAACAGTGCGAATGCCGTCAAAATGGTTTATTGTGTTGCCTTCGGATGTGGTAGTAATTCCACCGAAGGCTATATAGGCAGCTTTCACAAGTTTCCAAATGAGAAAAAGTTAAGGAAAATTTGGACTGCAAAAGTCAATAGGAAAGATTTGATCCAGACAAGTTTCACCAGGGTGCTCTACATCTTTGTGGAGAGAACTTCGAGGTCACAGCCTCTGATAAACATCCTGAGATCACCAAGCAGTTGGAGATCCATGTAGGATTGAAGAAGGGTGCCATTCCAACAATATTCCGGAGGAAATGAGATGGAGAGTCAATAGAACCAGAGCAGAAAAGAAGAAAATCAGCCGCTGCTATGAAGGGAGAGGTCTCACAAGTGAGCTGTAAGTTTGTGTATTAGCCATGACCGTACCTCCCGCATAGTACTCAGCGGTAGCCGGTATTTCACACCTGGAGTAACCCAAGCCAGGGCAGTTTGTTCTATTACCAGTTACCAGCAGTGTGCAATACTGTATAAACAAGATAGGAACAGGAGGCAACATACACAATAGTATTGTGATTAGTGTGTGTGTGTTTTTCTCCCTTTTGCAAGGTAATCCAACTGTGAACTAGCAGAGGCACCTCAGGGTGCTACAACTACAGCAGTTTAAAAAAAAAAAAATGTACAGTCCTATGTATACATAAGGGGACTATTACCCCCACATTCCCCCTTTTTAAATGCATTTCATTCCAGGATCTAAATATATCAATTTCCAACATACAATTTTACCCATGTTTTACCCAGATATTACATGTACCATTAATTGAGGGAATAACAAGCATGAAATCGAAAAGTATGGAACAACATAATTATGATACAAACACACATACACACACGTGTCAAAATTTGATGACTACTGATACACAAAACAAATTAATTTGATAAATTTGCTGGCAACATTTGTGACAAGTTTTTTTTTCTTTCTTCATCCCCTGTGAATTTTGCATTTGGAGAGCACTCATCAGTATCACTCTCTCTTTGGTCAAGCATAGTATTGAAATGTTGCATAGTTTCACTAGTATGATACAACTTCTGTAACAGGCTAATGTATCAGTGTATTTTACATGCCTTTCAGCTACTGAAATTCAATGCACTCATAAATTTGATAATTAATTAGATGTTTAAAATTGCAAATCTGAGAAATCACTAATCCATCTGCTATATTGGACAATTACTAAAGGAATGTTGGGTGTGTGGCTTTGCTTACTATTTCTGGCCAATGCCTGAATTTTGTGAACAAACTGCAATTTTGTTTACCGTCTGCAACTGGGACTATCTTTGTGTGCACAATCTTTATAAGTTGGCCATGTTTGCAAAGTTCAGAAGTGATAGAGCATATTTATATGCGCAAGCTTCAGTTATGACCTGGCTTGCCAGTAGTTACAACTTACATCAGCATTTGCATGCATGAGAAGCTGGACATTGCAGTGCAGTCACATTTTATGTGCAGCTTTCTCTCCTCTCTGTCTCTCTCCCTCTCTTTAATAAGTAACCAGACTGATTTGGTGGAATGGCTAATAGATAATAAAGTGTTGGTACAGTCCATGTGGAGCTGCAGGTGCAGATAGAATATGCCATTCATTACGAGTCATCTTTTTCATACAAGTGCCTTTTACGGGACTTTTGTGATACCAGATATACACAACTTTTTGTATCAATTTCTACTTTAATATTACTCTTTCAACCATGTTTTTCATAAATCATAAATTTATATTTAAAAATTTAAATAAAAAACAATGTCTTTGTTGTTCACACAGTTAAGTTAATGCATGTTCGCAAAAGTATGTGATGGAAAATTATCCAATTATGAACAAAACGGTGCTTGTTAAAACTGAGGCCCACTGTCAAGCCACATCTGCTGGAATAAATAAGAACAGAGAGACATGATTGATGCACTGTATTTTAACCTGATAAGTGACCCAGGCTGTGAAAGCAGCCGGGCAAGATGTAAACTGTAAAATGAACTTAGCCACAACAGTCAACAGGATGGCGGCTGCCCTGGCCCGGGTAACACCCATCTGACACTATCATAAGAGCGCATGCGACCTATCACTGCAAAATCACACAAGTTCAACTTGAGGTTGCAACTAGTTTACTAAATGTGACAAATTTCAGCACAACTGAATGTGTTGTGTAGACAATACACATGATAAGATGAAGCGGTAGCCCCATGCCCCATGCCCAGACAAGCATGACAACCGTGTTGACAGATACTCTATTCTCCATACAGGATTAAATGCGACCTATACAAACCTTGGCTTCGATAAGCAATTAGTAGAGGTGGCACGAACGTCAGCACTACAATGATTATTTGAAGCAAGGTAGCCTTTGTACAGATACTTGTTTTGTATCTTCTCAACTCGGGATGGGAATAGACTTCATAGACCGCCATTTTCAAACATTATAATTTCGGGCCCATGGAAAATGATTTGAGGAAATAATGTTTTAAATTAAGGATAAATAATTAAATTTGATTGACTATAGAGCTTGATAATAACAAAAATAATTTTAAAAACTATTATTGATTATAATGTTCATGAAATTGAGTTTAACTTTAGATATTCATAAATATAAACCATTCACAGCTAAGTATTAATTTCATCCGGTTTAACGGAAATTACCGAATAGTACCGATTGTTGCCGACGTTCTGTGGCTGGTGTCAATATGGCTGAAAGAGGTAGGATTTGTTTTGGTTTGATTCCATGTGAACTTTTCTCGTAAAGAAGGTGATGATAGACTTCAAGCTCACAATTAGTTGTATCATTGAAATACCCACCTTGGGAAATTATCTACCAGATATAATTTTTCTCTTGTATTTTGCTGCATGGTGTCCTCAAAAACTGACAACTTTGCGGCCGGTTACCCCGCCTCCCGCCAAAATTCAGCCAGCTGGATTTTGAACAGTATTGCAAAAATGAAATACGTGTCACGATTTTTTAAATCTTGACAGTTACAATTTTGTTTCAGTAGATTTCTCAATTAAGAGAGCCTCTTTGACGCACAAAATTATTGTACATTTTGCGAAATAATAAAAAATTCTGGCATAATTCAAGGAAATGTAAACAATCCCCAAGTTAAACGTTGCGCCAAGAGGCAAGTCCCAGTAAGTGGCATCCTTCATACCCAAACACTTCGTATTTAAAAACCTTAATTTTCAACATGTTAACAGCAATCAGGAGTAAATGTATCCCCATATTGTCTTCGAAAAAGAGGGCATGTGAAAAGTACGGGAATTTCTTGATGTGGATGATCCAAGCGTGCACAAACTTTCACCGGAGACCAAGTCTTGAAGACTTGATGCAAACCCAAAATGGCTTCCCGAGCCATGGAAAGACATTTTCATGGTGGTCAGAAATGAAGTACATATGATGCTTTATGTGACACAACTAATTCATGATGGCTTTAAGTGGTCACAGAAAGCATTTTGAAATTTTGTTTGTTCAGTTGGGTTACAATATGTGAAATGATTGCAATATATCAGGAGAGTCTACACTGATAAAAGAACATTGTAAGCTTATACAAATCACTGGTGAGACCAAAGTTAGAGTACTGCATGCAGGCCTGGACTAGAGGTCATACTTACAAAGGGATGTCAACAAGATAGAAGCGATTCAACGTAGAGCTTTAAGAATGATAAAAGGGAATAGATAGATCGAATACGCCGAGAGGATGAGAAGGTGCCACCTAACAACACTGGAGATGAGACGCCACAGAGGGGAGTTGATCGAGGTGTACAAGATCTTGAAGGATAATGAGGACTTTGACAACAAGTTTTTTACCACAGACAATAGGCCTCATAACACAAGAGGACATAACAAAAAATTAATTGTTAAGAGATGCCGTTTGGACATTAGGAAACATTTTTTCTCAAATAGAATAGTCCAGGAATGGAATGCTTTACCACCTGATACAATAAATGCGGGATCAGTTCTTTCTTTTAAGAAGTAAACTTCAGCCTCTAGTAGAGGCCAGAGGGGGGCAGTACATGAGCCGGAGACGGCTCTTTGCTCCAATCCTTTAATGCCAGTGTGCTGACACACTGGCTTTGTGGACTATTGTGTGTGAACTATAACCCATTTTGCAGATAGCCTTTTACATACGTATGTCATAAAAATGCCTTCCACAGTGCCGTATGGTGAAATGCAAGAAGGAGCAAGCTATGGAGTTCACGATATCAAATGCAGTGTTGCTAGCTTTTGGAAATGGATTGTGGGTCAGTTGAGAATGTACCCTTAAAGAAATATATAACGATATATTACTAACAAGTAGGGTCTTGAAAGGTTAGGTTTTTGCGCAATTGTGTAGCTTGAAAGTATAAGATACAGTGACGCAATTTTCTTGCATTTGGCACTGAATAGATGGGAAATGCTGACTGTGACTGCATGGCATCTCTACCAGTGCCCCCTTCCTTTCTTGGTTGTCATGGACAAAACCATTAATGAAAGTAATCACAGTATGGCTTATACATATAGTCCTTGTGCACAGTTAATAAAGAAACTTGGTAGTCCCTTCAATCTTGCAGATGAGCCTTCAGACTATCGATGTTTTACAAAATCAGCTTGTAGTTCATCCATATGACAGGCAACTATTTTTTGACACTGGTTTCATTCGGGGGGAATAGTTTCTGCTTCTGTCTGCATAAAGGGGAATTGGTTGTGTCATTTTCCACAGGTTTACAAATAAACTGATGTATGACACAATATTGACATTTTTTATCCCCCTCTGGAAAGGCCCCTCTCACTGTAGACCACACCTCTTAATAAGGCCACATGTCCTAAAAATCAATTCCCTGCATTATGAACAAATCTTATTTGCTTTTTTTGGCACTCAGGTCAGTGTCTGAAATGTTCAGTGCACCTTTGTACACACATCACAGAGGTCAAACAAATTTTAATGGAGATATATGTAGAAAAGCACATGCATCAGTCACCAGAACCATGTCTCATGGAAGCAGATAGAGTGCACCTATAAATTAGATGTGTGCATACATTTAAATAGCTGTATCTTGCTTCATATTTTAAATATTTTTAATACAGTGTACCTGTTCAGGGCTAGAAATAGGGCTTATCCATTTGTCCGTACTAAGTGAAAATTGGGACGGACAAGTAAATTTGCCAATGCACAAAATTTACATATAGTTCAATCAGAATATGACCCAACTTTGGTTTGTGGACAAGTGAAAATTTTTCCTTATTTCTAGCACTGCTGTTTATTTGTGAGTGGAAAAGGGCAGAGTACATGCTACTTTGTCATGTTTATGCAGGCAGAAATGGAACCTGTCCTGCTTTTTACCTCTCCTACTCACACTGATAATACCTTTTCTCTTTGTTGCTCATATTTCAGGGTGTTCCCAATTAATTACTGTTAAATGTTTTTTGTTTCCAGGTGGACCTGTAAGTAGCATGCGCCCACGAACATCAGGGCTGATGCAGAGGTCGTTCAGTGCACCAAGTGGACAAAAAATGTCTGAGTCACTGGCAGATGAAGAATGTGCTCATGCCCTCTTGGACTTGGCCATGTCAATAGTACCCCCAGCAGAGCCAGTGCTAAATTCAGGTAGAGGATGGAGAGAAAGGGGCATGCAATTTCTTGTTGACGGTTCATCTGATGAAACAAGTACAAACGCTAGATCAACAAAGCTGACTTACTCAGTTTCAACTATAAGAGACAAGGAAAGCGAGGAAAGCTTGTATCATAAGGCTGCACATCGGAGGTCACATTCAAGTAAAATCTCACTGGATATCAGTGACAGAGCTGAAGGAACTTCAGAGGATCAGGTCAACTTGGCGAATCAGCAACACACAGAAATGAAAATACACAACACCCAAGGCTTTGATGCATCCTACAGCAATAATTACCCCAGATCCCCTTTTGTTAAGTCAGACATCAATCCAAATTCTGAAAACCAAAATGAACAATCATGGACTCCATTTAATCCATGGATGTCACCAATTTCTCCTCAAGTTAGTCTTTTGCGCATGCAGTTGGATGCCCCTCCCCATGTACAAACGACCTCTTCCCCAAAACCTGTGAGTGAAGAAGATGAGGGTCGTATTGCATTAATAAAGAGGGTGCAACTGGACCACAGTTATGCCTGGACTGATTATAAAGAGTTCAGCAACTTGACTGTCATCCAAGGCCATGATCCATACATCCCGGATCATTCACCATACATCAGGGATGATCCAATAATGACGTTTGATGATAAAGGGCAAAGTGGATCTCATACAAATGTGTTTAAAGAAGAGACAAACATGGAGCAAGAGTCCATCCCTTCACATGATAAACACCATAAATTCCACTTGCTCCTCAAATGTTTGACTGTGGCCAATGATGATAAAACAGAAGACAGACTATCTGTAGTTGGTCCATCAGTGTCATGTGAGGGATCCCCAGGCAGTGATGATGATGAAGACAGTGGCTTTGATAGTTTTGCAGTTGAAGATACCTCTGTAGAGGGCAAATGTTATAATTGTAAATTGTGTTCAAGAACTTCATCTGAAATGGGATCTTTCAATAAGGAGCAAATATATCCCGGCTCACCTAATGGACTTGTAGCATGTTCAACCTGCCAGAAAGTTCTCCCAAAGAAAGAGATGCAGCACAAGACATTGTTAAACAAAGCTAAAGTGACTGATGTCATGGCAACATGTCAATTCTGTGGTGTTTGCATGAAGCACAACCTGTTGATAAAACACTTGGCACAGGAACACTGTGTTGAAAACAACATGGAAGAACACATGATTAACTGTGGTGGTGAAGGTAATAATTCCTACCACACGTGTAATATTTGTAAGGGTGTGTTACCAGTCAGTACTACCACATCACATTTCCTCGATCACCACAACTTAACTCTAGAGGAACAAGATACATGTTCCCTGTGTGGAACAAATCTATCCAAGGACAGTTGTTCATTATCTAATCATTTGGTCAACATGCATTGTTCAACAAATGAGTCCATATCAAAAGAGTCTGCAGATTATCACATGTTGAAACACTTCTCGCAGCATATTTTTGAAACTTTTGCACAAGACGATACTAGTCAAAATGGCAGCAGGGAACTGTTGTGCAATATTCAGCAAGTAGAATCAGAGGGAGGTAATACAGAGCAAAATATGGAATGTACAGAAACACAAGAAGGCCTGAATCCAGCTGAAATTAGCAATTTCAAACAGTAATGGGGCATTGTGCATGATACTACATGCGTGACAAATTACAATTCACAGACTATGTTAGCATTTTCTGTTACATGACAGACAAAGATATTTTATAAATTTACTTTGACTGCTATGGAAGTTACACGTGAGTGATATACTGGAGTGATGGTAATAAGAGTGACCCTTGTCCTGATGCTACTGGAATTTGAAAGACTTCAACAGTTTGCCTTAGATGGATGGAAAACAAATAGTGTATACCAGATACGTGTACCTGTAGTTAATTAGTCAATATACTATTTATATTTTTTGTATTGCTTATGTAGATAGCCATCATTAATATTTATATTTTATTAACTTATAAATTACACAACTTTTTATCTCTTACATTATGAGGTATTCACGTATATTGAGTTCACAAGACTTACTCTTGAAATGATCAGTGCGATGTTGATTATGTAACCAAAACAGCAATGCATAAAATACCTCGTTAGCTAGATATTACTCACTTTTGCTTGTGATCAAAGCAAGTAATACATCAAAGTATGAGAATTTACCAATTTATTGGAGGACTGATTTTCACTCATTTCATAGAAAATTTGTGTGAGTGGTGGAAAGGCTTGGTGATAGCCAAGAGCTGAAACAGGCAGCAAGAAGATATGCTAAGAAAATTCCAAGTGCCTGATGTTCTTGGTCCAAAGTAATCCTAGGCTTTTATCAGTTTGTGTAGTATTAACATAATAAAACATGCTCTGAAGTGTGGTTGACAAGTAGTGTGATCTCCCGGTCAGGTTTCAATTGTAAAGTACTAGTGCATAATTTTTGAAAGACTCAGGGTAATATGTAACTCTTTCATATCTTTAGACAACTAGGAGAATTATTTGTACAGTTCTGAGATTTTGGGGTGAAACTTATTATGGATAACACTTTATGAAATAGAAGATGTAGATGTTAACTGAACCCCTTTTTAATACAGTAGATAGCTGTATGGTTTTGACCACAACAGAATATTATTGCAGTCAGTCGCATGTACTTTTAATTCCCCCACAAATAGGCAGCAAAAGATGATATGATTGATTGTTGATGCAGCATGTCAGACCATCAGGATGATTTCCCTTGCACTTGAATTAAATGTACATAGCAAAAGACAAGAACAATGCAAGTTGTAGTATGTGAAAGTGGATGTAACATACCTGACTTTTCAAGTGGACTCATCTAATCCTGAGCATGTATTATATGATGCAACTTAAAGCAAGACAGGAGCTATGGGGATGTGGACTTTTGTAACTTCCATTTGCAAAATAGCATTTATCGTGTACATAATAAGTTATTTATAAATAATTTTTGATGGACATAGTATGTACATACAGTGTACACAAAGAGCAATACAAAGAGACAGACTGTTCTTTATGTGAATTTTCCAGATGACTTAATACTGATCAAACAAGAGTTAAAGATTATGCATCATTGTGGTCCATCAAGATATCGATGAGTGGAAGAAAGACAGTAAGTTCAGTTTGTATGGATGGCACACTGGCTGAAGGATAGAAACTGTTGCAAAATTTATATTCTTTGGACCCTGGTACATGTGTCTTCCAGAAGTGGGACTTCTAAAGGTCGTGGATCATGTGTATGGAGGTCTGTGCAGAGACTTTGTGGAGATGAGCATGAAGTGTGATGGTGAGTAGATATTTGTCTTTCAAAAAGTATACATTAAAGGTAATATGAACTGGGTAGGAAAAGTGGGCCACTTTTTACTTCCTGGGTGGCTCGTTAGTTGTGATATCATTCTACAATGAGCATGTGATAATTAGCTTTTCTTAGAACTCTCTGAGCCAGGCCTGCTGGCCAGGGTACCATTGGTTGAGGTGTTACCTGCTCAAACTGACAAAAGATTACGTATACTAGCCTGCCCTATACATAGTTATCATACAATTAGCCACCTGGTGGTAGCAGCAGTTCTCATTCCCTTTAACTTAAGTATGCCCTGTTTGTATTTTGGTGATAGTCTATGTCAGAAATTTGCTGGTGGCAATGGAAGTTGCACAGAGGGAATTAAATAAACAAAGGCCCCTGTTTTCGGGACCTCCATGTGGGTACTGAGAATTATGGCTGTTTCCTATTTCTATTTTCATGAGATATATTTTTCATCACCTTTTTATTTTTGTTTTTAAATGTGACAATGTTTTTTCACATCTCTTTTTGTGGGGAGATCTGCCAATTAAGGTCTCACCCAGTCATTACAGTGATTCTCCTCTTGTAAGGCCACTCAAAATGCTGCCAAACAATGGCCTTATACAAGGGGTTGTCTTCAGATGGTCATTTCAAAACCCATCATATGTAGATACAGTGGTCTCCTCTTATAAGGCCACCCCAAATGCAGCCAAAAATGGTCTTATAAGAGGGGTGACCTCTCATGAGGGGGGAATATATAATGGAGATACCATACTTTCTTCACAAAAATGCAGGCCTTTCGAGAGTGGTGGCCTCTGGTGAGAAGTGCCTAATAAGACAGGACCACTGTATGTGACACATCAGATAATAATCTTCTTGCTGAAGACAGTGATCTCGACTGGCCTTGAGCTTTGCTTCATATTTGATGAGGAATCTACTTCAGTTCAATCTTCACTTTTTACAACTGAAATACTTCACCTTTTACAGTTTGGATTTTAAGCATCTTCTTTTGCATCATAGACCTTTTAACATGCCAACTTCAGATATTACACCTTTTAAAATCACAATTTCACACTTTGTTTTTATCTATGTGGAGGTGTCTTATTTTGTCATACACACAAATGTGTGGGTCGCATGTAACCATATTGTGGAGTATCACAATTTTTTTTTACATGTATGTTTCAGTCCTGCTTCTGAGCATGCTGTAAATACACAGATACTCTTACCTACTAAGTCATCTTGTTTTGTAGTGTATAAAAGGGACTGTTTGAGTGTCATATGGATGCTTCATTAGTACAATGATTACAGGTTTAATACTCTTTCCTTTGTAAAACACTCACTGGCCCTTGGCAGCAGAGTCTGAGTTTGTAACTTCAGGATGCCCTGCTAAATTGTGTACCCAGGATATAGGAATAAAATTCTCAGTTACTAAACAAGCACACTTGATTATTGGGTATTATTGCAAGCCTTGCAATTGATAGAGGTCACCAATAAAATTGCAATGGTTTTCCCAATGCCTTTCTCGTCAATATGCTAAAAAACGTGCTTTTAAGGACACTTCTCCCCATAAAATTACTGCATTAATTTTGTATATTGTAAGTGAAAGTTCACTTATTTTGTGAAAATATGTGAAAATCGAAAGTCTTCATGTGAGCTTGGGACCGAGAGTTTGCTATTATCTGGACACATGTAGGTAAGAAGGGGTTAACCATCGGGGACAGAGAGTTTCGCTATTATCTGGACACATGTAGGTTAGAATGGGTTAACCTTCGGGGACCGAGAGT
Source organism: Hermodice carunculata (assembly GCA_964020975.1). NCBI lineage: Eukaryota > Metazoa > Annelida > Polychaeta > Eunicida > Amphinomidae > Hermodice > Hermodice carunculata. The sequence continues at coordinate 89,674,684 of OZ026624.1, forward strand.
TTCGCTATTATCTGGACACATGTAGGTTAGAAGGGGTTAACCTTCGGGGACAGAGAGTTTCGCTATTATCTGGACACATGTAGGTTAGAAGGAGTTAACCTTCTGGTTAGTTAATTATTTGGAATTGTCCAAATCACATGCCTCCAGGGCTCTTACTTAAGACAGACTTTACATTGAGATTAGCCCAATATCTGGGACAAGTAAATTTTCAAAGAGGACAAGTAAAAATGTTAAGTCCTGTAGGTAATATTCAGAATGTGAAACTCGGGTTCAAACATAACTATGTTTTGAACACTACACTATTTGTGAGTAGTTATCAGTAAACAGAATATTTCAGCATTTTGTGGGTCATGAAAAGGGAAAGGGCATTTAATGCAACAGGATGTAGAAAAGGTACGAAAAAGGAAATAATATCAAAATTAGATAAAAATGTCATGCCTCTGTAAGTCATGATTTTGCTCTAAATAGCACTATTTTAGCCATGCCTTCAAAACCTTTAAATTTGAGGCCTGTTATGACTTCTAATTATTTGTTTTCAGAAGCATTAACATTTGTTGTTACATTTTTTCAGTACATTTCATTCATTGAGGCCACACCTGCGGAAAAAGTGTAAATATTCTGCGGTGTTGGGCTTAATATACAGTAAAATCTGTCGGGAGTGAACACCAGGCTTTAGTGAACACTTTTTTTTTTCGGTCCCTTTTTTTGCCATTCTATCTAACAGGGATAATTCAATTCACATACTGATTTTACCTGCCATTAGTGAACACCTCATTTTGTGAACAGTGAATGCTTCTATGGGTCCCAAGCTACAAATTCAACCTGGGAATGTGAACGTCACCACAAAAGAAAAATTTACTACTGTAGTGTATTTTAGATGCTCAGAAAGATTGCTATTTCCAAAGTGGTCAATGTACAACTCCCATGCTGTGGTACATCGCATGTGGTTACAGATAAGATTTATTGAATAAAAAATAGTGAATAAAAAATATACTAAGTTGAATAAAAAAAATGAATAAAAAAAGGATAATAAGTTTACTACAAAAAATGGTACTAAACCAAAGTTGTGAAATTAATAAACTACAATGGATAAAACCACAATCTTAAACTATAAAAGTGTGACTTATGTACATTTAAATATGCGATAAGAAACAATTCCTGTGAATTAAAGATGATAATTTTTATAGAAATTCCTAGTCTATAGACTAGTGGACAAGACCATTTAGCTCAGATGTAGTCTTGAACTCAAAAAGTATTTTTGTGGTTAGATGATTTATTTTTGAACTCTGAGTGGGTGTATGTAAAATTAATATCATGGGTGTCAAACTTCAGTCTTCAGACAGAATTCAGTCTTGGGAGCTTTAAATATGCCACTGTTTTCTATTGGAAGAGTTCTAATTTTGGCGATTTTCAGTCTTGGCAGGTCTTAGACCTCTAACATCCATGTAATATGATCATTTTTATGCTTATTTTGTGTTTACAGCTAAGTTCCAGTGTGTGTTTTCCCCGTGTATATATATGTGTATATATATATATATATATATATATATATATATATATATATATATATATATATATATATATATATATATATATATATATATATATATATGGGACTATAAAGTGCCAAAACATGAAAAAATAAAGAAGTCTTTTCAAATGTCTACGCATACTTCGTATTGTATTCATAAATAAGCTACTCTGAGATTCGTGAATACTTTTGCCTGGTCCTAACAGCGTTCACTAATCTCAGGTTTTACTGTATATTCAGGGTTCTCACAGCTAACACAGATAAAGAAAAGCAGTGGAAATAATGTACATTTTGTCAAAAGTCTGACTGTTTTGTGGTAACTTAAAAATTTACACCAAAAAAAAGGTATGACCTGTATGCTCAATGTCTTTACTTACTTTGTTTCATCAGCATTTTAGTGACATATCTTTGTCTTGAAAATTGATTCAACAACATGACTAAGGTATTGGGTATATTTTACATGTGTTTATTAATATAATTATTTTTTTTAAAGTTTCCAAATGACTTCTAAAGAACACAGAGTGGCAATATGTTTTGTAATCAGCAAACCAAACAAAATAGTATTTTGAGCATATTCCAAATACATGCAGGAGTGTGTTTCTGTTGTCTGGGATAACACCAGTTGCATATGTATTGCATTTTCCCCATAATTGTAAGTAAGGCTAGCCAAAATAATATATACATGTATGTGTGGGAAGTTTAGTCTTGGCATTTTTTCACAGTATGCCTATTGTAAAACCACAGGTACTTAATTTCCCCAAATCTGTGTTACCAGATTGTCATAGTTCCCTTTGCAGACACCAGGTGTCAGAACTGTTTCTAAATTGTGGATCAATTTCATGGACAGAACTGTATTTAATGGTCATAGATAAGAGTGTTTCAGGAATCAATGGTACCATTAGCCAACTGCTAATGTTTCATTCATTTGGTTAAAAAAATTGCCAATGGCTAATTTATTTTTACAGAAATTGTTTAAGAGTAAGGTCAAACTCTGCAGTGATTACCCTATTATTTTCTGATTTGGCTACATCTGTCCCTGTTGTTTATATGTGCAAATACCATTAACCTAGTACTAGTCCAAACCAAGTTACTTGTTCCTGGTGAGAAGAATGAGACCCTCAGCCTGGAAGTGCCAGTGCTGAATTTTGCTAAAATTGTGATATAAAAAGAGCACCATTGAAATGCTGCAGCTGTCAAATAAAATAATGCCTATATTGCACGCTTTTGGTGAAAAAAAAAGTGACAAGGAGCAGGACAAATACATTTGTAAATTTAACTCTTTCAGTGCTAAGCGCGACTTAAGTCGATATACTTAAGTCAAACTAGTCTGAATAATGATATGGACCCCAGATTCGTATTTCTTGTGAAAAAAAAACTTTTCTTCAAGTACCAGCATGGGTGTAGTTCCAGAGAGAATATCCCAGGTCAACAGCTTTTACAGGTGCACATTGGGTGCATTGCATCCAATGCACGCCGAGAAAAGCTGTTGACTCAGTCCAAAATTTGGCACTGAAAGAGTTAAGATCAATATAGTTCATTCAGGTGCATATTTTGGAGCATAAATTTCATATATATATATATATATATATATATATATATATATATATATATATATATATATATATACAGAAGTTAAGTGAGGGTCAATATTGGTGCATGTAGTTCAGTGGGAGAAATGTTTCAAAAAAACCTGTCCTAACCCTTTCCCCCTTAAACCGGCCAAAACCAGCTGGTGGTCAAATGTCACCTGCTTCAGTGTTTTCAACTGGTTTCAACAGTAATGAAAAACAATTTCGACTGAGAATTGTACAGTAGATGAGCCCTTTCAAGCTCACAAGCCCCAGGTCAACAACTTTCCTTGGCATGAGTTGGGCACTTACTGCCCAACTCATGCCAAGGAAAGCTGTTGACTCAAGTGTCAATTCAATGGGGAAAGGGTTAAAAAAGAAAGACCACCCCTAGAAATGACCATTTATGGTCTCAGGACAGGTGGTATGTCATAGCAGGTACAAATAACATGAAAAGTGCTAAGCAGAAAATATTGGGGAAAATGGTTTTTCAAGACAGGTGGTCACTCATTGGAGTGGTCTGTCAAGGCAGAGACCACTGTTTTGTTGTCTGTCTTTTGAGAAATCTACCTCATGTTTCAGGCCTGTCAGACACTCTTTATTGTGCAGACCTGGCTTTTGGGTGGCCTCTGGTCTCTGAAAGGAGGGATTACAATTTACTGATTCTGATGAGCAAAATTTTCTGGCTGTCGCATGTATATTTCTAGGTGGCATTTTTATTTTGATAGACACACACATGCATCTGTCAGCAACTTACAAAAGCAAATTTGAATTAAACTGTGTGTTTGGAAACTCTCCATTTAGAGATTAGTATTTTAGCCACCACCACCACCAAAAAAAAAAAAAAAAAAAAAAACATTGTGTATGGTAAAATTTCAGATTTCTTTTATAACTTTAAAATTTGCCAAATAAATGAGATTTTAGATATGCCAATGGTGAAGGAAGGCAATTTCAAGTCAAAACAGTGTGGCACAATGTTGAAAGTTGTTTGTTTTTAAAATGAAAGCACACATATACTTTCAAAATATGTGTTCCACAGGGTCACTTAATTATGCCCCAAGCAATTACTTTGTCCATGTGTGGTGCATGCATGCCAACAGTTTTCACACAACTCTAAAAGTTCTTGGCACAGGCCTTTCATATTGTAGGTGCTTATAGTCGTGCATAAGGTCTCAGATGATAGGTCTCAGATAATTTCGAACTTGGGTGACTTTAACTCAAATCCCAAGGTCACAGAGTCATTTAAGTGAACTGGGTTTTCACGTGATAACTTGACAAATTTTTGACATTGGCCCTTCAAATCGCAGGTGATTACATATTCCTACATAAGGACTCAGCTGAGTACAAAGGTGGGTAACTTTGACCCAATTCCCAAGGTCAGAGCAATTTCAGTCACTGGTTTTCATGCGATAAGTTGAAAAGTTTTTTTTTTTTAAATAGGCCTTTCATATTGCACATGATCATTTCCCACCCCACGACGGGACATATTTCAATGACCTTATCCATGTGCGCGTGCGTGCATTTGTCCTGACAGTTTTCAAGCAATAACTCCAAAAAGGTTTTGACATAGGCCTTTCATATTGCACATGTTCCTAATCCTGCATGAGGTCTCAGACAAGTTTGAAGATGGCTGACGTTGACCCCAATCCCAAGGTCACAGAACCATTTTAATGAATTTGCTTTTCACATGATAAGTTAAAAAGTTTTGACATAGGTCTTTCATATTGCACGCGATTTTAGTCCTGTATAAGGTCTCGGACAAGTTTGACCCAAATCCCAAGGTCACAGATCCAATTTAGTGAATTTGGTTTTCACTTGATAACTTGAAAAGTTTTTGACAACCTTTCTAATTGCACATGGTTTTAATCCTACATAAGGTCTTAGACAACTTAGTTCGAAGATGGATCACCATGAGCCAAATCCCAAGGTTACAGAGCGGGTGGGGGTGGGGGATAGATCTAGCAATCTCTGATGGTTTTTTGATTCCAATTTCTTTTTCATGTAATGAAACCTGGGGAAGTAAACAAAACTTGATGGAGCTTTGTAGGATTATATATCTAGGTGATGCCTAGGTTTAGAATATATTTTCGTCACCTTGACCCAATTCTAAAGATCACAGGTTCAATTATTTGAACATTAGTCAGGTTTATTCTTAGGTTATTAATTTTTTTGGAAAATTTATAAAATGTAAGGTATTAGGATGTTATGTATTAAAGGAATTTTTCGAGAGTCATGAAACAGACTTTACAAACTAGGCCTACAGTTTACCGTGTCTGTGTCCTCTCCACTTCTAACAAAGTATATATATATATATATATATATATATATATATATATAATATATATATATATATATATATATATATATATGGGCCTATTGTGGATTCTATGTTGATGAGCTTAATATGATTGGTGTCCCTTCAGGTTTTAATTATTTTTATATGTATTATGAAAGTTAAACGATGTACTGAAATTCTATTGGAAACAAATTGCCATTTTAAGTTGGTAGGCCTATCTTGATTGAACAGTTTTTTGCAGATGTGTGCATACATGGCTTTGCAGCGGAGAACGGCCAGTCTGCATGTGTAGACACTGTACACATTTCACATTTCCATGACCTATTCCTTCCCCCTGGACTCATTTGGGTTTTCCTCTGGCATTTGAAATGTACAAAGCAATAAATGAAAGTAAATTACTAGGTTAATTTCTTGTTTAAATTTGATAAAATTAAAAGAATTACAATGTAGATTTTTTTTGGGGGGGGGGTCCTTCTTAATCTATCTAGTAAATTAGCATGAATAGGTCTGCGCTATGCACGGGCCAATTATATGGTAACCAGCGATCACAAGCTTAATTGACTCTTTGGCTGCTATAAGAGACTAAGTAGAAATGAGAGGATTATACCTGTTGTAAACTACCATTATAAAGTTGATTGAGTACTGTGTGAACTAATCAAGGTACATGATGTTCTGGCCAGCATAATGGGCCTGAATAAATTAACAACTAGCTGAAAGTGGTCAAATGGAAATGGACTGCGTTAGCTAATCTAAAGTAAAGGGAAGAAGGGATTTAGTTTAAAAAAAGAGTAAAACTGGCAATGAAAATATGACAATATAAGTTAATCGGTGAAGAAAGGAGGACATCAAATTATGTAGCTGGCCGACTACGTGCAGTTAGGCTGCATTAACATTATTGGTCTACTCTATGAAACGAGGCAGTATTTAGCTGTAACATCACATGGAAAACCCAACTGATCCCTCGTCAAATTTAGCTGTTTTGGCATCACCTTGAACTAATGCAAAATCCAGTCAAATTACGGTACCATAGGCACTTATGTGTACAATCGCTTTGAAAGTGCTTTCGTAATAATATACATCAGTAATTCATGACGTTTTTAAAAGTCAGAAAAAACGTGCGTGAATAGTTGGTATGGACAGTGCAGTGTCTACGCGTTGTGTATGGATGAAGCATGCAACAGTCAGTGTATACAATACCACGTGAGATATTTTGTACTTTAATTTATTTAGGATAATTGTCTAATAACGTGACAATGTATTTTAACTGCTTCACAAGTCTAGGTTTTTCCCATGGTAGGAGTGCATAGATTTGTAACCTTGACACAATTATCATGGTAGTGCAAAATAATATAGGAAACCACAATTTTTCCAGAATCAGTGGTTGGACAGTGGCTTAATATGGTTTATATGTAACTGGGCTTGGGGCTGGGACCCGCAGATAAATGTGTCGACCCCTTGTCAGTTAGAACTGGGACACAAAGTGGGTGTTCCAACAGACTACGTGTATGGCCATGATGCTCAGGAATTCTCACATTAAAGACTAAAAATGACAGTGGAGAAACTGATTGGCTGGTGGGCTCTGATACAGTTGTACAATGAGATATAGTGAGGCACTAAATATTTACAAAGATAATTACCCAAGACGATTTATGGTTTCAGTGCACTTACTAGTGAGTTTTAATTCAAATATAATTTTTTTGGTCAAAATTTTGTTTGTACAGATGTCTCTGTTGATTTCAGAAAATGTATATTCCATAATTCCATTCAGAATAAGGTATAAGTAGAAGGTGTCATGTAAGCTTCAGCGTTGATTTGGTCTGCACGCACTCCTGGTGTGTCGAAACAACTGCAATGATGCAAAATACACTGACTGAATCATGGACTGAGCACATGATTGCCAGCTGTACAGCAATAATTTGCTTGTTTGGGTCATTCTTGTGCGGAGAAGGGTACCAGTCTATATTCAGGTACAGCATTTAGCCGCCTGCCTGTTGGACCAAAACAGTCGAATGGACATCTGTTACTTGATTTGGGTGTCACGGCTGAAGTTCGCAAGGGGGGGGGGGGGGGGGGGGGGTAGGCTACTAGACAGTGATAGCATTTTTTGTTACGTACAGGAACAGTTGTATGTAAATACATGTACAGTAGTACCTGTCACCAAAGACCACCCCTAGGGAAGATAAAAATGTGGTCTTATGAGGCAGGTGGTTTCTCATCAAAGGTTTAAATAATAACAAAAGTATGAAATAAAATAGGTTAAAAAGTGGTCTTTCATGATAGGTACTACTGTACTCTTAAGTAAACCACAAGAGTGGAGTGACATCCAGTGGTGACAATCAGTTCAACAAACTAATATTCACACAGTGTAAACAATTAAAAGTACATTGTATTTAGTGTCTGGCCAGATCTCTGTGTCAATGTACATGTACATGAAAAAAGGCTGAAATGGACCTGTGGAAAGGGGTGAAGCTTTATTAAAACTGGGGCAAAATGATGCTGACAAGGCAAAGTTATTGTCTGCATGGAAAAGATTGTAAAATTGCTGTGCTTCTATAAGAATGTTGAATCCAGTTAAATGGTTAGCTCATTCCACCCTAATTATTATTTTTACAACAGTTTGGATGAAACGTGCATGGAAGATCTATCCAAATTATGTGCCCTTGTCATGCTGTCAGCACAGTGCACTCAGAGCGCGCCAAGGAATGCTGCTGACTCAGTCTTCTATCAGGGTTGAATGAGTTAGTCGCAGTCCTGAAAAGTATACACATGTATGTGAGAAAATCTGTGACACACACCCATCAGAAAGCAGTGGGATGATTGTTAGGTCTGTTCAATTTCACTGCGTGGATGTGTAGTAATCTGGGGGTGGGTGGGTTTTTTGTTTTGTTGTTGTTTTTTTTTTTTTGTTTTTTTTTTGTTTTTTTTTAATTTTGTTATTTTTGTTTATAAAGATACATATAGTTGGAGTCTGATGAGATATACACATTACAAGAGTAGGACATGACAACTTGGTCTATCACAGGATGGGCCTTTGAGGGCAGGTGCTCCTGTACTCAAGAGTGGTAGAAGTACATGTACCATAAATATTGAGGCAGACCCAGACACAAAGAAAAGGAGTGAAAGGTGGTAACAGTGGTGTGTGGATTACTCAATGTTAGTGAAGTCGGCTGTTAACAGCCAAGTTCCGTGTTCCATACACCATGTATACAGACCTTGACAACTGATTTACTGCCATTACCCAAGACACGTTATATGTATTTATAATAGACTCAATCCAGTCTGGCAGCTTTTTTAGTGTTCATTGTGTTCCATTGATTTTTTCTCCTTCTTATTCTGCTGTGCCCTATATTAGGTAAGGTATCGATCAAGCAATGACCGTGTTGACCCAGACCACTGGCTAATGACATGATCCCCACACTGCCAGTGGCTGAATGCCTGACTGGTATTTATATGTGGCAGTCCTTCCTTCCATAGATCTCCTGTATTTTAGAGTCACATCTATCAGGTGCTTGGTACTGTCTTTCCCAGGTTAATTCACCTCTATATAGAGACCACCCAGTTGTGATTGCCCTGCGGATTTTCTTTCAAAGGAGGGGGAACTGCATTATAAACACCATAAAATTTGTCTGCCATCTTTGATCAATCTGAAATAAAAGGGTATTGAGGGTTATACCCTTGAAATATACCTCATAAAGTAGGCAGGTATGCATTCTTTTTATGGAAGTAGCAAGTAAAAAAAGAAAGAAAAAAAGTTTGGGAGTTATATCTGGCAAATAACATTATGGGTCATATGTATAAATCTGGGCATGTATTCAACCAAGATAATATTTTTTAAAAATTATGTATCCATGTGCTAGATTTCCAAAGGGTTGTCATATGGTCTGGATACATTTGTGGTTGTTTCTCTTTTGCTTGGTGAAGCACTTTTTTTTGGAAGCAATAAACATGAAATTTTGATAAACTGAAATAGTTTTTTTTTTCTTTTTTCTTTTTTTTTTTTGTGATGTCGAAAATTTTTGTTTAAAAAATCAACATGCAATTAGGTGATAGGGCAAGCTTTTCATTCTTGAGGTTTGCGGTCGCCTTCAATTTTTTTTTTTTTAAGACAGGCCATATTGTGTTTGCAGTCATCTTAACACTGTGGAAAAATACTTAAAACTTTACAGAAAAAGCAAAACAAAATTTAAAAAAAAGTCTAAACAAAAATCTTTATTTGCAGCTATTGACAGTTAGGTAGAGTGACACTTGAAAGTTGGCTGAAAAAAATTTCAAGGTTCAAAAATTATAACAGTAGTTGGCAGATGATTGCACTGCTGTCAACAAGGTTGTCATGCAGTGTTTTCTGCAAGTTAAAGCGGTGGGACGATTAACCCTGCATTTGTGATTTGCTCCTTGCCTTTTAATGTATGCTCCGTGCTTTGCAACTTTATTAACTTTTAAAAGATTTTCCTTGCAACTTTGTCAAATTTTCAAAGATTTCTGGATCTCATGTTATAGAAATGATCAGTTCTGGACTTCCGTTTCATTGAGTGCCTTTTTCACACCCTGTTCAACATTTACAGGTTGGCCTGCCCTCTGGACAAGCTGCAGAGACCACTGTGTCACCGTAGCTTTGAAGGGCATGAAGTATACATGAATAGCTGGACTGCATGAATTCGTGGCATTATTGTTTCACTTGTTATGCAGCACACGCAGCTTGCGGACATTAAATCCATTCAAATTTGTTTGCATCAAGTAAAGTGACTTTTCACAATGGAGGCAAATTGGAGAGAGGAGGGATTTTTCCGTTCTGCTTAATAGTTGTCAATAGTGGCTGGTATCGATCCGTTCAATGGTTGGCCTGGGGTCTGTTGACAAGCTCCCACGACACATGGCTGGCTGGGACCTGACCCAGGTCATGTGACTTGGCAACCAGGGAGAAGGTCAAGGCTGCATAGGTAGACTCATACAACTATAAACTAAGCACTGCCAAGGAGTTATTTCACCTGACTTTTGGGGTTTTTTTTGAATATCAAGAGCTTCAAAAAGGTAAGAGCAATGACCAAAATGTTAATGGATTTTTTTAATTCTATCAAAATAATATTTCTCAAAAAAGTTTTCATTTTGAACACCACAAAGATATTTCACTGGGCAGCCTGTCCAGTAGCCGACTGCCTGCAAACATAGTATTGATCTTCATGTCAGATGTTTGAAAGCAAAAGCATGCAAAAAGAAAAAGAAAAACCGGAGAAAATAGCAGCTCAACATATTCTGTTTGTATTTTTATTGTCAGGATATCTTTCATGATCATGATATTTCTGTGTTATATTGTCATCATTTGTATGAATTATTTAGTGTGTAGTTTGGCTGACACAAATCGTTTGTAACATTTTGTGTGTGCAACCTTCCGTGGCCACCTGCTGGACTGCTGGCATTTTTTCCACACCACAGATAACTATTGATTTACATGCCAAAGCGTCATGAAAACCACTAATCTGCTGATTTAGCATTGTGCTAATACCATTAGAAATAAGATATGCATGCAATTAGAGTTTTGTGCTCAAGTTTTAATTAAAAAAATATGAGAAATTCTTTAATGAATGGCACCTGTAACTTCTTCATTGTTAAAAGTGCATCATCAAATTGCGGGGCGGGGGGGGGGGGATTGAACCCATTAAAAAATCCTATAGAAGTTTATCATTCAAATAGCATTCTTCAACAAGGACTGCAGCTCACAGCTGTTCAGATTTGATGGCTCTGTAAATGTGTATAGCTTAAAACTGACACAGACAGAAGATTTATAACTGGTTTGGAAATTATGGTTTTTCTTATTTGAAGCTAACCTGCAGGGTAATCTTTGTTATTTTATTTTTTTTTTTTTTTCAGTAAATCCTTTAAACAGCAGTTAGCTGTTTTTGACTTATCTCCTGGGCTTTAAATTATGAATCAGTGACCATATATTGTGTATTCTACCATTCTGCCTGGACATTTATACGAGAAGATTGTCAAATATAAACTCACTGCAATGTTGTGCATGCAAGCACATAATATGGGCTATCCTAGACTAATAGGGTACCAGCATGCAAGTTTTCCACATCTTTAGTAACCAGCAGGCATTTGATGTTACATCTATGTGCTTCTGTTTGTTTGGTTCTTCATTTAAAAGGAGAATGTGCCTTTAGTGTACACTGTGGTCATAATGACTTTGCCAATCAATGCTGTCTACAGACACTTGAATTGTGAGGTGGGAGCAGTTTCATTTGGTATGATATACATGTACAGTAGAATCTTCAATTAAGACCACCAATTTACAGACCCATTTTTGCTTATCCTTAGTTAACCCTTTCCCCCTTATATTAAGACTGAGTCAATAGCTTTCCTCGGCATGGGTTGGGCACTAAGTGCCCAACCCATGCCGAGGAAAGCTATTGAACTGGGTCATGTTGTCTTGACAGGTCTCATCTTCAATTCTCAGTCAAATTGTTTTTCATTGCTGTTGAAATCAGTTGAAAAAGCTGAAGCAGAGGACATTTGACCACCAGCTGGTTTTGGCCGGTTTAAGTGGGAAAGGGTTAAATTATACTGCCGTTAACGCCACATTTTTCTTTTGCCTTAAGTGGTCTTAATCTAGGTAGATTCAACTTTACATATTGCAGTTAAACTTTTGAAATTTAAGAAGGAAAAAGTTCAATATAAAATACTGTATTGTCAGCTTAAAATGTACTTTACACTGCAAGTCCTGAGGCATGAGAGAAGCAGTAAGTTTCCAGTAATCTGACTGTGTAGAAATTAGACACATATATGTGTGAATATTGATTAGAATGGGAGGTAGTCAGCTTGTGGGTAACGGGTTATCTTTGAGGAGATCTTTGAATGTGTTTGTATTTGTTTTTGCCCCCAATAAATGGATTTAAACTAACACTTATGTGTGGGACAAAACACACATTTATAAGATCATTGGTGCACCGTGCTCCATGGAATGCTTGGCACCAATATCTTGACTGACCTCGTCTCGCATGTAAATCTTGTTAACTCATTCCATACTGGTCTCTCAGTCTGATTTTTAACTGAATAATATACCTGCAAAAAGTTTGGGTGGTACGCTGTTTTTTGGCTTTTTTTTGGCTTCTCCAACGGTCTGTCTGTAGGGCAATCCCTGTGACGCTTCATATGCCAGGCTAATGTCATGTGATGTTTTATGTAGTTATGGAAAAATGAGATTGAGGCAAACTTGTTGAGAATAAACACATGATGTCCTGATTTCCTGATTCCTCAGAGGCCACTGACTTCAGCTCAATCCTGGAGTAAATGTAAATATTTATGGTTATTATTACAAGGAGTTGGTCTCTGTTTCTGTGATTCAGCAGACACTGAATGCTATAATAGGTATGTCAGCATTTGAAAGGGCAGGTTAAAGGATGTCAATCACATGATGCCTTCTAATCTTCTGGACGCTAGGACTGATTTAAATTATTTTGTTAGATCAGCCAGGTGTACTATATGGGGTTGAAAGGAAAAAGATGATGCAGACAGAACTATTTTAACTCATTCCACCTAATGACACTTTTTCACACTAATATATCTAAATGTCGTCTGCTAATTGTATTTTACTAATTTAGGAATTAGTTTTCAAAATTTTGGATGAAACTTGCATGGAAGATCATTTGAAATTATATGCCCATGGTCAACAGCTTTCCTTGGCACGGTTTTGGGGGCAGTGCGCCTGGAGCACACCAAGGAAAGCTGTTGACTTGAGTCTTCTGTTAGGGTGGAAGGAGTTTTATGTAAACATGGTAAAAGTATTGTTCATGCTGTTAGTGCACAGTTTCCTTCAGCAGAATGTGAGAATCACGTGTATGTGCCCAGAATGCAGTAGAGGAGACATGCTGTTGACTCAATAGACAAAGGGTTAAGCACCTGAGGCACAGAGAAAATCTTAAGGAGCCTTAATTGTGTACATTTTATCTAGATTTGGAATGTGTCCTCTATTACTGTTTTAAATGTAAACTAGTGCATGTAGATATAAATGATGGAACAGTTGAGGAGGAAAAAATAGTATATTGTTAAAATTCTTATAGCCATTAATAGTGGGGATGGGGCTTTAAAGGATAAGATGGAATTTGTGTTAAAAGCCAGCCATACTGTTTCAGTATTCAGGTATTACCAAAGAATACTCTTAAAAACCATTTCACACACATCCCCCTGAATGTCAAGCTGTGCTTCACAGAGATTTTCTTGGTTCCCATTCCCTGTTGCTGAGGACACAGTGCTACTTATTGAATCAAAATATGAAAGTATTTATCTCACCCTTACCTTACGCTCAATATCATGTACATGTCTTAAATCAACATTTTTATGTGTTGATGCCTGTATCTTAAAATAGCAGGTTAGCTTTTAAAAGTCTCACTCTGTGTCCTTATTTCAACATGCATGATGCAAAGTTCAGGAGAATATGTTGACTCTTGATAGGGTCTACAACGTGCTGTGCTCAATGGGTTTACTGTGCTTGCTTCCTATTGGTCAACACTGAATATACATGTACATACATCTTACATACATGTACGTATCCCTATTGGTTGAAAGTTTTCACTGGGACAAGAATTGAGGACATAGAATGTATAGTTTTAACCAAAATAATTTGGAAAAACTATCATGTTTTCCTTTTTTCTTTTCCTTTCAATGTGTAAATTTATGCAATCTTAGGATCAGTGGATGAAGAGCATTTACTAGTAGTGCATTGTATCTGTGGTCTTGTTTTCTCAGTTCATTTCAGATATTTGAATGTTTTATGTGTATGTTGGTTGAAAGTTTTTGCTGGGACAAGGATTGAGGACATAGAATGTATAGTTCTAAGCAAAATAATGTTGAAAACTTGTCATGATCCTTCTTTTCTCCTGCAATGTGTAAAATTTCTGCCATCCATAGGATCAGGGGATGAAGACCATTAGCACATTGTGTTTGCAGTCTTGCTTGCTCAGTTCATATTTAACCCTTTCCCCCTTAAACCGGCCAAAACTGGCTGGTGGTCAAATGTCGTCTGCTTCAGTGTTTTCAAAGAATTTCAACAGTTATGAAAAGCAATTTGACTGAGAAATGTGCATGAGACTTATCAAGATCACATGCCCCAGGTCAACAGCTTTCCTTGGCATGGGTTGGGCACTAAGTGTCCAACCCATGCCAAGGAAAGCTGTTGACTCAGTCTTAATTCAAGGGGGAAAGGGTTAAATATTTGAATATTTTTATGTGTTTTCCAAGATTTATTATCTTTACCTATGATTACTGCCAATAATTTCAAATAGCGCCCTTTCATATTAAATTTCAGTGTCTTTTAACAAGCTAACTAGTAACCACAATTCTCATGTGGTGGGAAACTGGGCAACTTTCTGGAGGCTTGGGCAACTTGTAAAAATGCTGTGGTTGCCTAGGGGAAACTTGAAAATATAGTTAATTTCTACCCCTGCTATGTGTATAATGTCTTGTCAGTAAAAGGCCTGATCAGCAAGGTGGCCATGTATACATCAAGTTCAATCTCAGGTGTATACATACAAAGTGCCCTAAGCTTAAATGTGGACAATGTTATTGAGATACCGTGGTTTACACTAGGGCTTACACATTGTGTTAACTTCAAAAGCTCTCAGGCAATGCTACCGATCTTATGAAGGGATTAAATCTGATCTGCGTAAGTTCCATATTAACTTTGTCATACAGTTTTGAATCAGCCCAGATGAAGTATATTCGATGGCCAACTTCAGATTCAGGATCTGAATCATACAGAATCATAGGCTATTGACATCTGTGTGTGATTCGGGATAAGGAATGAAAAAGAAACACATCAAGGAAAACAAAAATGGAAACATCCATGTACTCCAGGACCCATTGACCTTTTAGTACCTGTTAACCTTTCAGGGGGCAGAGAGAATTAATTTGGAAAAACCTGATAATTTCTGCAGCTTATTTATGAGTTTCAGATTTTGGACATATGCTGTGACATTTTTATTTTCCCTGACACTTGGGGTCAGGAGTGTGGTGTCACCATGTCGAAAAATGGAAAACTGGAGAACAGTATTTCTTTCGTGTTTTTCAAATGTTTTCTTAATGGGATAGGGAAACTCAACTTCCATGAGTTTAGATCAGTCGTTATTCCTGGTTGACTAAAGGATTGCACACAGTGTCATGTATATTTGCATTTCAAATCACAACATGCATAAATATATGATTTAAGCAGCAGACAAAGCACCTTGTCATTTATGTAAAAAAAACATAAGTACAGTGGAATCTCCCTATTAAGATCACCGAAGGGAATGAAAATATGGTCTTAATAGGAGAGTGGTCTTTATGAAGGATATAATTATCGATAAACAAAAAAGGGTTTTGTAAATTGGTGGTCTTAATATAGAAATGGTCTCTTTATGGAGGTGGTCTTAATTGGAGATTCCACTGTATACAAATATATGTGTTCTTATCTATGTATGTATATATTTGTATTAACCCTTTCTGCAATCTGAAATAAGTCATACATTAGGGATCAGAGAGAGGTGGTTAAAATATATTCCTTCTTGTGATAAGATTTACTGGTATTTGATCGTTCAGCTCCTAAAATGCAAAGGAATTTTGTAATCTTATTTACTTATACCTTCGTATCCCAGATAAATACATAGAGATTCAACTTATTAATGGGTAGCTCAGTAAATGGATGTATGTCTCTTCGTAGGCTGCCATTTGTGCGTGCCTGGGCTCACAACTGCATTGCCACCAGTGTGGTGATGGTTGTTTTCTGTGTTTATTGATTTATATCTATGTGTTTGCGTGATTTTTTTTTTTTTTTTTTGCATTGTGCACTCTAGTCTGCAGCGGGCAAAATGAAGGGGAAAAATCTATTCTTGATTATTAATAATGTATAAATTCATCAGTACAGTTATAGCTCTGTGCTCAATAGTGCACTTGATCAGTTTTTTCCAATTAGCATTCTTGTCAGCCACTGAGTGTACCTGCATGAAAAATGTGGAATAGTTGTTTACATGTTGGTAGGCATGGCAACCAGTGATCATTCAACTCAGTGTCATGATGCTTTGTGTATATGTTGACTGATTTTCAATCCTGCAGTGTGAAGTTTGATGTTCTGATCATCACAAAAAGGTTGTGAATGTATGCTTTAAAATACCAGAGTAGTTCCATCCCAGGTGGTGTTATAATGTGTCATTGAACTTTAGTGACCACCATATATTAAATGTGTTGAGCTTATTTGTTACAGACTTGTAAGCACATAATTGATTTTGGCAAGTACATATGCCAGCCTTGAAGGGTACAATGACGTGTGCTTGAAGCTTCTTCCTTTTAATAGTTACAGTTCCAAATTTTTAAAGTAACGTCAGTGCTTAAGGACATGTCACTACTATTTACCTCAAAATATTTACTTTCCTTGTCTGAAAATACATGTATATGCTTCTGGTCAATAGGGCTTACCTTAAAATCAAACCCAGTAAAAGCCACATCAGAAAGTTGAGCTATTTTTAGATTTTCTATGTTGTGATAGAGAGATATATATCTTTCATGACTGAAAATTTGAAATTTTTAATCTGAAGACAACTCGTATATAGCCGAAAACTTCTGAATCTAAGCATGATGGTAGTAAATGGACTGTATTGACACTGAAGTGCTAATTACAATACTTGATCTTCCCAACTTTGCTTTGCTTTACTTTTTTTTCTTACTTTTCTTTTTTCTCTTGTCCTCTCCTCTCCTCTCCTCTCCTTGTCTCTTCTTTTCTTTTCAACTTCAGTGGGACCACTGGACAACAAATCCACCTTTTGGAATTGTGAAACCAGGCGAGTGCTGTGGAGGCAAATGTGCTGGTTTGTCTTCCATTAATAATTATCGACAGTCTGACCAGTTTTGCCCTTCACCAGCCTCCTCAGAGACTGAATTTAAGGGATGCTGCTCATTCTTTATATACCGTACGTAAACATCAGTCCAAGTAACATTTTGTTATGTTAGGGTTTAGACACTTAATAAAAATTTGAGTCAATAGCTGTCTATCCGTATGTAGGACAGTGAACCAAGGTACACATGAGTCTAGCCAGCCACCTTTTGAAATTAAACAGTTTATGTTCGTTCTCTTCTTTAGCCTACAGCCCAGTATCATGAGTGCTTGGTTTGGCTGGTGGTGTGGTGGTGAATCTCAAACACCAGCCAACTTGGCCTTCCAAAATGTCTCTGCATACTGGTAATGCACACATCCTGAGAAGGTGGCACTGGATGTGCATCCCACAAAGTGAATACTCCCCCCCTTGGAAAAACAAACTGCAGGCTGTTGAGGTGTATGCTGTTGTCCTTGGCTTCTTGTGGTTGTAATATGTTGCCATGGTTACATCCCTTCTTACCCAAAGACTGTGATATTACTAAGCTCACAGATGTCTCCATGGCAACAGATACATTGTGACAAATGAAAAAATATGGTTAATCATGTCACCACCATTCTGTGGTCTCTTTTTGACTAAGGAAGAGACAATCATCCTCAGTGGTGGCACCGTGGTTACATTCTCATTGGGACAAACAAAAACATGTGCAGTTGTATCACAACTCTTCCTATGACCTCATTTTGACAAATGAAAAGATATTGTTATACATGTCACTATGGTTACAGTGTCACACCAATCAATGAAACAGTATTCTGTGACATCACACATTGTCAGCATATTTGCTTCATTGGTGGTGGATTGTGGGTAAAACTAGTATTGTCAGAGCAAAGGAAGTGATGTCATCTGCAATGGCAGCTCATCTTTCATTTATAGCAGTTATCTAGAAATTAAAATTGTGCCAATATATTTCTATGAGTTAAAGAAAAGGCTTGCCTGAATAGAACTGCTAAACTTTGAGGAGCCTAGAAGTTAAAAAAAATGAAAAGAGGAAGTCCAGAGGACCTTGTTGCTAAGGTTACAGTTTATGTATTCATTATGTCATGTGTCTGTGATGTCACAATGAACATATTTTGGTTATGACATCATTTCCTCTCATAATTCCTTGTTGGACCAGTTCGACCTGATGGGTCAATAAAGTTGTTTTTGTCTGCATGGATATCACTGTGTCAGTGGACCATGAAAGGGTCAGGAGAAATGCCCTGCCAAGGTATGAATTTGCATTTATCAGGCCCACAGGTTTATGGCATGATTTCCTACATACCATCAGGATGTATCTAGCCCTAAAAACTGCACCAAATGCTTAGAAAGTACAAGTTTTTAGTCATTTATAATGATTTGTTTTATTGTGCAAGAGGTGTGTTGCTGCATGGCAAATACACAGCTGCTCAAGCCAGTGTACCATCCAAATATAATGGGGGTGCCTGCCGTCATCATTATCAGACCAAGGAAAAACTAAAACTAAGTCTTGTTTCAGGTTACCCAACGTACCTTATCCAAGCACACCTGATGCTAGAACTTCTTAAACCAGAAAGCGCTAATTTAAGACTGAGTCAACAGCTTTCCCAAAGGCACAATGTGCGCAAAGTGCCCTGGGAAAAGCTGTTGACTAAGACTACTTGCTGCTTTAGACTAGGATTGCTGGTATTTGAATGAAAGGTATCGTCATGAGGAATTTGAATCTTTTAACCATTATATGTGTAACGGTAATGAGAAAACGACTGTAGCTGTGATTAGCACTTTAAGGGTTAACACATGGTCAAAAAATTCAACTTTTCACTTCTGTCCCTGGACTTATATCAGGGAACTGTGGCCAGACAAGAAGCTGCAGGTGATGTCTTCACACATAGGTTTTTTTATGCTGATGCATCTATTCAGGAATGACAACTTGCAAAAACTGCATGCATCTCGTTTATATGTCATAGTGGCTTCACTTACATATCCTTGTTAATGTTATATATGATGTTTGTTTGAAAGATTTTCTTTTGAATTCAAAAGGGGTTTCCAAACAAGGAAAAATTTTGAAAGAGCTGAAGGCCAGCCAGTACATTGTTAAGGCTATCAAGATGTCAACAAAAATGAAAAGGACATTTCCTACTTTTCAATATATAATTTTTTTTTCTTCCACTTTCAGCCCTGTGTGTTGAAAGAGCAATGTATAGCTTAGGGAGACAGTTAAAATATTTGTATCAGACATAGACTCATTGGTTTTCGTGATGATAATTTAACTTTTTTTGGTCACATCATAATTTCCAGTTTATTGCATTCCATTTCACATAAGAATTGTATATTTAAAAAACAGCATAGTAGTGGCAGTTTTCATATTGATATTTGGTATAAGCATGATAGCATTCTCCAAAGTTTAATAAGTTTTAGTTAAGTTGTAAAGGATTTCCCTCATATACCCCCCCCCCCCAAAAAAAAACCTAAGACCTTCAGACCTGCTGTGGAAAAATGAACAAAAAAAAAAATTTCCCAATGCAAGGGGAAAAATCAAACCTAATTATTGTAATTTAAAATGTTGTGTAATCTGAAACAGAAATATTATGTTCACTCGGCCTTGTAGCTGATTGAAGAAGGATTCAAGTAGTTCTGTTTTTTCATCTTTATGAGGCCCAGTATTTGTTCCAATTTGTCATTGTGGTACCCAGAAAAAGTTTTGAAGCATATTTATTTTGATGATACCAAGAATAATGCTGGGCTAGCACTTGGAATAAAAATTCTTGAATTTCGCTAAACAGACATTTTTTTCTGCCAAAGCAGCATTTCAATACCCAGAACTAAGGCAAACCCAGTTTGTAGTTTTCAATCACTGTGCAAAAATGAGAAAAAGAAGTTTTGGTCGTGAATACAATTTTAAAAATTTTTAATTTCTGTACCCAATTTGGCTGAAATATATCTGATATATTTAACCAAACTGGTGTTTCTCTTATATGGCAGATTGACTTCTGTGTCGGGTCAGCCATTGACTGTGGATTGTTTATATAGCAAGTCAACTTTGTGTGCCATCATCAGGTCATGACACTGATGTGTTCAAGAGTATAACAAAATCAAAAGTTCAGTATGTAACTAAGAACATGTTCACTCTGCTGGATCGTGTTCAGCTTGACCCATATCTATATAGACTGGTTCGACCATCTGCTTATTTGTCATTAGTTGAAGATATTTCTTTCTCCACTCACCAATTATTGGCTCTGACTTCTATGGCAAATTGTTTTGACATTTGGTCCTGTTGTGTGATATCTTTAAATGATTTAGAAATATTGCTAAATATTTTATGAAGTGATATCTCTAAAAATTTAACAATATTGCCAAATAATTTAGTGCTATCGCTATTAGAAACAATTTTGTGATATCACTAAATAGGTCTAAATGTCAGAACAGCTTGGCATAGACTTCAACACTCAAGATTCACACAAATCCATACACAGCAGAAGCCCTTTGTGCGCACGTCTTGCTGGCCTGCTCTGCTCAAAACATGACAAGGTGCCCTTTTTATGTTCTGTCACACAGTATGGCAGCATAAAGAATAGCCTTAGTTACACCAGTCCATCATTAGCTGGAAAGAAAAGCAGCCCAAAACCACAGACCACTGAAACCGGACCGCAGACTTCCAGTTGAACCAGCGCGCCCTGGATCTCCAGTGAGACACTTCCCTGTGAGCTAACTCCCCTCCCGTATTATGTGAAATTACAGTTATCTTGAGCTGAATCGTCATACACATGCATAGCAATTAGCATGTCCCGCAATGTGGTTAAGTTCAGAAAGTGACTATCATGTTTTGTTGCAAAACAAATGTATGACTACATCACAGCTCAGGTGGATGCTCGAGTGTATAATATATCATAATTAGTCAATTGTCCATCCTTGCCTATAATTATTCATTTTGTTGTGTCTTACAGGACACCTGGGCACCATGCCCCGTACATTTGAGGCAGTTCCCGGCCGGACCGTACGAGCCACAGACACGACAGGCAACCGGTTAGTTCCAGTAGAAGCCAAACCACCTCCTGGGTTTATTCTCGACACTTACGAGAAAGACGAAGATGGTGAGGATGGTGTACCAGAGGAAGAAACAAGTAGAGGTAGGCCCAGTTATACCTGATGATGTCTTGTGACACGCCACATCTTTTTAACCCTTCCCTCCTCAAACTGCCCAAAACTGGCTGGGGGTGAAAAGTCATATGCTTCAGTGTTTTCAGCTAATTTCAACTGTACTGTAAAACAGTTTGTCCCAGAGTAGATAAGACCTATCAAGATAACATATCCCTGTTCAACAGCTTTCCTTGGCATGAGTTTGGCACTATGTGCCCAACCCATGCCAAGGAAAGCTGTTGACTCTGTCTTAATTCAAGGGGGAAAGGGTTAAGATTGCCTTCTACAACTGCAGAGTTTGCTTCTCTCTTAAAATTACCTGTAATGTGGGACCACTTTTGTTGGCAGTAGGGTTGGTCTTAATTAGGAGGTACCCATGGTTTCTTAGGACATTTGATTAACACTTTCACCCTTAATCAAGACTGAGTCAAGCCAAACACATTGTGACAGGTGACATTAGGCCACTTGGTTTCGGCTAGTTTAATGGGAAAATGTTCAAATGAACCTTCTTTGTTGTTCTTTATGTGGAACATTATAGCAATTAAGATGGTGGTAAAGTACACCTGAAACAATTAGTACAACTGTAAATTGGCTTGTTTTCCCATGTATAAATTTTCATGGTTTTTATATTTTTGACTTTTCACTGTAGTTTTAATTTTACTGTTTTGGACATAATTCCTATTCAAACAATTTTAAAATACTATTTCACTGTGTTTTTATTTTCACGGTTACATGCCATCAGTGAAATAAGTGAAAATAAGAGTACAGAAATTTTAGCAATTTACAGTATTTCAGAATTTTGGGCACATGCAGGGCAAGACAATTCTCTCCAAGGTCTACTTGTCCAGGGACAAGTGCTCCTATCTTTTACATGTTAATTTTCACAAATTTTACTTGTTCCTCATCAATTTTTACTTGTCCTGAACAATAGGACATGCAAAGTGGTGAGCCCTGCCATGTATATATGGAAATGGAACATCTCTGATGACGGCAGGGCAAGGGTTGAAGTGTCAGGGAAGTGACATGATGTACAGTGTAAAGGTGATCTCAGCCTTGATGAATTTTTCTCATTTTGCAGTTGGGAACACATTTACTCTTGTGTTATACACCAGCATATTGTGAAGTGAAAACTTTATAGGACTTTATGATTTGGCATTAAGAGTACAAGTGAACAGAGAGAAAAAAATTTAAAAGCAAGAGAACAGAAAACCTATATACATTAATCATAAAAGTGACACAGTCCAGTACCCATTGAGGTCAATACATGTTCATGTCAGCAGTATGGACATTTTGTGTCCGCATATTACATGGTGGCACTGGTGGAGTTCATTCTGGCAAATTTCCATCATATGTAGCTCTGTAATGTAATTATGAAAATCCTTCGTTGGGTGAGATCAAGTTTGTTTCTACATAATACTGTTGAATTTTGGATTGTTCATAATTCATGGTTAGCACACTTTTAAGCTGTTATGCTTTGACATGTTTTGGCACCCCCAAAACCTATGGTGGAGTACATTGCCATCTGGAGTTCAAAGTTTCAATTAACCCTGTTGTTTTTGGAGATTATTTTAAGTTCTCTCCTAATGCTATATAGAATTTCTTCTTGAATAAGTGGAATGTGTTTGTTGGTCATGCTGAACATTTCTCTGCTTTCCACAAAGTCCTTTTAAGCTTCCTGTAGAGTCTTGCATCATTAAAATTTTTGTCTACTTTTATTGTTATAATTCCTAGTATTAATGGCTTCCAACCATGTTTGTAACAGTATTTTTCTTTTCCTAATTTAGGGCCTGTTAAAAAGCCACTTCGTGTGAAGAAGGTAAATTGCTGCATTGAAGATAATACATTAGAACATCATACAAGTAAATATGAAATTACACAGTTCAAGGACAGTGAAGATGGTAGCAGTGAGCCAGGGAAACTGGTCGTCCGACGAGGCCAGCCGTTCGAGATTGCCTTAAGCTTTGACAGAACTATCGATGAAAATCTAGATGAAGTGAAACTTGTCTTTGATATTGGTGAGTATTTTAACGTAGACTTACATAGGAAAGTTTTGACCATAACAAAGTTATAAAGTGTCATAAATTATAATTATATCTTTTGAAAAAATGGCCCAGATAAGCTTAAGTATTGATTGTCTGTGAGATAAAGGTTGGCTTAAATGTGTATGACAAAAACAATATTTACATGCTTTGCAAGTCAATGGGAATAATTCCCAGGGCTAGTGCTAGCCATTAGCAAATTACCCATTGACTAATATGACTAGGACTTGGGCTTCAGTTATTTACCATGTTTTAGCCAAATTGGCTAAAGTAATTTTGGATTTCTTTAGTTTCAATCAAATATTTAAACTTCATTATGTGACACTAGACAACCAATTGAAAAAATTTCAATGAGTTTGGCTGAAGAAACGTGAGTTTTGCTAATACCCACATCACCGCTCCAGTATAAATATTGGTATCCATAGCTTTCCAGTAGATACTAATGAGTTTTGGTCATGCAGTGAAAGTTGTTGGACATAATTTAAAAACTTTGTTGGCTTGAGACAAATTGTCGTGTCAAATTAATCTTGGAACATTTAAGTGACCTAATTTAAGATTGCAACACGTTAGTTATTCCCAGACACAATCAAAGCTTTGATTCCATGTTTCAATGTTTCAGACTCTAAATGAGCAAACCAGAAAATTTCTGTCACTTGTATTGGTACATGTATTTCCTGTTGCAGGCAGTGACCCTTTGACCAGCAAAGGAACTTACGTAGTACTACCGGTGACAAAAGGATTACGAATACGGGACTGGGGAGCTGCGGTCAAAAGTGCTAGCAGTAAAAGTATGAATATAATTGTGCAGGCTCCATGTCACTGTGCAGTGGGAAAATGGAATTTACGAATCTTGACCAAGATGAAAGTAGATCATATAGAAAATGGCGTGGAGGAGGATTCAAGCGATGAGGATGAGCCCTTGCAGGAGTACAAGACAAGATGTTACGACCATAAAGACCCAGTGTATATATTGTTTAACCCGTGGTGCAGGGGTGAGTTTATAGGAATTATGAAGTGCTTTGTTATTTTTGCTCCACATGCAAAGAATATGTGTTGGCCAATTTTGAACTTGAGGATGATTGCAATTTTTGCTGCTGGTATGCAGGGCCAGAATTTCGGCGAGAATCCGAGAATCCATTCTCGTAAAGATTCTCCTAAACTTGTCTATCTTTAAAAAGAAAACTAATTGGCAAAAATCCAAATAGATTCTCACAAAATTTTGCGAAATTCTGGCCCTGGTATGAAATATTGCAGTTTTATGTGAGCCTGGTCTGGTAAACTTTGTTTTGAGGCAATCTGTTTTAAGGCAGGTCCAAAAGTGGCATGTAGATAGTTTTGCATTTGAGATCAGACAAAACATTGCAGTGATAGCATCACAGAGCTGGCTAACATTGTCACTCAGCTTTAAACTGGTGGAAGCGAAAACAAAATACAGACAAAAAAGTAACAATTTGTTTGAAATTTGTGGTGCAGTGATAGATCTAATGATGACATGTCAGGAATGACCACCTAAAGTGATGAACAATTTACCGTTTCTCAATACAAAGGTATTGATTACATGAAAACATGAAAAGTAAAAAGAGTGAAGTATCCTCTAAAGATGGTACTTGAAGACGATGGTCTCTCATTGGAGTGATGTCTCCAGATAGGTGCTACCATATCAGTATTAAAATATGTGGCCAGCTTGCAAGTTCAAAATCAAAAGTTAATATTATTGATACAGTCATTAACTCTCTCAGTGTCAACTGTGACCTAAACTGAACTACTTACAACAAACTGCTCTGAATTATATAAAGGATGCTAGATTCATATTCATTAAAGTCATTTCATTTAAGTACCAGCATGTGTGTAGTTACACAGAATATGAGTCCAGGTCAACAGTTTTCCTTGCCAAAGCACACAGAGGAAAGCTGTTGATTCAGTCAAAAATGTGGCACTGAAAGAGTTAACTGATTGCATGCCATTTTCTAATTTTTCATCCTGTATTATTTACCAAGAATTAAGACTAGGATTGTGTATTCAGATTCTTCATGTAAAGAGCTTTCAATCAAGCACAAGATTGCCTGGTCCAAGGCCAGTGGGCTTTGCATTGCTTGACAAGTCATGCTTGACGCTGTCAGGTAATGCAAAAACCACTGACTGAAGCCTTTACCAGCATAGTATGGAAGAAAATAAAAGACAACTTTCCAACAAAACATACATGTGTTAAATTATGTGGCATGAATGTATCATGAAATAAGACATTATACACACATTGAAAAATGTAATAGCTTTGTGACTAAGCCTAATTTGAAACCCATTAGTAAGCTCTTTCTAGGAATGAATGTGTTACACTTAACAGAACATACACCAAAATAGTCTTTAATTATGACACCAAATTAGTTTTTAATTATGACAATGAAATATGATCGTGTAGTTCTGCCTGTCTTAACCCCCTGCAGACCGAGTCAGCAGCTTTGCTTGATGTGCTTTGGGTACGACTTGCTGAGAATATGCCAATGAAAGCTGCTCCTTTGTAGTATATGACTCTTATTGACTAAAACAAGGCAACATGAGATGCATGCTGGTAATTTTGAGCTGGAACAAGTCGCGTGTGGATACATGAGCTTTAGGTCACTCAGGGTCACCATACATGTGCATTGTGTTTTAACAGAGGACCTGACGTATATGGAAGACGAGGTTCTGCTCGAGGAGTACGTACTCAATGACACCGGCAAGGTGTACACAGGCAACTACAAACAGATCTGGGGCAGACCCTGGAACTTCGACCAGGTAGGTGGTGCTCTGAGCTGACAGCGGTGTAATGGCTTTTAATTGGCCAGTATTGGTACATTTGTGTCAGACATATTGTATGTCCCACACTGGCAGTCAACATTGTGTGCTCCAGTGGACTTCAGCGCCAAGTAGAAACAATTGTCAGTATCCATAGACTCAGTTGTAATCTGGATTGATTCCTTTTAACTCTTTCAAGGCTCATCAGAACTACTATAATGATTCCAGATTCCAATTTGAAGCTCAGCTGACTTGTCAGTCAGCTGAGCTTGTCTTACAGTCATGGTCCCCCCTCCCCCGTCCTTTATTCATCTGTCAACAAATAGTTTTTTCTATTTACCTTTTCTTCAAAACCATAGACCAGATTCACTTCAAATTAGGAAGGGACCAGATCCACTTCAAATTAGGAAGGGATTTATCTTTGGTGGGTCTCTATCAAGTTTGCTGAAGTGTTTTAGTTTACACTCTGATTTTTCGATTTTTTAATGGAATTTTGTCTTCACCTTTACATCAACTGACTTCTCAGTCAGTTGAGCTGACATGATTGTCAGCCTTTTGTGGTCCATTCACATTTACATTTTAGTTTCTCTCCAAAATCTGTTGGTTTTTTGGTGACCCATCTTCAAACTTGGCAGGGATCAACCTTGGGTGAGTCTCAACTAGGTTCATTCAAATGGTCATGTACCAGGGATTTTTGGATGGTTTATGGGTTTTGAAAAAAGTCCTTGACCAAATCTTGAAAAATCATCTTCTCCAAAACTTAGTGACCAGTTGCTATAAAATTGCATAGGAATTCTTCTGTCTTCCCCCCCAGCTAAATTTGCTTGTTTGAGGGAGTCTTAAATTTTTCTTATCAGGAACTACTTTGCCAATTGCTTTGATGTTTTGTGCAAGGTCACCTGGGGTTACCAAGTTCTTATTTTAACCACCAACTGGTGGTGCAATTTCTGTCCCATTACGTAATGTACATGTGTGTTAAAGATATATCTGATTTCTTTTCCAGAAAGACTGAACAGATTGTTTTAAATTTTATCAGAATACAATCTAACTAAAAATGAAGATGATTTTTTTCTTTTTTTTTTAAATTAAAATACCCCTGCAATGTGGAAATCATTTTCCATGTTTTGTTTTTGTGTCCTCCTGGGCTCCTTCTTATGATTTATGCCTGTACAAGGCCAGTGGAGGAAGCTGTGTGTTAATTTCTTAGCTGTAAGAGAACCTCATGTGCACTGATTTTATTTTATTTTTTTTTGCTTGCTGACTTAGCAAATATGACGTATTGGATAGCTGAATATGACAGAGCTAGGCCTTCAAAGCTTGTACACAAATTGGTAAATAAAATAGTAATCACTGCAGAATTTGGCTTCACTATAATTCAAAAAAGTAAATTAGCCATTTGCAATTTTTTTAAGCCAAATGAATGAAACATTAACATTTGGCTAATGGAACCAATGGTCCCTGCAAAGGATGTCGTTTTAAAAGTAAATGTCAGATATCTGGGTGTCACTATAATCAGCTTTTGTTCTATTAAATATTAATAAGAAAGTATCTTTGGGATTTCTTATGTTCATTTTGACCTCGCGTGACCTGACATATTGGCTTATATCTTGGCAATGATGGATCCTGCCACTTTTCTTTTCAAGAATGATGACTCCACAACTTTATGAGTGAAGACTCTGATTTATGCAATTTACAGTGATGATCCTCCGAAAGGGCCAGCTTGACAGGTCACATGGGTGACATCAATGTCACATACAAAGTCACAGGACAATGCAGTCACTTCTATCCTATTTATATTGGGATGATTATTTCAGCTACAGCTTTAATGCTGCACATGGGAATGGTCCTGTGTGCAGGTAAAATGAGATGTGCCTGGCTGATATTGACCTAATTCCCAGGGTCACATGACTACTTTACTGAGTTAAGTGTTTTGAGTTGTTACTAGAGAACTTTGGACCCAGCAGTTAGATATTTGTCACATGATAATGGCCTTTAAAAAAGATGACATTGGTGTAATTCTGAAGGTCACAGGATCAGTTCAGTCTGTGCATCCAAGGTCAGCTGAACACAGGACTGTCACAGCCCTCTTGTTTGTTAAAAGACCTTTCATCCCCGTACCAGCATGCCTATATTTCCAGAGTGGCAAGTATGGTCAAGGTCAACATCTTTCTGTGATGTGCACTGAAAGAGTTAATGTGCATATCTAGAGAGTTTAACCCTTTCCCATTCAAAACACCCAAAAGTGCCTGTATGTAAATTGTTGTCTGCCTTAACATTTTCTCTTAACCCTTTCCCCCTTGAATTAAGACTGAGTCAACAGCTTTCCTTGGCATGGGTTGGGCACTAAATGCCCAACCCATGCCAAGGAAAGCTGTTGACCTGTGGCATGTGATCTTGATAAGTCCCATGCACATTTCTCAGTCAAATTGTTTTTCATAACTGTTGAAATTCTTTGAAAACACTGAAGCAGACGACATTTGACCACCAGCTGGTTT
Source organism: Hermodice carunculata (assembly GCA_964020975.1). Taxonomy (NCBI): domain Eukaryota; kingdom Metazoa; phylum Annelida; class Polychaeta; order Eunicida; family Amphinomidae; genus Hermodice; species Hermodice carunculata. The sequence goes on from OZ026624.1 coordinate 89,703,374, forward strand.
TGACCGGTTTGAGGGGGAAAGGGTTAAATGTATTCGTACTTGAAAGCATATTTGCTGAGATTTATATGTAAGACCATTCATAATGGCATGCCCTAGGTCAATAGCTTTCCTTGGCATGGGTTGGTGGACCCAACCGATGTGAAGGAAAGCTATTGACTTGAGTTGTACTTTGACCTGGAGGGGGTTTACAGACCAAATGTTAATGCTTGGGACATGGTGCGTACAACATATGACTTGATGGTGTAGTGAACATTTCATTTGCAAATACAGCTACATTTGATTGGAGCATCAGTTTGCCAAAGCTACTTCTGTATCAGAAACATAATTGCTGTTTTTGTGGACTTTCAGTTTGAAGATGTGATCTTAGACTGTGCCTTGCTGCTACTAGACATGTCTAAACTCAACTGGCAAGTGAGGGGAGATCCCATTCTTTTGTCCAGGACCATAAGTGCAGTGGTGAGTACACGTCTATATCTCATACTGGCCAGTCATGTGTCCAGATGCTACCTTCCTTGTTCAAGACATTATGGAAGTCGGGTCTTGTTAGTGAATATGTTTGCTGTGAACTGTTGCTAGCTCCCCTAGATAGATGGAAGGTGAGTTGTCAGGAGGGATGGAGATATGAACATGAAGTAAAAGGCCTTCCAGTGGAGCCTATATGTCAGTGTATCTGGTACCTTTATATTTTAGTGTCGTGCCCATCTGTGGGACAATTGTTCTGCAATAGGCTTAATTTTTGAAGCGTTTTAAACAGTTTTTTTTTTTTTTTTTCTTTTTTCTTGGTGAACTGAGTGGATAAGCTAATATCTCAACTTGGAGGCCTGCTGTAAGCTCTTGTCTTTGTATGTGTAGAGGGGAACAAAAGTGTCTTTATGCTAAAATGCCAAAGCCTGTGGAGGCTGTACTTGTAGTGTTGTAATGATCACTCCTGTAAAACCCTAAACTGTGTTCCAGTAATTGTATTTGTGTCTTTTTGTCCAGAACCACTTCCTAGTAGTCATTACCCTATTCCGCAGTCTGAACTCCTTACTCTCCATAAGTTAACCTGTCACTGTCTAACCTATATACCTATGGAAGTACGATTGTCCATATTGCACATGTTCGTCTGTAAAATTTTGACATAGGCTGTATTAGCCCAAATAAATTGAAGGGTCTTCAGCGGGTTATTACTCATAACTTGTTTCAGAGCCTATTACCCGTACATGTCTCTCTGAGTAGCGGCTCCTTGTCTAAGCTAAATATTCAGCAAAGACAACCCACATAATAATGAAAAAATATGAATGTGGCAAATGATGAATTAGCTAAACACATGAAGTTTTGCTTATAAATGAGGCATTTTTTGATCAATGCAAACAAGTGAGATATGTGACAAACAAGTCAAATTGTTAAAACACTTCCAACTTGTACATATATTTCAGTTGTAGCAAGATTCATTTTATTTTCAAAATTGCTTGTTTGCAGATAAGTTAAGACATTCCCGAATTTTTGATACTGCTTAAAGTATGGAAGTTTTTGTCACCCTTTGGTTTCTTCACATGGAGTCATCGGCCAGTTTTGTAACTACAGTTTATTTTTTATTTTTTGGTAGCATTAGATTTAATTTACATTGCACTACATGTACAGGGTGTATATGTATTGCAACAAACCTGTATTGCAACTTACAGAAAGTATCAATAGTGACACCTGGTGATAATGTTTAGTACTAGTAATGTACAAGCGTTTCAACCATATAAATGTAAACAACTCGCTCTTCATGTGAACTGCAAATTGTTAGTTTCTCAGATATACGTTGAACATAGTTAATTAGTGAGGCTAAGCTTTTTTGAGATATATTTTTTGCTGATATTTGCCAGTAGAGGGGCAAAATAAGACTTAATCCTTTCCTCTTTAAACCAGCCCAAAACCGACCGGTGGTCAAATTTCGTCTGCTTCAGTGTTTTCAACTAGTTTCAACTGTAATGAAAAACAATTTTGACTGAGAATTGTAGATGAGCCCTATCAAGATCACATGCCCCAGGTCAACAACTTTCCTTGGCATGAGTTGCCAACTCATGCCAAGGAAAGTTGATTCAAGTGTCAATTCAAGGGGGAAAGGGCTAAATTACACAAAAAAGAGAGCCAAGTTACATAAAAATATAGTTATATAATATTTCCTTCCTTGATGAAATAAAACAGTTGACATGTGCTTCTCAAACTTTTTTGGCATTATGTGAGAAACTCACTAAACTCCCCACTTTTTCCTTTTTTTTTTTTTTTTTTTTTTTTTTTTTGTTTGTTTGTTTACACTTAAAATTGACAACCTTCTTCAAAGAAGATTGCGACTCTATATTTTGAATGAAATTAAGATTGCTCCATGATGAATCTCTCACCACATTAGATGTGTTGTTGATTGGCGTGAGCCAGGACCTATTCAAACTTACTGAGTCATGTTGTCTTTGTGGAATTACAGACCAATTCACCTGATGACATGGGAGTGTTGGTTGGGAACTGGTCAGGAAACTATGAAGGTGGTACCTCTCCGTCTGCCTGGACTGGATCTGGACCCATACTGGAGGAGTTCTGGAAGACCAGGACGCCTGTCCAGTTTGGTCAATGTTGGGTGTTCTCCGGTGTTGTCACTACAAGTAGGTACTCATTGGAAAAATGATTTAAATTGCAGGTAATGAGCAGGAAAGTGAAAATATAAGTTTTATTTTCCAAATGAAATTCAATGTAGAGTAGATTTTTACATTGTTCGGGAAGTTGAATGTCCATGGAAAAAAAATATAGCCTGAAAGTTATCATCTTTAAAAGTATATTTTTATTTGATGTGAGAGCATGAAGGTCATTGACCTACAAAACTTATGTTTGACCACCAAAAAAAAAAAAAAAAAAAAAGGATAAATTTGAAACAAACGTGTAAATCTGTAATTAATGTGAGATGATACGTTCCATGTTTCAGTCTGTCGCGCTCTTGGTCTGCCAGCACGGCCAGTTACAAACTTCCGTTCGGGTCATGACTGTGATGGTAGTATTACCCTGGACACACACTGGACTCTCAAGGGTGAACCAATAGAGAGGTTGAACAGTGACAGTATATGGTGAATATGTTCTTCCTTTTCAAAGGCATTTCTCTTTTGAATTATTTCATCTTGTTGACAATTTTTCTTTTTATTATATGATAATAACTTGTTAAATAAAATCTCTCACAAAGAGAGCTGTCATTCAAATACCAGCAAGTCTAGTGTGAAGTCAAGTTGCTATGAAATGAATTAACTGTTTTCCCGGTTAGAATAAGAGTTAACAGCTTTATCTGGTATGGGTGTGGGGCATTGTGCCTAACACATGCCAAAGAAAGCTGCTGACCCAGGGTTTTCGCCAGTTTAAAAAAAGCAGAAAGGTGGTGAACCTGATGGCCCCCAGAATTTCCTGTTCCAAGGACAAATTCTGATCAAATGTTATGCAAATATACAACAGTATTTTTATCAGGAATTTTTTCAGGGGGGTCACAAAAAGGGAAATTCCGGGGAGAAACTAGTTTTTTACCAATTTTACATGTAAATAAACAGTACTTGTGACCCTTTAGAATTTTCTCAGAGGGTATTTGAGGTTTTGACAGGATAATATTCCCCAATTTAGGGGTCAACGGAAACATTCCTGATAGATATTCCTTGTCATCATAATTTTTGACCTTTTGCAGGAATTTCCATGTGTGGAATGAAGTTTGGATGGCAAGGCCAGATCTACCACCTGGGTTTGGAGGCTGGCAGATCATTGATGCCACACCTCAAGAGACTAGCAATGGTAAGGCGCCTCACTTACGCACTGATTCTTGACTCTTGCTGTGATATAAACTGGCTGCTATTTAGCTTCACTGCCATGTGACATGGTACTTTGCTTGTACCACATAACTAAGCGAAACATTGCAAACACTTTCATTGTAATTATTTCAGAAAATAATTTGGTTTAAATTTGATGAAAGTTCAGAAGCCACTGGTGCATTTACATTCAAAAACTGTTTTTTGTTTTTCCAGCTGCATTTGTTGTTAAAATCTCAAGACTTTCAGCAATAAATCAAAACTGTTCATGGGCATCTGTCAGTTATCAATTAAAAATGTTTGGAGGTTTAAGATGCATCAAATTATGAGTTGCATGTGTTATCTAACTTTTGTATCCTTTCCCCTTGAATTAAGACTGAGTCAACAGCTTTCGTTGGCATAGGTTTGAGGTGCATAGCACTGGACCCATCCCAAGGAAAGCTTGATAGGTTTCATTAACAGCTCTTTTGACCAGCAGCCAGTTTTGTTCAGTTTAAGGGGCAAAGGTTAAACTGCAACATGTTGAGGCAACAGATAATGATGCCCTTCCTGGGATAAAATCAGTTCAACTAGAAAGTCAATGATATTTAAAGCAAGATAACGGGAGAAGTGTGATGTGGATCTTCTAAAGAAATCCTTCCTGATAAAATTGTCCAGCTATGTGTCACAAAGGGAAAGACTTAAGACAGCCAGGTTGGTGCCAGAGGAGCAGCCACTTTCATTGACACATACTTGATTTTGTGGTGTAGGAATCTACTGTGCTGGCCCGTGTTCAGTAAATGCCATCAAACAAGGTTTGGTCAATCTACCGTATGATGCTCCCTTCGTCTTTGCCGAAGTTAATGCCGACAAGATTAACTGGTGTCAGAAGAAAGATGGAACGTACAAGAAAATGATTGACAAGCACAGGTGAGTGATGTGGAAAATGATGGCTTAGCACGCTCATAAGCTGCACTCAAGGATTCATTGTAAATGAAACGATTTACAACGTGGTTATAGTATCGCCAAGGAGCTTGATAACCCAGAAAAGCTGCCATGTCCCCAGCCACAGATTGGCGTAGACAATTATTTGTTTACTAAGTCGAGACTATTTGTGTAGATATAGGGTAACATGCTGAAAATGTCCTGGCATGGTTAAACAATATCCACAGGTTTTTTTACCTAAGCAAACTGTATTTGATGTTGAACCTATTTTTGCCCTGTGTGAGAAATTTTAGGGCATGTCCATGCCAAAGTATATTTCTTACATTGTATAGACATGTATTTAGATAAAACTCCTGTCCTGCAATCAGTCGGAGACCTTTAACCACTGTAATTACAACTAAAATCAGGACAACCTTTAACCACTGTAATTACAACTAAAATCAGGACAACATTTTATTTTACTTGTGAAGTGTTTTTGGAAAACCCGTAGGACTTGTGTCAGTTATTGCATACATTGTGGAAATGTATTTGCGTGTAGCATGGATTTGGTACTTTCTAAAGTAACAGGTTTTCTGATGCATTTGTGGGACAGAGAAAAGATCTTAACTCCTGAAGCATTTGGACATATTTTCTTGCATACCAGGGTTGGCAAAAGAATAAGCACCAAGTGGCCTGCTGGCAAACCAAAACCAGCGGATGGTCCCAGAGACCGCTTTAGTATGTTCTTTAAAGACGACCCGGAGAGGGACGACCTGACTCATACATATAAATTTAAGGAAGGTAAGGCAAATGCTGTTTCTTTCTTTGTGATGGTTTTACAGATGCACTCAATCCTCCTCAGTTTAATTTTCACAGCAGAGACTGGGCTCGCGCTAGCCATTCGCCAATTCACCACTGGCGAAAAAATAGTTGATCTGGCGAAAGAAAATTCAAATTAGTTCGCCAATTTGGCGAAGATAAAATTTTCCAGGACAGGTTTTGTTCTGGGATATTCTGGTAAAAAAAATGGACGTGCATTACCGAAATAACGGAAAGAAAACTTTATTCAACTTCAAAGTGGACTTCAGAGAATAAGAAAATACATTCAGAGACATACAACATTACGTCTATTTGCTTTGCTCAGGCATAAATGAATTGATGTTCTTGGCTGTCAATCTCAAAATGGCTTTTTGACTTGGCACGCGTAAACAAGCTGTCCAAAATACATACTTGATCAAGGTCATATCGTGACTTCCAGCTCCCAGTTTAGGTCTTCATATTACAGGATTCCTTGTCAAAACATTGTATCTATCCAGACAGAGTTGTCATGATTCATAAATGCCTTGTAGTGAAGAAATTCATTGAAATAAACAAGTGAAAAATTCGCAGGCTGCCATGCTCTTTTTGATTGACCTTGACATTGGCACATGTGTAGTAGTCCTGCCATCTATTGACGAAAATGAAAAAAACGCTTGTGTTCCTTCAGATATGGGCAGCAAATTTTGTACATGTATTTTTATCTTTTACAGATTTTTAATTAACAAGCATTTGTTTGTTTTTGTTTTGTATTTAATCAGAAGTTTGATACTTGAAGTTTATTTCTGTTAACATTGACTTAAAGGAAGTAATAATATTGATTCAAGCAGCCAAGATTTTTAAAACTGTATAATATCTGCAGATTCTCAATAGATATAAGGCCTACCCATTGACAGGCCTGTTTAATGGTTTAGTAAACCTACACAGTATTTTGTCAGTTGTCAAGGTGAACATAATGCAATATACACATATTTTCTTACTTTTTTATATCTAATGTTTTAACTTTGTTCATATTTTAATAACTCTTTACTACAAGCATTATTTACCACTGTCAACTCCAGTTATTTGAAAAAAAAGGAAGAAAAAAAAGGAAAGAAAAAGGAAAGAAAAAACTATTCTGGAATGAGCTGATATGTTTCTTCCAAAAGAAAATTATCAAAATTTATCTTGAAAATTAATGTTTCCTTTTGATATTTTATCCCTAAATTTAGCTATGATAAATATACCAGCAGTGATTTAAATATCTTTCTGTTGATTTAATTACTGATGATAATCAAAGTTTCATAACTATTATCTGAACAAATTTTCATAAAATTGCCTCAAAAAGTGCAATTTTTTTTCAAAACTAGGATTATAAATTGAAATCATAATATAAATAAGTTCTGACATGTCTTGGTCACTAACCTTATCATATGTCCAAGTTTCATAACTTAAAACTGTATTTTAGAAAAAAAATTGTAAATGAAGAAAAGAAAAGAAAATTTACTTATTTTAATAACAGTGTAAGTATGTATGGTTGTGTATTTGACAAAATATTTTTAAGGTTTTTTTGGAGGGCAGGCTCGGAGGGGGGGTGCGTTTTGACTTTATATGTGTCAGATTTATTGGACTAAAATTTGGCTAAAGAAGATTCCATTTGGTTAAAAGAAATTTGTAGTTTTAGCCAAATTGGCTAAGCAGTAAAAATTCCTAGCGCTAGCCCAGAGAGATCTTACATCCATTTTCTTCACATGAAGAGCTTCTACTCAATTACCAACATGTTGGGTTCAAGTTAGTGGTATTTGCATTGCCTTGCAAATCATGCTGCAACATGACTCACCTGACCAGGCAAAAACCACTGTCCTTGACAGCCAGTCTCTATAGTATGGAATGCTACATTGTACATAATGACTCCATGTAACAATGTGCTACATTGTACATACATGTATGTAGAAACATGACATATTCATATTTAACTACTTTGGTCTCCTCTGTTGGTGAGCAACAGACCTATGCCTCCACCATAATCAGGCCACTTGTACCTGTTATGTTACTTAACCAACCACAGATAATGCTTTTTCTACCAAGCAAATGAAATTTGATAAATATGTTTAGAATCTTGTATGCTTTAAAACTCAGTGAATGACTTTCTCAAGCTTTTTGCTCTCTTGATATCACAAGCTCAGTTGGCCCTGCTTCCTATATGGATCTGCCCTTTTGCAGCGCATGATCCAAGTTCATATGAATACCTCCTTTGCAATGTACTTTGTGGGAGTGACACAGGATTAACAATTCAGTCTTATCAGAATTACTCAGGTGGACTTTAATTCCACTTATTAACTCTTTAAGTGCCAAATTTTGGAGTGAATCAACAGCTTTTCTCGGCGCACGTTAGGCACAATGCATGCTGAGAAAAGCTGTCGACCTGGGGTATTCTCTCTGGAACTATAGGCATATTGGTACTTGAATGAAAGATCTTTTTACGAGGAATATGAATCTGAGATCCTAATGATAATTCGGACTAGTTTGTACTTTAGTAGATCGACTTAACACATGATTGGCACTGAAAGAGTTTTAAAAAAAATACAGAAGTTACTTGCCTGCTGAACAGACCAATCTCCGTGTTTTCTCCACTCCACTTGTTCTACCCTTTGGCCACATGATAACTGCTTTAGCATTGAGAAGGTGAATTGGCTTTTGATTGGTCTATCCGTGGTTACCATAGTAACAGAATACAGTGCATTAGAGCATATATACTGCCCATGACCAAGGTCATAATGATCAGCTTCCTGATTGGTTCATCAGTTTATCAGAATTGTGACAGTGGGCTCTTATTACCCTGACTTTGGATAAAAATTTTTTAGTCCTTGAGCAGACCAAGTGTAGTAGAGAAAAGGTGGAGCTTAGTCGCTGTTGAACAGGACAGAATTGCAGGTTCTGGTGCTAAACTTTCTAAATAAACACCAACAAGCGCAGAAGGAAAATAAAACATTTTTTAGCATGGAAACTCCCCTTGCAATGAGGAGTTAAATAAACTGGCATGTTGAGACAGTATGTTTCAAGATTTTCATGTTGAAAGTAAATAATGGAGCATCATTGATTTCATATACAACTACATTGAAAAGCTTCAGATTTTCTGCATCCTTCTTGGGGAAGGCATGTTATTGTGTTGTCCATCTCTCTGTCTTTCCTTCCATACTGTAAATGTTTGGTCGCCACGATATCTCAAAAATACCTGGACACATTTTGCTCGTGTTTAGTTCAAATTACCTTATTAGGCAGGGCTGACCTGATATCTGGGTCACTGTGACCTATTTATCCATTGCTGTGATCTAGCTACTGTTGAGTAAGTTTTTGAGAGTGCTTGCTCAAAGACTGGACTTTCCTTTAAATTTGCTCGTAAGTGCTTCATAAGGTCAGACAAAGCAAGCCATACTGATACACATGACCCCAAGGGATAGGAGACGTACATGTAATCTGTGAATGTGGGGGTTTGCAGCTCAGTTTTTCAATTAAATGGAGTTTGGCCTGAGCAGTGCAAGGATAGTGTGTTTATGTCAGATCTCCATGAAGAACAGGTAGTCACTCAAGCCTTGTTGTACGATGATGATATTGACAAAAGCGTAATTTGTTATGTACACAGGGAGTGAGGAAGAGAGAACAGCAGTGTACAAAGCCAACCAACACTCATGTCGACCTGGAGTCTACGACTTTGGAGAACCGGTGAGAAAGTCCCCCATGACTCTCAACTGTTTGTGTTGTGCTTCTCTCCTGATAGCTTGGTCTTATGATTCACTGTTACAGTTCACCATAAAGTTTATACTAATATATATATTCTGTCAACACGACCATTGTCTCTCGGGAGCCCGATGGAAGTGTGGTGAAAAGGTGCAGTGGTGTGCTCTCACTTAACATTCAGACTCTAAAGTGTAACACCAAGATGCTGGATTGGGATGGGAGAGGGTAAGAGTTGTTACCCAGCCAAACCAAAATGGAAATCCTGTTAACTGGAAAATGTTGTGAATAATTCATCCTCTTGGGAAAGAGTGACTAATTAGTGTGAAAGGAGATGAGATTCATCTGTTCACTAGTTTATTGTATGTAAGGCTGCATAAACCATGTGGCAAATTGGTGCCGTGCCCCCAAAGTGGCACAGGTGTAAAGAAATTAGCATTAAAGTTGCTTCCCTCCCTCCTCTCACCCTCACCACACCCCCAAAAAACAGATGCAAATTAAATTTTCTTGGTGGAGGGTGTTTGTTTTAGGCTTATGTATATCAGTGTCACATGTCTTGAATCGTTCTATGTTTGTAGGATGTGAAGTTCGAGATCCAGCAGAAAGACAACGTACTGGTGGGCAGTCCATTTGAGGCCACTGTGAAGATTCAGAACAAGAGTCGACAGGTGCGCCACGTGCGTTTGACCATCACCGTGTCTACCCAATACTACACTGGGGTCTATAAAGGCAAGGTCAAGGCCAAGTCCTTCAATGTGGAGCTTCAACCAATAAAATGTGAGCTTTCTTCCTGTTATTAAATTCCTTGTGTAATATATATTAACCCTTTACTTGTATAATACACATTAACACTTTCTTCCTTAAACTGGCCAAAATGAGCTGCTGGTCAAATGTCCCCTGCTTCGGTGTTTTCAGCTTATTTCAATAGTGATGAAAAATAGTTTGACTAAGAATTGTAGATGAGACCTATCAAGATCACATGCCCAGGTCAATAGCTTTCCTCAGCATAAGTGCCCAACCCATGCCAAGGAAAACTGTTGACCTGGGGCATGTTTTCAAAATATAAATACACCCTTTTTTTCACTTTTGCAAAGGGACATATTTGGAATCTTCTCTAACAAATCAAAGATCCCGAAGGAATACCTTCCCTTTTGTAATTTGATCCCAACAGGTGAGTTGGGTATTAAGATAACTTAGTTTTAGCTGATAGAAATTTTGATCCATTACCCAGGGACATAAGTTTGGCACTTGCTGAGGAAAGCTGTTGACGTGGCCCTTTGCTATTACCTTTACTCTCTTATGGTAACTGAAGGCTTGGTGGTACGTAACTGCAAGGTTGGTTTACAAGAACTATGAACCCAGTATCGTTATGTCAATTCAGAGTGCATTGACCCTTCCCGCAATACTTAAGGTCAAGATCAACTGGTTTATGTTGGCTCTCACTAGAGGGCTGTTAGGGCAGTCAGGCTAGGTATGTGTATTTCAGTTAGTTTCCATTGTAATTTGCACCTTTGTTACTTTAAAATTGCTCTACCTAGAAACACAAAATTTCTTGTGACAAATGGCTGTATATAGTTAAACTACTCCTGTGAATTTGATAACTTTTACTGCAAAACTACACCATGTATTTAATGTTACTTTAATATAGAATCTTATGGGAATACACACCTCTAGCCTACAAGCGTTTTGTGTATTTGGTTGTGTATTCATCCAAATACACATACAATTGCCAATTGTGAGGGCTCCTATTGGGCAATGAAAGAGTTAGATGGAAAAGGAAGAGAAAAATTGTTTATTAACCCTTGTGACCCTCACAGCCAATAGATAGGGTGTTAACCTTACTGCATTACAAAGTGTACAAGTAGGAGTCCAGAGGGTTACATGCCTTCAACCTCAAAGATGATACTTTTTTATGACAGCTACCACAGAGTCACTGAAGGTGGTGGCTGAAGACTATTTACATCTGCTACTGGACCAAGTGGCCTTCAAGATTAGCGTCATGGCCAAGGTCAAGGAGACTAAACAGGTTTACTGTGACGATGAGGACTTCCGTCTGCGCAGACCTGGGTTACAGATGGAGGTAAATTTAACATACTGTTTCACCGGTAAACCATTTTGTTCTTTTATTTCATATTTCCTCACATGTATGGCATGTGAAATGGAATGATTGGTTTATATATATGTATTTATTCCTCGTGAACAGAGCTTTATGAAAGTGTCAGTATACACTGTGTAAAACACTTTTTTGTTTGCATTGCTTCACAAGTCATCCTCCAGTTGTCCTTCAGACTTCAGTATTATGCAATTAAAGGAATTGCTTTGAATTGGGTCAAAGATTATCTTGCAAATAGAAAACAATATGTTCGTTATGATCAAACTCGCTCTAATGTTCTAATGTCTACCTGTGACAACAGAGGGCTCTGAAGGCTTTATCCTTGGACTTCTGTTGTTTAGAATTTATACAAATGATATGCACATATCAAAATTTTATTCAATTCTATATGCCAATGACACAACTGTGATAAATTCTCTGTGTACCTTTGACTCTGTTTCTGAAGACTTTTCTGAATTGAATTAAATATAAGGTCTGTAGTTGGTTAGCAGTAAATAAGCTTTCATTGAACATAGCAAAAAATGATACATGATATTCCATTTCTCACCAAAGAAACAAATTTTGCACAAGATTTGAAAATTGATGGTACATGTACTTCAATTTCAAGAACAGAACATTCAGTTTTCTTGGTTTGCTTTCTAAAGTAATTGGTCTCATGTCTAATGCTTCATGCACATTAGGATCCTCTGTTTAAACAGCTTAACCCTTTCCCCCGTTGAATTAAGACTGAGTCAACAGCTTTCCTTGGCATGGGTTGGGCACTTAGTGCCCAACCCATGCCAAGGAAAGCTGTTGACCTGGGGCATGTGATCTTGATAGGTCTCATCTACAATTCTCAGTCAAAATTGTTTTTCATTACTGTTGAAATTAGTTGAAAACACTGAAGCAGACATTTGACCACCAGCCGGTTTTGGCCGGTTTAAGGGGGAAAGGGTTAAATTGAAACTTAATGACATTGTACGTTTAAAAGCATAAAAATTTTATTATAGATATTCTAAAAATGAAGTTGCCAGGTTTTTCATCAACATGTTTGACCCACCTATAGCAGCCCATTCTTGTTTGATCAAGTCAAGTAGAATGGCGAGAATTCCAATACCACATAAAACAACAGCAAAATCCTGCATCAGATATTACATTCCTCATTTATATGTGATACAAAATACCCCTCCTTGTGTAAAAGACAAAATTCATACACATAGCTATTCTAGTTTTTCAAACTATACAAAGTGTATTAGATTAACCCATAACCAGTCAGATTATTTTTTGTACCAGTGAAAATAAAGGAACAGTTTTCATTGAACACAATGCAGTGGGAACAGTTTTCTTTGAAACATACCAAAAGTGTATATCATTGTGATGGCTGGAATCCCAAGTTTCATTATGTGCAATAAATTTCTAACAGTCACGTGACTGGTTGCCATGACAACCACTTTAATCACTCATAAATGGCGAAACATCATTAAAATCTGCTGAATTAGAGAAAGAAGTATCTCCTCATTTTATGTGAAGCACCCTTTTCTCCAAATATGCATGGTATTTGAATAACTGGAGATAAAAACTTTCAGTAAATTTGGAAAATAAAACATAGATCACATGACCTGTTTCCATAGCAACCGTTTAAATATTGCTTGTACTCGGCCAAAAATTGGAAAAACTGCATTTTTATATGACTCATGCCAAGGAAAGCTGTTGACTGAAGTGTCAATTCAAGGGGGGAAGGGTTAAACTGGTGATGGAAATCGCAGCTGAAGGGAATTTGCTTAGAGCAGACCAGATATTTCAGAACATGGTTTTTAGAGTATATTGGGAACTTAGACCATGGCCTACAGTGTACGAAGCTCATTAGATTTTTCAGTTTTTATGGTTGATTGTGCAACAAACATACCCAAATATGAAGTCAATAGTAGCAGATTATTATCATACATGTGTATTGCAGGTACCACATGATATATCAGCAGATATCCCATTCCCGTGTCATGTGAAGCTAGAGAACTCCATGCCAGTGGCCCTGACTCAGTGTGAATGGAGGATACAGGGACCAGGACTACAAAAACTTCTCAAAATACCACACAAGTAAGACCTGGTGAACACTTCACTTTACAAGACTAACCCGCCATGTCACTCCCAATGACAACCTTGGGCTCTTTTAGGCAAAATTACTGTAAAATTGGGCTCCATTTTGAAAATACATAGAAGCTAAATATTTTGAATTCAACCGTCTTTTCAAGAAAAAATATCAAAATGTGTGTGTGTGCGTGCGTGCGTGCGTGCGTGTGTGTGTGTTTTACCAAAAAAGGATGATTGAGTACAGAATATTAAGCCTTAGTCTTACTTGACCTATGTGTGATCTCAATCCAGGGAGGGGGCATTTAGTTGAGCATGGATGCTCATTGGGAGGTGTATGGTTATGGCATCATGCAAATGACTGGGTAAAACATTTCAATTGTGTTAGATATTTAGATCTTCAGGGGTGGGGGCAAGAAGTTGTTTGCTGCAGTGAACTTTCTTGTTCTCTTAGTATCTTTTACCTGACCTGTCATTTTCAAGATGTTTAAACAGGAATAAATTGCCAGTTTGCTGAAACAGAAATTTGTACTTGTCTTCGCTTATCTAGAAAGAGACCAGCCACATGCAAGAAGAATTTAACTCATTCCATACCAGTCCCTGATTTTTCTGTATTGTTACCTAGATTTAAGACAACAATTGCATATTTAAATTGTTCATGAAAAGAGCTTTCATTCAAGTACCGATATGCCTATAGTCTTAAACCAGTGGTTCTGGCACTGCCTGGCAAGTTATGCTGCAGCTGCCACATGGGCAGCTGCAGCATGACTTGCCAGGCAGTGCCAGAACCACTGACCTGACATATGCCTGTCACCATAGTATGGAATGAGTTAACCACATAAAGGTGACATTATCAGAAACAAATTAGTTTAGTTTAGCAATTAGATCAAAGTTATAAGTTATGGTTCTAGCTTTACATCCATGGTGTTAGAAATAATTTTCGTGCATCTGTCATGTAACTTCATGGTGCCCTTGCTTGCTGTGGTGCTGTGGTGTAGGCCGCGTGTTCTAACTCTATCCTCATTGTGTGACATGTTTTCAACTATTATTACAGCTATACCTGTAGAAAGTGGTCCCTGTCTTGCGAGACCACCTTTCCAAGATCTTTATGTAGTACTTTTCATGTAACGTACACCTCCTATGAGAGACCACCTGTGTAGAGAGGCCACAGTTTGGTGCTCCCTTGGGGTGGCCCTCCAGGAGTTTCATTCTACCCCCTCTGCTCTATAAGACCCGTCTCACATGTTGTGATTTCTACCTCTGATAACATACAAGAGTCGTGTCATATGATATCATAAATAATCCTAAACAACAGCAGATGGTGTCACAGTGTATGGGATACAAGACACAAATTCACTCAAATTGTATCACATCATAGGGTTTTGAACATGTTCAAAACTCTACAATTACCTACCATGTCGTAGATAGAAATCACATTGTGTGAGACGGACGTAATGCATGATGCTGTCTGTGACGGTAGATCACTAGATGGGCCTGTCACTCATTCCATCTTTAAGGCTATAAGGGCTATAAGATTGGTCATGTATTCTCTTTTCTCAACGTTAGACTGTGCTTCAGATTTGTCTGCTTACACCTCTGGTGTGGTTCTTGTGCGTGGATAACTCTTGTCAACTTACACACATCATCTTGTATGGTGTGCCTGTAGATATTGCTCGATGGTCCTCTATTTCAGGCTACTCATTCCATACCAGTGAGAGTTATTTAAAAATTGTTGTCTACATTTGTGTATTATATGTTTAGTGTCCTCGTTCCACTTTGAATTAATTCGTAGTCAACAGCTTTCCTTGGCATGGGTTGGATGCTTAGGTGCACCTGACCCATGATAAGGAAAGCTGTTGACCTGGCACATGTTGTCTTGATAGGCGTCATTTACATCTCTCATTCAAATTGATTTTTCATTATGGTTGAAATTAGTCCAAAACATTTAAGCAGATGAGATTTTAACCACCAGCCAAAAACTTCCAACTTACACGTATGGATTGAGTTCAGTGAAAATGTCTCTATCATTCCGTGTAGTGATATTTGAGGTTTCCACTTTCCAGGTCATTCCAATAAATGTCTCTTCTTCTTTCAGAGACATTGAACCCTATGATCGGACAGAACTACACCTGACCTTGACCCCTAGGGTAGTAGGGATCAAGCCCTTGGTCGTGACCTTCACCTCCAAGGAGCTGCAGGATGTTAGTGATGTGGTTCTGGTACATGTTCGATAATCTTCACATGTGGTGACATCTAGCGGCAGCATATAACAATATAAGCCTCCAGGTTTTGTCTGTTGTACTTTCGTTTAGTGACACCTTCACGGAAAACGTTTGGATATTTTTATATCTTTGATTGAAAATCTGAATCTCATCTGGCTACTCGGGCGTGTCAGTCAAAACACTGGGTAGCATGCCATTAACAATCACAGCTGTTCTATTAATCATTTAAACAAAACTACAAGTGAGTGACTCTCTCTGGACATCAAAATGGATACATGAACTTCCGCATGATTGTAACTCCCACAGAGTTTGGGGGTGACTGATTTCAGCATGTGAGACTGGCTCTCTTATCGTCCGTCCATAGCAGAATTATTGCGAGCATATCTCATGATTCACAGGTCACATCAAACTGAAATTGTAAACCTCAATTGCATCTTGACACTATTTTGTGACCTGATTATATTTTGGTGACCTTGACCTCATGTTCAAGGTCACAGGATCCATGGATGTGCAAAGCAGTAGGTAGCCAGTCTGTCAGCGACAACTTTTCTAATTTCACCTATCACTTGCACATCTACAAACAGAGCAGAAGCTCTGTATATTAGAATTGTACAATGTGCTTCATGTAGCATACACAAGATCTGTGTAATCTGATCAGTCAACCACAATAATTGCCCATCAACACAAGGACTTTGTACATACAGCAATCAAATATTTTGACATTTATCTCTGATCTGACATTTCATTTGGATGATGAAATTTTATCTTTGATTGATATTTTTCATACGTTTTTGGGAAATCTACTTAATATGGAATACTGTACATTGAATTGCTGAAGAAAGGTGTAAATATGGTTTATTTTGCTGTAAATCTGCTCTACGTTTGGTAAATATTAGCTTTTCTTAATGCTGTAACACAATTTTCTTGTACATAGAAATACCTTAAATCTTTACCACATTTACATGTTATTGGTTGTCAACTGCATAAAATAAATATATTTTGAAACCTTTTTCAAGATTTGTTTTGCCTTCAAATTTATGCCATTTTTAGCTCTGCTGACTTGTCAGTCAGCAGGGCAATAAATCAGTTTGTGTCTGTCTTTCTCTCTGTCTGTTGGACTAAACAATTTCTTTTCAAAAACTGTTACATGAAATGCTTGATTTTACCCAAAGATGATTAACAAACCTGAAGGAAATGTTAATTTCAATGTTGGACAAGACATTCAAATGAGGAATATGTCAATACTAAAGTTTCCAACACTGATCCAAGATTTGACAAAGGAAAGGATAAGAGAAAGTGTTACACCAAAGAAGAATGTTCTGATTTGATGAAGTATATAATCAACAATGCATACTTTAGCTTTGGTAATAAAGTATTTCGACAAATAGTTCGCATACCCATGGGAACTGATACAGCTCCTTATATTGCCAATTTATGTCTACATTATTACAAATCCAAATGGATGGAAAAATTGACAAAAACAAACTACACCCCTGCAAGAAGATTATATTCACATACTAGAAGATTCATCGATGATCTATGTAATCTTAACAACAAGGATGAGATGAAAGAACACTGGAATAAAAAGAACTCATTTTGAATAAAGATACATTTTAAAAATTTGAAATGGTGCAACGTATTTTAATGTAACATACTTCATTGAAAACTACTCCTGGCCAGCCTATACATGGCCAGCCGATACATGGGAATTTTAATTTGAACTATAGAGGACAGTTGAATTCATGTCTATCTACATTACTGGCAAGGGAGACATTCTTTTTCCTCATTGTTTCCCAAACATGTCCGGGCACTAGGCCCATGGATATTTTGACATTATTTTTAGCTTTGGTGACTTGTCAGTCAGCTGAACTTTTAGGATGGTCTGTCATCCATCTGTCCGTCCATCCATTATTTTTGGCAGAAGTGATAAAATTTGGATTTTGAGTGGTTGGGCATATACATTTTGCAAACACTATAGTCTGTATTTAATGAATATTTCAAAGATTGAGAGAACGGGGCAACCACCAGTTGCCTTTTATGGCTGACTGCCTGTCTCAAGTCGGGAGAAATTTGCTTCTTCTCATTGGTATTGGAAGATGAATGTTAATGCATTGGTATCTCTGGAATCTCTTTGCTGTCATTGTTGGGTTTGAAATTTATGAATATGGGTTATGTTTTTCTGCATAAGTATATCATACAAGAGACGTCTGTCCACAATTACATTTTCGACTTCTCCAAAACTGTCTGTCAGATTCACTTCAAACTTAGTGGCAATGAACCTGGGGTGGGTCTCTACCAAGTTTTTTCAAATGGTCACACTCCAGTGATTTTTTAAAATTTTATTTTTTTGTTTTTGTTTTTGTTTGTTTTTTTTTTTTTGGGGGGGGGGGGCGGCAAACCTTAAAAAAATCTTCTCCCAAACTGCTCACCCAATTGCTCTGATATTACACAGGAACGATCCTAGGGACTCTTCTTTCTTTGTTTGTTCACCAGGTGGCGCTGCCATTTTTTTCTAATTTTTCATAATTTTTGTGTGTTTTTGCTATTCTCGACTTCTTCTCCAGAACTGTCACTCAGATTAAACTGAAACTTGGTGGATATTATCTTTGTGGTCAAACAAAGTTGTTCAGTGGGAGGCAATGCTGTTTATTCCTGATTTTTTATGATTTTTTTCAATTTGAGTACTTATCAGCAAATGCACCTTCCTATGGATTACTATCAGATTAAGCTGAAACTTGGTGGATATTATCTCTGTGGTCAAACAAAGTTCAGTAGGAGTTAATGCTGTTTATTCCTGATTTTTTATGTTTTTTTTTTTTCAATTTGAGTACTTATCAGCAAATGCACCTTTCCTATGGATTCCTGTGTAAATCAATGGGCATCCTAATGCTAATTCACATTTTTGGCTTGTTCTGCAAAATGGTCAGTCAGATTCATTTGAAACTTGCTGGTAATGTACCTTGGCCGGGTCTGTGCCAAGTTTGTTCAATTGGTTGCGCTCTAGTGATTTTTTAATTTTTTGTGATTTTTTTTCTATGTTGAGGCAAAGCTTCAAAAATCTTCTCTGAAACCGCTCACCCAATTGTTTTGATATGACACAGGAACACTCATAGGGACTCCTAGTTCTGAATTTTTCACCAGGTGGCACTGCAATTTTTATAATCTAATTTTTTATGACTTTTGTATGTGTGTGTGTGTGTTATCGCTATTTTTGACTTCTCCAGAACTGTCCCTCAGATTAAGCTGAAACTTGGTAGATATGTTCTTTGTGGAAGGGTCAAACAAAATGATTCACTAGGAGCCAATGCTGTGGATTCCTGATTTTTTCAATTCGGGAAAAAGTGTTATTAGGATGGAATGAGTTCATGTGGGACACTGAGCAAATAGGGCTCATGCAGAGATGAAAATCTGAAACTACAGCATTTCAACATGAACAAAATGGAAATCTGTGAAAAGTATACTAAATTAAAGTGAATCTGTTTCTGTATGTTATTGGTGTTAAGACAACTCAGATATCAAAATAATTTGCAATACATGTAAGTGCAAAAATGTATTTATAAAAGGGGAGCAAGGAGTGAAGTAAATTGTAAGGGAGTGGAGAAAAAATGACTGCAAGAGCAAAACAGAAAGGCAGGGTAAATCTTAACGGGCAAAACCCCCAGTCTTGAGACACAGAATTCAGTACTATACTGGATTATGTTTTGACTTGGACAGTTCAGGATGTTCTTTCCAGTCAGAAGAGCAAGAGGCCCTGGTATGTTAACCCAATGGGTGTCTTTGAGTCCTCCATTCAAAACTGGGTCAAAGTGCAACATTAAATAAAATAGAAAAAGCTGTGGCTTGTGAGAAGCAAATTGTTGATCAATGACACAGGGGCCTGTCATTTGGATATGGTTGCCCACAATTTGACTGTGCTGGACTTCAACCCTGATGCAGCTTCTTGCCATTGAAATATCCAGAAGGTGCCTGGTTTGTAAGTGTTCTCTGCCTCAGTTTTTAGTCACATGCTTATATGACTATTAGTCTACAGAATTCTTTGGTGCATTTGTTCATGTTGACCAAAGCAAAGTTGTGCACACAACATTTGGATGAAATGAAACTTAGTCACCATAAATTGAAAGGATGATAGTGTGTGTTCTCAACACTAGAGGGCAGCAAGTGCTAAGGGCAAAAGCAGAAAAACAGTGCTGGAAACTTGTTAAATTGGCTGTGAACCTGCAAGTTCTGTGTCAAAAAGATCACATAAATAGGAGGAAATTGGTAAAAATATGTGAATAAGGAAAATCTATTAATGAATGTGCCATGAGATTACCATAAATTCTTGCAGCAAAGACGTTAATGCTTGTCCTAATGTGAAAATTAACTGCAACTGTTCCAAGGGTAGTAGATCTGAATACACAAGAGGGCCATGTTTTCTACACATTGACGTACATGTTTCAGGGAAGCAGGAGTGTGTTGTGTGTGCATATATATCGTACAAAACTTTTTTCAATGAAGGGATTTTTTAGGCCCATATTTACTGCATGATCAGATTGAGTGAAACTCAAGTCTGTAATATGTGAAGTCTTTATAAGAGGGAGACCAACGGCAGGCATTGAGTTAAAAGAGAGCAAAATCTCAGGAGTTTGCAAGGTTAACACTTAAAGTGCTAATCACGGCTATAGTTGTTTTTTCATTACCGTTAAACATATAATGGTTAAAAGATTCAAATTCCTCATGAAGGCACCTTTCATTCAAATACCAGCTAGCCTAGTCTAAAGCAAAAAGTAGTCTTAGACAACAGCTTTCCTTGGGACACTTTGCGTACAATGCTGGCAAAGTGTCCGGAGGAAAGCTGTTGACTCGGTCTTAAATCAGCCCTTTAAGGGTTAACAGCCTGACTGGGTTTTCAGCTCCACCACATCCTGCCACCAGCTACACATTCAATGAATTATCAGCAGGAAATCATACATACCATATTCATTGCAATAAGAGCACATGCTCTAATAAGGGCACTCCCCCATTTTTTTGTCAGAAAAGAAACCTTGGTTTCCATAGATATAGGTCAATTTTCAGTCTCAATTCTTGCCCATTACCTGTTTTTTAAGGCATATTTTCTCATTAAATTTTTCTAAGGGCACTGTGCGCTTATTGGAATGAATACAGTATATGGAGTTCACAGAATGGACTAACCGGCACATCAGATCTGTGACAGAATATACCTGGACAGACAGATGCTGGTCTTGTTTACTGCTACTTGTCAGACTAAACATAAACAGTTACTTATCATTTAAACTCTCAGAGGTCAGTGTGCTGATATTTTGAGATGCTGGGTTATTTTTAGTATTGACGTGGACATTTGAGATGTCCAGATTTGTGTGTAGAGCTGAAGATCTGTTGTTTATCAAAGGTAAGAGATCGGATGTTGGAAGACAGCACCTTGTGACTAAGCTCTATGTAATGAAACTTGCGCTTGATCTCTTTGGGAGCTTTTTTTGGCGAGGGGGTGTTCCATCCACACATCCTGTTATGTGGTCAATGTTTGTTACCATGCTATGTCAGAAGTGCTAGAACAGCTTTGCCTTAAATTTGGTACAAAAGTACCTGATGATGCCATGATGACCTGATTAGATTTCTGGGTCACTGTATCCCATTTAGTGATGAGTATACATCAACTTTATACAGTGCTTGGCCGTCAAAGGTGTCCCTGCATCATAATCATATAGCCATACAGAAAGGGAGCACCGTATTTTGTTTATATCATGACCCAGTTGAATATGAAAATGTGTGTTCAATCATAACTTTTAAAGCTCTCCTGTGTTTTATAGTGAAATTGAATTCTAATAATAACTGAGATATGTTCTGGAAAGGACACTTTATTGAAGGTGATGGTATGTCATATGGCCACGAAAAAAACAAGTTTTGTTATTTCACCTAATTTTGTGGAGGCAAAATGTCAGATGCTGTTATCCTTACAAGATGTCCTCATCTTATTGGGCCAAATTTGTTGCCTGGTTGCTTTCAAACGCCAGAATATACTTTGTTCAAACTGTGCACTTCACAACACCAAGTGAAGTGGACAGATTGAAGGCTGGATGTGACACCAGAGGGCAGGGCAGTGCAGGCAGACCACAAACATTGATGTCGACGTTTCTTTTAGTTTTGCACATTATTCATTGAAAAGACCAACTTGCTGGAGTTTTGTGGCTGTTTGGCAAAGTTTTATGCTTTTCCATTTCCTACAGCGACTTGGAGTTTGCAATTTTAATTCACATGAACATGATCAGATTTTTATTTTTTTTAGGACAAACTTTGGATAGAAGACGTCATTGAACATGACAGTAGATTGTTTTGTCTGATTGATTTCTTGGCAATTGAATTTGATCACTTCCTCTCAAAAATGAGTGACATGTGCATTTATGTATGCTAATGCATGACAGATTTTTTGACACCTGGGTATATTTGCTATTAAATTTATTGCAGACATATTATTGCCAAACATCCTTTAGGCAGAAAAAGAATGTACCCCTGAAAATACAGTTTAAAAAAACAGTTGCACGTGGATTGAACTAAAATTATACATGCATTGGAATATAAAAAGAGCACTTATTTAAAATAACGGATGTTGGTGGAAAGTGATATGGAGAAACTTGTACTGATTGCAGAACAAGTAATTAGCAGAAAGGCGGAGATGCATTTGTTAGCTTTCATATCCTGGTTTAGGAACAGAGTGAGCAAAAAAAAAAAAAAAAGAAATAAAGTTTAGGCCTCTACATGGACCTTTCCATTGTCAAAAGCTTTGCGCTTCCAGAAACTTGCCCCTCTCAACCTGGAGTGCTATCCTTTGGACCCAAAAGGAGGCCCAGGCAGCCCCCTCACCCCAGGAAGAGGCCCAGGCAGCCCCCACACACCATGAGGAGGCCCAGGCAGCCCCCTCACCCCAGGCCTCCATCTACAAATTTCCACTTCTAAATTCTGTAAGATCTTGGGAGTTTTCACATCCTAATACACAGCAGATGGACTCTCAGTGGAAGTACGGTCACATGGCAAAAGATAGCAAAAGATGCTTGATAAGCGTGGCCTTGACTATGAAAGGCAGGTGGTCTCTCAAAGGAGAGACAACTGTACTCCTGTCTTGCAGTTTTGTGCTTGAATGGTGCACATTATTTCAGCTGGTCCCCCTCCTCTCTGTAACAAGAACTTGTACTTCTATGGAAATCTGTTGTGTGTCTTAATGTGTTTTGTGTAAATATCCAGTAGGAAAATAGTCAATTGCAAGTAAGTAGTAGAACTGTGTTGGCCAGATTGCATTCAAAAGCCCATTGTAGAGATATGTTGACAGAGAACTACTGCAAACTTCCAATTAAATCTGCAATTCAGCCTGGATTTTTTCCAATTTTTAGATGGGATGTTCAAGCCAAGTGTCAATCCCAAAGCTGATGAATGAACGCATGCTGCCACTCTATATCTCATCTTCACTGTCATTTTAGATGTTTTTTGTGAATGATAGTACAACATTGAAGCAAATGGTTGATGTCCAGCTCCTTTGAGGGGGAAATAACTAGAACCGGATCCTCTGCCATATTTATTATTGATATGGAGAAATTGTATTAATCTTCCAGTGCCTATCACATCTAATGTCGATCTACTAAAGTCAAACTAATCTGAATTATCATTAGGATCTCAGATTCATATCCCTCATAAAAAGACTTTTCCTTCACGTGCCAGATAAATCTAGAGACAGTGTCCCAAGTCAACAGCTTTTCTTGGCGCGCATTGGGCACATAAAATTGTGCCCAATGCATGCCGAGAAAAGACGTTGACTCAGTCCAAAATTTGGCACTTAAAGAGTTAATTTATTATAAAATTAACTTTTTTTTTCTCTTAAATTATAACTTTGGCTCCAGGTAAAGTACTTTTGTGCATGTAGTTATAAATTACCAACTTGGTCAGCAAAAAAAAAAAAAAGAAAAAATTAAAACAAAAATTTTGATAATAATAGTGGCTCAAAATATGATGTCATGATAATTTTGTGTGGATAAGTTTTGCAGTTGTGAAAATAGGTACAAGCATTTTTTTTTTTCATTTTTCATCACATATGTCATGAAGAGAATAAAATTGTTTTTATGGTTAAGAACACAAGAAAGCTTGAATTTAATACAACTATCTCTCATTAAGACTATCCTATATTTTGGACAGCATTCTACATGACACCAATAGAATAGCAGTGGTAGTACATATACTAAGTGGACGAGACCAATGCCAACCAGAATGCCCTGTCAAAGTTTTTGTTGACATTTTGCAAATTTGATATTTTCTTGGGAAAACATGCCTTTTTGGCTAAAGTTTAAAATCCAAGTAGCAGCCCGGCCCATGTTTTGGAGCAATTTTCTCAAAATTCACAACAAAGTAGTGATAACAACTGTCAATGTACGTATTTGTAATGTGTTACGTACAAGACAGCGACAATTGAGGTTGCGGGGCATCCTAGTTGATTTAAACTGTGCTCAATATTTGGCAACAGTTGTCTTGCACACATGTCGACTTCACAGCCTTAGCAGTTGCTTACTTGCATTCTGCAGTGGTTTGTGCATTGCCTTGTAACTTGGACAGCTGTAGCATGACGCGTCATGCCACAAGACACCAGTGATGAACACCAGTACCGGGGCAGTGTAGGAGGGAGCAAAACAAGGAAGTCCGTGGCGGCAGCTTTTGTAAGCCAGTTGTAGGCGTGAAAATGTGTTATTCAAGATCCGGTATCAGAGGCATATATTCTCTGGTTGATCTGTTCTATTCTACAGCTTTCCTTACAAATATTTGGTGAAAACAGCTTCAATGTTCAACGGCTTTCTTTGGGATGGCTTGGGTGCTGAGGGCTCAACCTACACAAAGGAAAGCTGTTGACTCAGTCCTACTTCAAGGGGTAAGGGTTAAACACAGATGTTTAACTCAAGCACTACTTTTTGTATAAAGTTTATTCTGTTGGGACCAGATGCCACCCTTGAGCCAAGGAAAATTGTCTGTAATGGTTTATTATCTGGGCAGGGCTTTGCCTTTCTTCTTTGTTACATGTTCTCTTTTGTGGGAAAATTATGTAACACAGGTAAAATTACAGCTAATGACCAATAGCCAGATGTTTTAATTTTCACATGTTTTTGTTAGAAATAGCACAACTATATTAACCTTTGGGATACTTAAAACTTGTTGAACCCTTGTTTCCATCAAAGTATAATGTTGAAAATGAATTGCAGAAAATGTTTTAGGATTAACGTACAAAACCTACCCATAAAACCAAATCAAGGTTACCTGCAAAACAGACCAAGCCCTGTGTTATCTCTGCTACAACTTGGGTCTGCTTTGGAGGTAAAAAGTATGGGTTTCACTTTCAAAATAAATAGGAGACATTCATATTTAAATGCGATCCTGCTCACTTCCTGTGTTGCCGGGGCAACAGACTGATGCTTCCACCATGATCAGGACAGATTTGTATTATATACTACATAAACATCCATAAATAACACCTTTTCAATCAAAAGAGAGCCCATTTCTGATTATTTTAGGCATCCTTTATGTTTCAAATATATGTTAATACATTTTCTTAAGATTATTGTGTGTTTGTGTTGTTCATTTTGTTGAGAAAGTACTTTTGACCATGCTAAACACATGGATCTGCCCTGATGCAGGTGGCTCCCTCTTTTGCTCAATAGGTGTTAGAGTAGGACTGCATTTAGATATGAATACATCCTATTGGGTATGCCGGAATCCAGTTGAAAAGGCCACCAAATCACACGTATGTTTGCCATAAAATTCTGCCATGATGATCCTCAGGAGTCAAGGAAGTGGAATTGAATGTTTCAGTACAATACACTAGATTTCTTCCAGTTTTCTTCAAATTCTCCCCTCATCAAGATCTTGGGATACAGTGAATGCTTCGAGTGCGAAGTTGGAGCCTGAGTTAAGAGTTTTCCTGGCCACTCTTTGGAAGCAATGTACACAGAGCACTTTGAGGAACACTGCCAGCCTGGACTGTCATCTTTCAGCTTAAAATAAAGGCATGCTGCTGATGGAAAGAGGAAAACTGATGACTTTGACTCCTGTTGTTCGTTTGTGTGTAGCTTTTGCTGTCAAACTTGCGTCATTGTTCACTTGATTTGATCCCTATTTGTGCTGAAAATGCCTTGATGGTGACAACGACAAAAATTTGTTATAATGACAGAAATGGCTGTCACCAATGTGGTCGTTGTAACCAAGTTTGACAGTATCCTCCAGTTTCAATTTTACAGCACTTTGAAGTTTGAAGAAATGACAAACTTAATTTGCAACATTGGCACTCAGACTTACAAAAACTGATGCACAGTTAACTTGATCTAATAATTTGAGAAAATCATCCTCAAAAAACATATGGAACTTGATTATTCATTAAGTTTTGGATTGAACAAATGAAAAGTTTATCTCCAGGGCTTTCGCAAAATTTAATTTCTCAGATCAAATATGCTTGTGTGAGGATGTTCATGTTCATTAGCACAGATAGATAGATAGATAGATAGAGAGAGAGAGAGAGAGAGAGAGAGAGAGAGAGAGAGAGAGAGATGCTTGTGTGAGGATGTTCATGTTCATTAGCACAGATGAGAGAGAGAGAGAGAGAGAGTGAGTTAAGTATATACAATGTACAGCAAAGTTACAACAGTGTGAACAATTAGTTGCTTGCTTCACGTAGTGACATCAGATACTTGGTACAATTTCTCTTAAACAATAACAAGGTAGCAGAACTTCTGACTTCATTTGGCAACTGATTCCATGTTGCTGCACCATCAGACAGGAAAACTACTTTTCTAAAATGGATGTAAAACCTAAAGACTAACAATTTCAAGTATAAGTAGTTTTATATGGATATATAAAAAAACTACCCCCCCCCCAAAAAAAAGCAAAAAAAACCCTGAGTCCTTCCAGTTGTTGGACCAGTGTTCATCATTGAAGAAGTGGAAACATTAATGAAAGCCCCGATAAATGTCTTCATACTTTGAGGAATGAAGACACTGTGGTCTTCCTAATTATTTTTCTTCCACAGAGAGTACAGGTGAAACAACAGTACTGACGAAAGCCCCTGAAATGTAAATGTAGCTTTCAAAACAAGTGGTACCTGTAAGCAGTGGTCTTGGGATATGAGATTATAACCCTATGGTATTCCATGCTGGTATATCAGCATGCAATGCTTTCTTGTCACTATTTAGTGCCATGTTTTGGACTGAGTCAACAGCTTTCCTCGGATTGTGTCCAACTGCACTGAGGAAAGCTGTTGACTAGGACTTCTATGCAACCACAGGCACAGTGGTACTATTTGCAAGGAACATGAATCTAGCACCCTCAGTATAATAGGACAGGACAAGAATAGAATATTCCAAGCCCCTGCTGTAGAGGGCAGCACAGTCATTTCAGAGCTAGGGTCGTGTACATCCATTCACATTATACATTCCATTGTACTTTACAAATTAATAGCTTCAAAACTACTGCTAAAATCAAATTTTCCACCCCAAAACTGTATATAGCAGAAATATTCATCTTCAATGGTGACCATTTTATTGTGGATTACTTTAACATACATGTAAACCAATGGGAATACACAACTGTTTGTGTTTTCAGTTGTGTATTGAGGTTCATACACACTATAATGCTAATTGGGACCTCCCCTATTCAGAGAAGCTTTTTTTTTTTTTTTGAGTAGTTTGACTTTAGTTGCAGTTGGCACTGAAAGAAAATTAACCCTTTCCCCCTCGAACAGGCCAAAACCGGCTGGTGGTCAAATGTCGTCTGCTTCAGTGTTTTCAACTAATTTCAACAGTTATGAAAAACAATTTGACTGAGAAATGTACATGAGACTTATCAAGATCACATGCCCAAGGTCAACAGCTTTCCTTGGCATGGGTTGGGCACTTAGTGCCCAACCCATGCCAAGGAAAGCTGTTGACTCAGTCTTAATTCAAGGGGGAAAGGGTTAATCAACAATGGTCCAGAGTGGTAAACTGTGGCCTGCTTCATTGTTTTGTCAAGAGTATAAAAGTGATTAGTCAGCAGTTTTTTGTGGCTATGTACTGAGGGAAGGTGTTGACTGAGTATCCAGAGGTTTAAGACCAGGCAAAACTTCTGCTTTCAGCTATGGGCTACATTTTAATACAGATTTTTGTTTTTGTCATCTCAATTAAATTTCTGGCAAGAACTCCACATCAAAGTTATAATAAAGCACTTTGCATCTGATTCCGTTTTCTGTACTATAAGAAGAGGACGTGTGATTTAGGGATGAATATCCAATAAAGGGAATTGCGATCTTGTAACCAAAAGTTTCCACTTTGTTTGCTGGGTTCATTCTCATGTAAGTTAAAAAAAAGGAAAATACTTTAGTTATATCATGCTTTTGTAGTCCTTTTTACACTTAAAAAAGTGGAACTGTAAAGGTTTTTACCTCAGCTGACTTGTGAGTCAACTGAGGTTACAGAAGTCTGTCATCCATTTTAATTTTCATTGCCCAAATTCTCTTTAAGCTTGGTGGGGGATATATCTTTTGTGATTCTCTACCAAATTTATTCAAGAAGTCAGGGTCCAGTGATTCATTGGAATTTTCATTTATTTATTTTTTTTGGGGGTGGGGTGGGGTCATTTTTCCACAAAATCTTCAAAAATTCCTCTCCAAAACCACTGTTGACACAGGGACACTTGTGGATACCCCTCCAGTAGCCCTGGCACAAGAGGCCCCTGTTGTGAGGAACCACTTTACAGATTCCCAAGTTCTCTAAGTTTTATGTTAATCTACCTATCATGAGAGGCCACCTCTGTTATAAGACCACTTTGTTGCAGTAGAGGTGGTCTGTGGTGACAGGGACCACTATAAATCTTAATTTCTTCAACAGTTGGTGGTGTGATATTCTATTTTTTGATGAATTTCGTGGGTTTTTGTTATTTGTGATGACTTCTCCTGAACCCCTGTCCGGATTCTCTTCAAACATGGTAGAAATGTAGCTGGACTCAATGTCCACGAAAGTTGTTCCATCTTTGTGAATACTGTCAGTTACTGACTTCAATGAATTTTCTAAAATTATGTGATTTTTGGTAAGAGAATTTGTTAATGTGATTACTGTAGGGATGCCACCGTTGTGCATATATATGTAGCTTATTTTATTTTTTATTTTTAACTGTTGACCATATCAACTTCAAAGACGGTGAGGATATACCTTGGGTGGGTTTATACTAAACTTGTACAACAGACCACTGTACAACAGACCACTGTACAACAGACCACTGTACAGCAGACCACTGTACACAGATGTTTGGATTTTTTTATAAATGTTTTTGTTCATATATTGGGAAAAATCCTGAAACCATCTCTCCAAAACCACTTGGCTGATTGCTTTGGAATTACACAGGGACACTACTGGGGACCCCTAGACCTTAATTGTTCAACATGTGGCCATACATTTTTAAGGGTCTGCCCCATGGAGGGGGGCGGGACCCTTTCTGTTTTCGGGTTGTCCGTCCGGATGTACACATTCTTGTTACTGTGATATCTACAGAATGCCTCCATGTAGTTTGCTCAAATTTGGCAACATCCTTCACACCTGGCAAGATGAACTGATTAGATTTTGGTGTCACCATGACCTAATTTGAGCAAATGGCTGACCCTTCAGTCAATGCTTGTGTTGAAGGAATGTCTAGTTTCTTTTTCTATTTTTCGGTGATTTTTTTTAATTTTTTTATTTTTCCTCTTCTCCCAAACTGTTAGCTGGATTCTCTTCAAAATAAGTAGAAACATATCTTGACTCAATTTCTGGCATCTGCCATAGGTTTTCACTGGGTGGATGTATTTTTATCACAATTTTTTCACAATTTTTTTAAAGTAGGTAAAGATCGGCAAGTACATGTTAGGGTTGTTACTTTAGGGACAGTGGCATACATGCATGTATTTATAGCTTTCTCAAAAACTGTGGACCAGGTGCACTTCAAACTTAATGGGGATGTACCCTGGGTGGACTACTATCTGTCAGTGGTTAAATTCCTGTGATTTTATTCTATTTTATTTATTTATCTATCTATTCATTCATTCATTCATTCATTCATTCATTCATTCATTTATTTATTTATTATTATTATTATCATTTTTTGGGGGGGGCCCAGGTGACCCGGTCACTTCTGAGCACTTTGAGAACAGGGTGGAGCTTATTTAAGGTCGAACTTTAAAGTATGGAGGTCAGCAGAGGATGGGCCAGGGTGCGAAAATTCATAAAATCCTATTGTATGGGACAAGCGAAATCCTTTTGCTGACAAGTGACTTTCAAATTGCACTTGTCTCTGGACAAGTAATGTTTATTGGAAAAGTTCATAATCTGTTAAATTTCAAATTTTGTTGGCATAACAGACGCATAAACTCACTGCACGATGTAATGATTTCCATTAAAACATGCTTTTTTAAACCAAAATTAGAGTACACTTCATTAGCACAAGTGATATTATTAGGGAGGACAAGCGAAAATTTTGTGTCACTTGTCCTACAGATAAGGTAGTTTCAAAATAGATTTTCTTGCCCTGTGGGCCATTCACAAAGCCCTCTTGTGTACTTAAGTGCTGGTAGTGCCATACCAGGTATACCAGTCTTTAGTATACCCTGAGCCCCTGCCATGGTCTTATTAAACTAACTCATGCATGCCAAAAAAATCAGTACATGTATTACTTGTAAATGAAAGATTAGTTTGAGAAAATAAAGTGACATAACCAGGGTAAAGCATTCATAAATTAGACTGGATCTATTTGAGAGTAAGGTGCATGAAAAATATCTCTTTGTTACATGTGTTTAGTTACAGATCAACAGCTATGTGTCGGCAGTGACCCAGGAACGCCGCCTATTGGGCTGTTGAAGGTGTGTCCGAGAACAAGCCTCCCTCGCATACTGGTTACAACTGGTCTTCTCCTTTCAAAAGTCCGTATTATTTGTTTTTCTTTTTTAAGTACCCATGTAAAAGTATACATTTTTAGATTGTAAGAGCCCATACATTCCAAATATATCTAAATAGGGGGCCTTTGAAGCAAATGTGGTCAACCTGCTTCCAGATTGAATCATAGTCCTGTGTAAAATTTTGAATAAAGAACATGATTTTCAAAATAGGGTCTAGAAAGATCTAGAAAGATCTGTTTGTCCAATCAGTACCAAACTTCTAAAATATGAAGTCAAATGTTTGGACTGTTTCCTCAAGGTTTGCAGGGATTTTTTTACATACATATTCTTTTTTTTTACAAATGCACAGGACTATTTGTGTGCATCATCAGGAAGTTCTATCTAACAATGTGTTGACATGGATTTCTATGTGCCTTTTTGGTTAAAGTTAGAACTGGTAAATCTACATTTTATGGAATTTGTACCTATTGAACTTTTCTTTCACAAACCGCTGCATTTACAAAAGGTATCACAGTGCTTATATATAGATCTCAACAATTCCAAAAATATATACTTTAATTGGAGTATATGGAAAAAGAGAGGACAGACTGATGAAATGAAAAACCTTTTCTGCTAGCAAGTTTGTTCTCCTCTCTCTCATCCCTTTTCATGATGAAAGAATTCATATAAAGTTAAGATTTTCTTTGTCATAATACTGTGGCCATCTTTGCCACAAAAAGCATCATAATAAAGTTAAATTTAATGGGGTGGAGTTACTATAAGGGAAAGTTAAAAATATATATACATTTAGCTCATTCCATACCAGTCCCTGATATTTCCATATATTTACCTAGATTTAAGACAACAATTGCATATTTAAATTCTTCATGAAAAGACCTTCATTCAAGTACCAACATGCCTGTAGTAGGGCAGCTGCAGTATGACTTGCCAAGCAGTGCCAGAACCACTGACCAAGGCCTGGGACCATAGTATGGAATGAGTTAAATTTGATGGAGTGGAGTTACTGTAAGGGAAAGTTACAAAATATATGTACATTTAACCAGCTTTCTTCCAGTTTTCTTGAGGGAGAAGCATTCATAAATGACACCATCCAAGAACAATGAAAAAGATGATTTCTGCAGTAAAAGGGTGAACAACAAATCAAGACTGGACAAGAAACTTTAAGAACTGTGGACCCATATAACACCTATCTAGTAACCTGTGAAGTGGATCCCAGCCACAAGGCTGCTGTGTGTGACTGGAGAAACAGGGTGAGTGGTCATGGGTCAGTGAGCCCACTTACATATGAATAATTGCAAGTGGAATATATAGCACTGCCCACACAGAAGCATTCTGTCCTACTTTGCACCTTGTACGTACCTGCTGCAGTGGCAACCTAGGCACCAGCGACTTGTGTACATGTCTGTCCACTCTCCTTGTCAGTCCGGTGAGAAACATCTTGTTATGTAATCATATCACTAGTTCGTAAACACCTATTCATGAGGATTGAAGTGTAGGAGTCTGGATGATCAAATACTCTGAGTATTATTGCATTATATTACAAAAAAGCTGACGTTAGTTGAACTTAGTGGTGTTAATAAGAGTTGATTTACTGAGACTAATCAACTGTGAGTTCAGAAATAACAAATCATAAACTTAAACATTATCGAAAATTACAAAGAGACAGAAAATTCGTAACATTGACGAGTTTTAATTACAAGGCAAATATTGAAGCAAGCCAAGAGTGGCAGTGTTTGCATGGCATTGACACAAGTTACTCTGTCAGAGCTGTTATATTCCCTTAACTGTTGATCAACAGGCCCCAAAGCGTCACCTGTCAAAGCGTATCAATGTGGTAATTTGGAGTTAAATGCACCATATACATATGCATGAATACAGTTTTGTAAATGTCGTTTGTGTTTTTTTCATTCCAGCCCAGCTCAGCCCAGATTGGCACTGTGTGGTGTTCGAAGTGGTACAAGCCTAAACACTATATCAGCAAACGTGTACACAGAAGCACAGGTTAAAGACTGCACACCATCGACATCTGTTTGAACTTTTTTACCTGGTAAGTTTGAGTGGACCCTTGTCATTGCAGGGTGATATTTACTTGTTTCTTGTTTGTCATTTGCTAACTTCATGTCCACGCACAAAGCAACTGAGGAGTCAGTCAAACGTACTTTATGAAGTTTATCAGAGGATCATAATGCAGCGTGTTTAGATTTATTGTTGAAAGGATGGTTGACCAATGGGCCTCTTGTTTACTTTTTGGATTAGATTAGATTAGATTAGATTAGATTAGATAATTACGGCTTGGTAGGAAATGTTATTCCATATAAGCCGCTCACAGTTCATTACACAATTGTCATATTGGGTTTAAGAGGATGATCTAGTGCTCTATAAGTATACAAAACTGGATGGTCCTTAAAATGTGAATCTAACTTATTTTTAAATGTTAATATGTCAGGAGCATGTACAATGTCACTCGGTAATGTATTCCACCAGTCTGAAATCCTTTGACCAAAGAAATATTTACGAACATTCGAAACGTTCCTTATTTTTAAAAGTCTCAATGAGTGACCTCTAGATCTTGCATTTTCCAGGAAGGGTGGTAAGCAGGTATCCAGATCATAGTATTCCCCATGCGTGTACTTGTAAGCACAAATGAGGTCACCTCTTAATCTCCTGTAAACCAGAGTAGGCAATTTGAGTGTTCTCAGCCTGTCCTCATATGATAAATCACTTAAACCTGGTACCCTCTTGGTCGCTCTTCTCTGGACAGATTCAATCAACTCAACCAGTCCCCACTTCCCTGGAGACCATATAGGTGCAGCATATTCCAGATGTGTACGAATCATACATTTATAAAGAGGAAGGAAGGTTTCCTCATTGATATATTCAAAGGATCGCCACAAAAGACCGGTTATTTGATTAGCCTTTTTCACAATGTTATGTATATGATCATCAAATGACAAATCCTTACTGATTAACACCCCTAAATCTTTCTCAGTGACTGATTCAGCTACGTTAATATTTCCATCTGAAGAAGTCATTTCATATTGATAGTCAGAATATGGACAGTTAAACACCATGAACTGACCGTGTTTTCACATACTGTAGCCAGGAATCATAGACTGATTTTGATAAATTAACTTAACCCTTTTCCCCTTGAACTGGACAAAACCGCCTGGTGGTCAAATGTCCTCTGGTTCAGTGTCTTCAACTAATTTCAACAGTAGTGAGAAACAATTTGCAGTATTGTAGATGAGACCTATCAAGATAACATACCCCAGGTCAACAACTTTTCTTGGTATGGATTGGGCACTGAGTTCCCAATCCATGCCAAGAAGAGCTGTTGACCTGGGCTATGTTATTTTGCATCACTTGGACCTCTTCATATTCTTCATACCTGCCATCAGAGACCATCTGTCTTGGGAGACCACAGTATGGTCACCTATAGAATGGACTTTAAAGACAGGTTTCACTGTACATGTATCATGTAGTAGAGTGTCTACATGTACATAACCAAAGCAAGCATCAGTCTACTTTACATGATGGCTGGTCCCTTCAGGCCAAAGGAAAGTAAACGTTTGTTTCCTGTAAGACAGGAAGAATTGGTAAGGCAGAATGTACAGCTTACAGGTAATAGGAAGAACTCACTAGTACAGCATTGCAACACCAGTACAGGAGGACCTGACAAGACACTGGATGCCTATAGCAGGAGCCACAGTCCACCCAGTCCTGTAAGTTGTATTTAGTTCTATGAAGACCTACATAGGCCAGACCTAAAAGGGCTTCAGTCCTTTAGATGACCCTACACAAGTAGATATCTATATAGGGGTTAAAAAAAA
The DNA here is from genome assembly GCA_964020975.1 of Hermodice carunculata. Taxonomy (NCBI): domain Eukaryota; kingdom Metazoa; phylum Annelida; class Polychaeta; order Eunicida; family Amphinomidae; genus Hermodice; species Hermodice carunculata. The sequence goes on from OZ026624.1 coordinate 89,737,750, forward strand.
GGCACATGCCATTTCGCTTGTGCACAAATGAAGTCATTGCAAATGGGTGCCCTCGAAAGACTACATTTTTATGCTTGAGGGTAATTTCATATGAAAAATAGGTTGTATCAAGTCAACAAATCACATGATCTGACAGTTCAAAACAGGACTTTTTTCAGGAGCCCCCTACCTGAAAGTTTTAACTCTTTCACTGCCAAGTTTTGGACTGAGTCAACAGCCTTCCTTGACACCCTCCTGGTGCATTGTACCCCAAGCATGCTGGGAAAAGCTGTTGACTTTAACCACTATCTGGACCATTATATCCTATAGGACCATAGACATGCTGTTACTTGAATGAAATGCCTTTTGACAAAGAATATTAATATAGTATCCATTTGATAATTCAGAGAAGTTCATCTTAAGTGCTTTGATTTTAGTGGAAGTTGGCAATAAAAGGTTAAGTAAGGTACTCAGTGAGTAGTTCAGATGAAGTTAACTCCATGGACTGCGTGCAGGCAAGTGCATGTACTGTTTCATCCCTGAATTTCTCTCCATGTCCAGGGATCCCTGTCTTGAGTGACCACCTGCCTTTAAAGACCATTTTTTTCAAGATCTTAACTCAGTAATTCTCATGTTATACCTCTTATGAGAGACCACCTGTCTTGAGAGACCCCAATTTGGTCATCCTAGAGGTAGTCTTTCCACACAGGTTTCACTGTATTAGAAGTGGAGCAAAGTTAGTATGGCTGGACAAACCACCAACTGCTACACAACAGTGGTCTTATGAAGACAGGTGGTCTCTCCTGATGGGAAAATTAATATGGGAAGGGAAGTATTTGGGAAGCTGCAAAACCGGTACTGTACCATATGAGCAAGGTCTCTTGTGGCGGACATCTCTATAGCCAGAGATAACTGTAGACATGTCTGTCTGTAGTCCCAGCAGGCCAGACATCTCTATAGCCAGAGATGACTGTAGGTGTGTCTGTCTGTAGGTGTGTCTGTCTGTAGTCCCAGTAGGCCAGACATCTCTATAGCCTGAGATGACTGTAGACATGTCTGTCTGTAGTCCCGGCAGTTGCCTCAAAAGCAGATCCAAGCTGCATATTTTGTCTATGCCGTAGTGACACGGAACTTAGTCTGCTTTACAGGCAATCTCAGTTGGCCAGGTATCTCTAAAGCCAGAGATCACTGTAGGTGTGTCCGTTTGTAGGTGTGTCTGTCTGTAGTCCCAGTAGGCCAGGCATCTCTAAAGCTAGATATGACTGTATGTGTGTCTGTCTGTCTGTAGGTGTGTCTGTCTGTAGTCCCAGCAGGCCAGGAAGCTGCCGCAGAAGCCAAGCAAGTAGACATGTTTGCCAGCAATTGTTATGGTTAGCTTTCCTGGTTAGGCTTCTCGGCAACATTCTACCAAGTCTGGCAATACTGGTTTTCAGCATTGGGCGACATAATGCTTTTAACCAGCAAACAGTGGTATCCCTCTAGTAAGGCCACCCAAAATGCAACCAAAAAATGGCCACATTAGAGGAGTGGCCTTTCTTGAGAGGGACAATTCAATGGAAATACCACTTTAGTGGGATGGAGAAGTGGCCTTTGTAGAGAGGGTGGCCTGTCTTAAGGGGGGACTTATTAGAGCAAGACCACTGTATAGCACAACAGGAGTGTAAACTTAGGGAATAATTTGACGAAATAGGCAAGGGCATAAACAGAAGGTTCAAGAACTGCCTAAAAGAGGGCATTAAAGGTCAAATGTCAAAGATGACGGTCATTTTCCACATTTTAGCATTAATGTGTACATCAGGACCATATTTTTCGAACCCGAAAGAATTTTTGTATGATTTTACCTCCGGGATACGAAAAAAACCGTCTTTTATCACCCTCACCACTGAAAACTTTATTGAGATTTTTGCCGTATTTTGGCCGCCAGATGGCGCTTTGTGACGTCATTCTTGTCAAAGCGAGTGGGAAAGAAGACGGCGGAATACATGTTTGACCGTATGTTCGGTTGCGAAGATGATGAAGAGAGTAGTTTTGGACCAGGATTGTGTATTCCCATTACTTTACATTGTAATTTGCAACTTATTAACACCAAATTTCAGACAGTTAATCTAAATGCATAAATAAATACCTCACGAAAAATCATATAGCCAAAGCTACAAAAGTGACTAGTTTATTTAAGGTTGCTTTAACATACAAACTAATGGGAATACACAGCTCTAGCCCTCCAAATGTTTGTGTATTCAGTTGTGTATTGGGGCAAATACACACCTAAGAGCTGATTCTGACCTCTCCTATTACCTCATCTCCCCTCCGCCCCCCCCCCCCCAAAAAAATGCAAAACAGATTGTTACAATTTTCTGTTTTTGTTATGATGTATGATGTATTATCCAAGAATGCCACTAAATCAACAAGAGCGAACTTTAATGCATGTGACTGTATGCACTTTCGTAATAAAAGTAAAATTACTTTGTTAGGTTCAATGAGATCAGGCAAATTACAAAATTCTAGGTTCCTTCATGAGTCCTTGAACTGTTGAACTGGAGTCTCCCATTGCTTTATACATGCACAGAAAATATGTTTGTCCATTCTTTGTGAATGTAGCCCATTGTGGTGATTATCATTCCACAAAGATCCACAGACACAGGTTTTTCTCTGCCCCTGTTATTTATTGTGGGCATACTGAGGTTTTATGTTGAGACATCATGCAAAGTCATAACTTTGGAATGCCCTGTAGTTCTTTGGAAACATCCACTGCTTTCAGACCTTTCCTTCAAGTACCAGTATGCCTTTACATGTAGTTCCAGAGAAAAGCTGTTGACTCAGTCCAAAATGTGGCACTTAAAGAGTTAAACTCTATTAGTGCCACATTTTGGACAGATTCAGTAGCTTTCCTTGGTGCACCAATGTGCACAAAGTGAATTGAGGAAAGCTGTTGACCTGGACTATTATATTTAATGTAACTACAGGCACGCTGGTACTTGAATGAATGTTTTTTTTTACAAGGAATATGAATCTGCCACCCCATTATTCAGAGCAGTACGTTTTAGATAGTCTGACTTTTGTTGTAGTGGGACTTAAAGGGTTAAGAGCCTTTGTTGCTGGCAATAGGAGAGCTCTTTAATGGCTGGTCACACCATATTACTGTAAATTCACTTGATTTGCTGATAGCACAAAACAACAAAACTAAAAATACAAAGACATTGAATTTTGATATAGGTGTTAACAATGAAGTGAAATTTTAATATAGGTTTTATAGGAACTGTGTCCAAACTAGTGAAATGAAAACTTCATTTCAATGCCTGAATGAAAAGGCCAAAAAAAAAAAAAATGTAAAAAAAACAAACAAACAAAACAAAAAAAATAATGAAAAACAAAATCTGTACAAGAGTAATATAAGTACATTTATGTTATTGTAAGTGAAACATTTTAGGTATTTATTTCATTTATCCAACTTTATACAACTTGTGCTATAAGGTGACAATTCTCATTGTAAGTAATTTGGAAAGGAAGTGTTATACAACTATTGAAGACTGCATGCTTTCATTGCTATTATGCCTGCTCTGCTGTGTGGAATAATAGGCTCATGCAGCTATCTGTGGCTCTCCAAACTGTCGAAAAGATTCCATACAAGGTAAGATAGGCCACTGAAGGTAGGTCATCACTTGAATTGTAAGAATTTAGACTAAATTGGGCTGGGTGCATTGCATCCTACCTGCACCAAGGAAAGTTAGTGACTTACGGCGTGCCGTCATGGATGGTCTTACATGCAAATCTCAGCAAAAACATTTTCTAGTGATGACAAGTTTAAGTAAAAAAGTTATGGCAGACGACAATTTACATCTGGCTGCTTTTGGGCAATTTGAGTGAGGAAGGGTTAAACCATGGATTTTTATTGATTCAACAGCTTTCCTTGGGATGATTTAACGGTTAAGAGCTTGATCTGTGCCAAAGAAAGCTGTTTACCTAGAATGACGTGCCATGATATGGGTCTGTATTCCAAACTTTTCATATAATTTTATGAAAATATTTAGAAGAAAAAAAAAAAACAGTCAAGTGGTTTAAATTTCACACCTTACTGCTTTTACCAAACTAAGGAACAAATGGCTCATGTTTTTTTCTTTTTTTTTGGGGGGGGGGGGTCAATACATACCAGTGCCGAAAAAAAAAATGACAAGAAAAATTGACAGTTGCCTCTCTTTTCATGTTTTTATGGATGATTCCAGAGCATGACATGGATTCATCAGCCCTGGGTGTCATTGACAAATGACATCTGTGTGACATACATTGACCCATGAACTCCCGACACCCAGCAAGTTCACACATGAGTCACAAATGTGCCACTGTCTTCCCATACGACGGGTAACCCAGTCATATCTTTATCCTTGAGGGGAACTTTTCTTGTTTTGAAATTATTTCTGGCACAATTGATGAATAAATCATCAGGTGAAATGGAATAATTTCCCCCTGAGAATCCCAAGCTGCTCTCAGACCAGGTCAAAACTTTACCCTTCTCTCTGTCTCTTGTTGTGTGCAGCATAAGACTGTGGACTTTAACTCTGTATTGGCCATGTCACCGTCATGTAAGGCTCAGCTCCCCAGTTCACCATTTTACTTGGAGAAAGTAAACCCTTAATTCTGTCTCTGTGTCTGTCAAAAATAAATAAAGTTTATCTACTATATAGTTAATAGCTTGTATTGACATGCAAAAAACTGTTAGATTTGTATATATGGACACCCATCAGTGCCAGGTGCCCCTTTCACATCTTAGAATATGTGAGTAGGATGCTGAAAAATAGTTTATGTGCTACATGATGACAGAGTGGAAGCTGAGAACAAGTGCTCAAACTCAGTAGGTCTGAGATTTGAGTAAATCATATCCAAATAGTTAGACACTACCAGTGTAGATGGGCCGTGTTTGTGCATATGATACAAAATCATTGTCAATGCCTGTGATTTAGGTCATAATTTCACCTCAGGTCAATTTTAATCAAACTTTAGCCTAAGGGTCCACGACCTTGACCTGCTGTGATATTATGTCAATTATGGTGAGAGTTGACACTTTATGACTGGATGCATTCCTTGTCAAATCTACCAGTTTGTCCGGGATAATACCAAATGTTGTCACGTTTGAATAAACCCGAGTCTTGACAGGCGCTTTGTTGTAACACTGTTGATCGTAGCAGGAAGGAAGGTTACCAGTCAAGTTTACTTTTAAGGTCCTTCCGAAGATATACATGTTGTAGCAGTACCTGCTGTATGTGACCACCCATTTGAAATCATCGCCCTCCCACTCCCACCCCATTCAATGGTATGGATATTTTGTGATACCCCCACCGCCCCGACCACCAATCGCTCGTGAAACACCCGCTGCAACTAAAGGTAGGATATAGGACTAAATTTCATTAAGTTGTCATTTGTCTAGTTAGTCTGAGTGAGCTTAATAACATGTTTTCAGTATATTCTATAGGCCAAAAGTGAAAATTTAAGTTTGTACAAAGCTGTACTGGTGGTTTTATGAATTTTGGGGTATGAAATGGTGCATTTTGGTGTATCTTGAGCTTTCTTTTTTTGTGACCCCCCACCCCCCTTATATGGAGATGGTGAAATTTTGTAACTCGCCTGTTTTGCAATGACAAAATTTGGTCCCCCCGCCCCAATATCCTGGATGCCCCCACCCCCACCCCCCACCCCCCCACCCCCACAAATAATGCCAGCCCCCTTTTTTATATGCACATATGCATGCATCAAAACACACATACATGAGCTAGGGGGAAGGTGATTTATATCCCATTTTAGAGAGGGGCATTAGTATATGTATTTAATCCACTGATACCGGGATATATCACTTAAATAAAGAGGGTCTGGTACAACATTCAACGTTCAAAGTAACCCCCATAATTTGACGGGCACTGACAAAAAAAATTATCATTCATGCCTAACAAAATATGAAACAAACTTCAGATGATAAATACACAAAAACATCCTTTCGATGTCAATTTACATTTTGCATTTGAAGACGTTGTGTATAAGTGTATATTTACTGTTGTGGTGACAAAAGTTTGTCTGCTATGGCAAATCTACTTACCAGCGGTATCCATGTTTAAATTTGTTGCAAGACTAGAACCTTTAGAGCAGTAACAAGAGGAGACCATAAGTAAAATGTGTAAGACCTATGATAAAACCTGACATATTAAAATACCTGCAAATAGCATGTATTAGATACTTTTTATATCAAAAAATGTTTTTTTAAATCAAGTGTTCAAAGTTCCCCCCTGTTCAAAGTAGCCCTGGTTGACGGTAATTTATTTTGTCCATTCCTGACCATGAGATGTTCATTATGTCTCTCGGAGCATCAGCTTTGATTAAAGGCGTGCGCTACCAATCACATTAAAACGTTTCATGTTCATGTATAGAATGTTGTAGATGACTCAAATTAAGTAAATTTTGTGTCATATAGTTCAAAATCAATAATGTGTAGAACATATTTGTCTGGTTGCTGGTGAGGTTACTTGGTGACAGGTGGCACCGTTTTATATCTGTGGTTGTGCCGGATCACCAGCCGTGCTGTATAACAATGGAACATTTACTGAGGGATTTATTTTAGAGTATATGTTTATGTGTGTACATACAATGTTATGTGCATTTTTGTAGACATGTCTATAGTACACAATGCATATTCTAAGATGTCCGCAGTCTACAAAAAAATAGGAGGATTAGAGAGCAGTGGGTCACATGTTCCATAAAATTATTTGTGTTTCTGACATGTTCCATGTAGAATAATTGACCACATTCACTAATTGACAAAGTATCACCAAAAAACAGCTACCCAAACATGGCAAAAAATACTGGGAAGAAATAAATTTGTACATATTAACCCCTTCAGCTTATAATCACCCAGAATGCCAGGGAAGTGTCCAAATAGACATGAAGGGTAAAATATTCCGCAACACCACTACAACCTCAATACCTGAAATTCACCAATCAAAGTCTGTACAGGAGTCCGCCATGTTATAAGGCCCTTCTCGCAAGACACCACCCATGACCCCAGACCACCTTTTTATGCAGAAAATGTGGCTTTTCATATCATATTTCCCCCTCTAGAGAGGCCACCCTTCTTTCAGTTGGGGTGGCCTTACTAGAGGGAGGTACTTACTTTCCTTGCCTGATTCTGTCACTGTCTGTCACTACCAAATTTTAAATATATATATACAGTGGTCCCTATCTTGAGAGACCACTCCAATGAGAGACCACCTGCCTTGAAAGACCACTTTTTCAGAATACATGTACTTTGCTTAGTACTTTTCTTGTCATTTATACCTCATGTGAAAGACCACCTGTCTTGGGAGACCACAATTTGGTCATCCCTAGAGGTGGTCTTTCAAGACAGGTTTCACTATATACATGATGAATTTAAGTTCTTTATAACATGGTTATTTTTATTGAAGACACTCTCAGGCTACAACTGCATGAGACAGTCCTGGATTTTCAGTGGGGTGCTACCAGAAAACTTTTCGAAGCTACCTGGACATGCATCCTTAAGTGGTAGAGTTTCCTGGTCTGACTTTAATGACAACATACAGGAATTTGTAAAGAATTCAGAACTTGAAGTTCAGAATTTTGTAAGATAATCTGTGTTTACAAGTCCACGTTTACAAATATGTGATTTTTGAGATGAATATCAACGTAGCACTAATAAACCTGTGATAATATCATATGTCAATTTGTAGTACAGGTACACATTTGAATGGTTGGCTGCACAGAGGATTACAAGATAAGAAGCCAAGTATAAACACCATTCAAACTATGTCCATATAGACAAACTAAAACTCCATTTCAATGCCTGGAAAGCATAATTATTGAAAATTGGAACTCATGAAAATAAGTGCATTGTAGGTTGTTTGGGCATTGCCCTGCTTCATTGGGTCTGTAAGGAGGCAGCCAGACAGGTCTGCTGAGCAGGCAAGGGGCATGTATAATTTGCATCCATCTGCACATTTACATGCATTTGCACTGACACATGGTCAAATGAAAATTGTACATATATTGCCTATCATATCATAATAGATCATCCTGTCTGGGTGGTTAAACATTTAAACATCTAGAATTGTAGTTAAAAGGTCAATATTTTTATCACATTATAGCTCAAACAAGATCTCTCTCTCTCTCTCTCTCTCTCTCTCTCTCTCTCTCTCTCTCTCTCTCTCTCTCTCTCTCTCTCTCTCTCTCTCTCTCTCTCTCTCTCTCTCTCTCTCTCTCTCTCTCTCTCTCTCTCTCTCTCTCTCTCTCTCTCTCTCTCTCTCTCTCTCTCTGTCGTGTACCTGTGAGTGGTTATGCCACAAAGGCCCTCAGCTATAGCCCACACTTGCCCTATATAACTTTTCATAGTATACATTTTATTGTGTGTTTCACACTGCTCAAACACCTCAGGTCAAGATCAGGACAGTGCAAGGTTAAATAAATGTAAATGATATTGTATCTTGTTACAATTACAACAAAGAGACAGAGATGGAGCAAGAGACAGAAATACAAACAGGCATGTCATTCATTCACCTATAAAAACATGTAAAAATCTAAAGTCCTGGTCTGAGCTTGGGGAGACAGAATTTGCTATTATCTAAACACATTTAAGTTGCAAGGGGTTAATCTTGCGGATAAATCACTTATTTGGAGTTTTCTCTGTGACATGTCTGTACAAATGAAAAGCATAGTCAAGACAATTTGATTGAATTTAAAATTTTGACCTACTCTGTCTATATTCATTGTCTTCCCAGCATAAGCTGTTGGTAAGAGTATAAGCACTCACTTTCCGGAGGTCCGTCAGTCCTGACATCTGGACATCTGGACATCTGTCAACAGAAAACTTCACAGAGGCATTATTTCACTGACTACACTAGGTAGGGCTTTCATACTTGGCTTAATGATTTATAGTAATGTTCACTACAGATTTGTACCATCACTGTCACACTTCATTGGTCACATCATGCTTGAATGAGCATTGCAGAAAAGCTTTGGAGGCTGGTGAGACGTTCATGCCCCCTGGACATGGCTCTGTATCAATACAAGTATTTTTCATGCTAGGCACAATTGTGATGGCTGACTGCTTCTCCAGAGCCAGTTATACATCACCTTAGGTATGGATGTTTGGTAAAAGATTGCCTGTATTTAGAGAAATTACAAAGAAACATCCCTAGTAAGATTATCAAACATGAATTTTACTCTTTTCTAACATTGTTCACTAAATACACTTTTTAAGGTGGTGAATGTCAAGCTCTGTGCATATTAAATTGCCCTATCTAAGTCTCCATGCATATCAAATTGTGCTATCTAAGTCTCCATGCATATCAAATTGTGCTATCTAAGTCTCCATACATATCAAACTGCGCTAAGTCTCCGCATATATCAAATTGTGCTATGTGCATCTCCATGCATATCAAATTGTACTAAGTCTTCATGCATATCAAATTGTGCTATCTAAGTCTCCATGCATATCAAATTGCACTATCTAAGTCTCCATGCATATCCAATTGTACTAAGTCTCCATGCATATCAAATTGCACTATCTAAGTCAGCCGCCTATCTTCATTTCTTCTGCTACATATGTAAAACTGTATATCTTTTAAATTGTAAAGATGTAGTGAATCTCCCCCACATAAATAAGATATTAACACAGCAAATGTTAAAAATGCAACTTCCAATTTTCCTGAGGGGTTTGAGTTTGACATTTTTCACAGATGTCTACTGAAATAGTATCACAGCATTCACAAACTTGATTTTTTTTCCCCTAAGAAACTTTATACAGATATGGGGAAGAGTCTGTTCAGTTTTTCTGTATATTGAATGTTTCTGCAGATTTGATATCTTGAAATACAAAGAACAAGTGACAACTAAAGGGGACTACTTTAAAATTCAATATCTGATGATGAAATTCTATATTAATGTGGAGCTTGACCTTTGCCACCTTAATTTGATCCAGATTTAAAGATAAATTACTGGATCAAACTGAGATCAATTTTATAAGATGGAAATTTTAATCTAAACATTCATATTATAGACAACAATATAGATTGGTTAATCCTGGAAATTTTGATCAAATATTAGACCAAGCATTATGTAGTACATGACAAAAAGTACGTAATTCTATGTGAGTAGAGCCAGAGGGGGTAAACTTGTTAGCACAACACATGAGCTGTACATTAACTGTACTAAGAGAAAAACTTTTCTATTTGTGCTTGCAAATAGCAACAGAGTATTTAAATTTATTCTTGATATGTTTGATCAGTGAATGCTCTATATTTCCCCATGCAGGTTGCATGAAGTCACTCTATACTAAGCTGATGTTAGCCCTGATGGTTTATATTGCCTGCCATATCATGTTGCAGCTTCCTGTCTGGCATCTGGAGCATATATTGCCAACCAATATAGAGACTATATTGATGTTATTATTTAAATAAAACTCTTTTCATGTGTTATTTGAATTTGGCTTCTTTAACGCTTTCCTTCATGAATTAAGACTGAGTCAACAGTTTTCCTTGGCATGGTATAGTGATAGGTCTCATCTACAACTCTCAGTCAAATTGTTTTTCATTACTGTTGAAATTAGTTGAAAACACTGAAGCAGACATTTGACCACCAGCCGGTTTTGGCCTTTTTAAGGGAGAAAAGGTTAAATACCAGCTGAATATTCGTGTTGAAAAATGTGCCATTGGTGGAGAAAATAAATTAAACAGAAAACTGTGTACAAACGTATGCTTTAGAATTTCCGTGGCACCCAGACACTATTATGTTGGTATAAAAGGAGACGTGCAGACATGATGTGTGAAATACACCAACCTTAGACAACTTGCACTTTTTTCTCCTTTTAAAGTATTGTGAACAAGATACATAAATTTACATTTATTGATTTGGAGGTATTGTGAACCACAGATAGGAAACATCCAATGTATCAGTGTACTGTGGAGCAGCTGTTTCTGCTGAATAGAATAACAAAATAGCAAAATAAATTTAACCCTTGGTTTTTTGAAGTCACTGTAGTGTCATTGATTTTACTCTTTTTTTTTTCCTGATCCTGATTTTTGGGGGGGGGGTTTGTTTTTGTTTTAATTGGAATAGTGTTTGGATAAAGTTTAGAAGTGAGGCTCTGGTGAATCTGAACAGTCAAAAATGTTTGGTTGGTAGAGTTTGGAGTAGATTTCCAGGATTTTGCTCCTTCGACCAGGTCCAACAATAACATGCCATTGTGAGAGGTCAGCCAAGCAGGCAATGTTTGGCAGAGCATGGTGGTCGAAATGTTGAGCAGGAAAATCGCACCATTTGATCCATGAGAATATATGTATACAGCATTAACCCCTTCCCCTTGACTTGAAACTAAATCAACAGCTTTCGTTGGCATGGCCGAACCCATGCCAAGGAAAGCTGTTGACCTGGACCATGTGATCTTCATAGGTCTCATCTGCAAGTCTCAGTCAAATTGTTTTTCATTACTGTTGCAGTAAGTTGAAAACATTGAAGTAGATGATATTTGACCTCCTGCTGGTTTGGGCTAGTTTAAGGGGAGAAAGGGTTTAGTATTTTTAGCATTTTCATGTTACACAGAAATACATGACAAGGCAGCTGACTTACGTTTATTTTTTTGCCCGTAGAGTCAGATGTTTTCATATTAAAATCTGGAGCAGCTTTGACTTATGATGCTGTGGGGTGGTGGTGGGAGGTACAGGAACATAAAGTTAATCCATCAAGTATGAAAAGTAAACACAGTTACATATCACTTTCAGCAGCTGGTTCATAAACATGGTTAACCGGTGGCCATCTTTTCAAAGAACTTTAATATGATCATGAATTTAATCTTAAAGACCAACTGCCAAGATACCATAGAATTTGGCTGGCTAGAGATGAAAGCTAATGAAAGCCACTGGTATACTTTGGTAGCAGGCAGGTAGACTCAGTCATTGCCTTTATTACTTGCTTTATGAGCAGTGGCTTACAATGTCCCAACTCCTACTGATGGAAATCATTGCAGATTTGAAACCTGTCTGGCTTATCTAGAGTTTTTATGCTGTTACTGGTCTTGTTTGGTCGTGTCCAACTTCTTATTTGCCACAACATAGTAAGAAAATTTATTAAAATACCCCTTAATTAAAAAACAAACAAACTCTAACTCCAGAGGTAGAATGTCTTTCAATAACCTCAAAACCCAAAGCTAAAAAAATGACATGATATTACAACCTATCTTACAGTTATTTCACAATGTCTATGAAAGTGGTATTAAGATTTTTACCATCCCTCCACACTTTAATAGATCATTTAGTATAATTTGACTGCATTTTGGGTTTGAGGTTATGCCATGAAAAACAAGCTCCCTGTCCCAGATCAAGGGAGTCCTACTTTGTAACAAATGTGATCCCCAAGTGTTTGTGGGGATACAACGGTTTGATGGTCATATGTGGCCATTGATCCTCAGAATTTAGATTACCTCACTTGATCTTGGCCTGATATTGGCTCAAAATTTGCATAACTTGCAGACTATGCCGAAGCTACTGACCCAGACATTCACCACCATCATGTGGAATGAGTTAATATGTCCCATTGTTAACCAATTTGAAAATGTCATCTAGCCGATGTCTCCTGAATTAATCATGAATTCTCAAACTTGGTCGTGAATTTTAATCATGCAGCCTTAATTTGTATCAAATTACAGCAGGCAGGACCTGTGGAATTTTAAGACATACATTATATTGTAATTACCTGTACATGTATCTGTAAATGAACATCATTAAGTCATAATTGATAGGAATGCTCACTAAATAATTAATCACTCTTTCAATGTGGCATAAAATACTCTGCATTTTACAAAGGAACTGCCTTCGTGGCTTGCCTGTATTATCAGTTAACTCATTCCATACTATGGTCAAATGCATTGGTCAGTGGTTCTGGCACTGCCTGGCAAGTCATGTTGCAGCTGCCCTTGCAGCAGCTGCAGCATGACTTCCAGGCAGTGCCAGAACCACTGACTTAAGACTATAGGCATGTTGGTACTTGAATGAAAGCTCTTTTCACGAAGAATTTAAATATGCAATTGTTATCTTAAACCTAGGTGAATATACGGAAATATCAGGGACTGGTATGGAATGAGTTAAAACAGAACGGCAACTTTGTAGCCTTAGAGGGAATGTCTGGCAGCTACGTGTAGGATTGCTTGGGTGTTGTCAATACTCTAAGAATAGCAAGGAGGTGTATACTTTTACACTGATATATCTTTTAGGTACTTTTTAAAACTTTTTTCCTACCTGTGTCAGTTATATTTTAACACTTTCCTGCCCAAACCAGTCAAAAGTGACCAGTATATTACTACCTACAGTGCACCAGAAAAGGGGATTAAATCTGTCTCACATTACCCTTTACTCAGCTGACCTGGGAATATAAGAGTTAATATTTTTCCATTTTAACAATGCAATTTAGCAGGAAGGTTTATACTTCATGTTTAGACTAAGATCACATTTTCCTGTCAAATTATATGAGTCCTGAGCATGACTACATGGTGCCCTAGATCTGCCTGATCTTTGACCTGTGCAGTGATCTGTGACATGAACTGACCAATCAGATCCATGCAAGTTTGACCTGACCTTGCTGGCAAAGATCAAAGGTACATGTAGTCTCATAATGACTCTGGGGTGTGTGGCCATGGAGGTTACAAGAGATCCCTTTGTAACCTCCTTGGTGTAAAAAAAAAAAAAAAAAAAAAAAAAAAAAACGACACAGAAGGGAGCATTGTGTAGACAGTACACTGTTCAAGGTAATACTCGTACATTTTGTTTTGCTGTGGTACAAAATTTGAAGTAGTGGGTGGTAAGAAGGACAAATAATAAAGGGGCTTCCAGTATGCAAGTGTGGTAAATAAAAATGCCCTGTATGCCAGTGAGAAAAACCCCTTTGCCCCCCTCTGTGTAGGTTGGGTGGGGGTCTGTAATGTTTGAATTATTCATCAGAATGACAAAAGCTCTAAGAATGTGGTTTGAAGATCACGGTTATTTCGAAGAAAGTTGTTGATCTGATGAAGGACTTTAAAGGGATTTTTTGTGTATACGGTGGTCCATTCTTTCAGAGAGCACTTCAATGAATGACAGTCTGCCTTTCCAGACCACATTTATCTGCTGTCTTGTGCCATCTTTTCCATGTTATGTGACCTCCCTGGGAGACCACCTGCTATATGTGACCACTTTTGGACCTGTGTTATATGTGACCACTTTTGGACCCGTGTGATATGTGACCACTTTTGGACCGACCTTCATGGTTGGTGTGTCAAAGCAGGGACCTCTGTATAGAGTTATTGTTGAGGCAGTGTTACACCAGCCTGTGCATGCATAGACAGTGATTTCCAGCTGAAAAAATCTGTAGCAAAATTTTCTTTACTTGTAGCATTTTTCCACTTCTTTCCATAAGAAGCACTCATTTTTGAGAAAATATGTAGCAATTTTGAAGAGCTTTGTAGCAAAATTTTGCAACAATGCTCCAGTTGGATAGAATATCTCCGCTGCACCACATAACAACACATCATTTGTAGGAAATTTTGGCAAAACCTCGATCATTATACGTGCACAAGCTCTCTGCACATCTGTGGGCCCATGATGGAATAAAGTGTAGGCCAATATATGGGTTTATTCCCTTGTGCAACCACCAGTGCTATTGTACCCATATAATGAGGTTATACCAAAAATGTTTGTACCTCAGTATGTGTGTTGAATAAGGGTTTAACCTTTAAAGATTGTTTACTAATATGCAATTGCCAGATGTATTATTTAAGTAATTTGTGGCCCGTACATGTCTAGAATGCTGAGATGAGGAAGAAAGATCAACGCATAACAGTCAAAAGAGGCCTGGTGATTTAGTAACAGTGGGTTCATGTTTTAAGAGAACACTCTAATGAGAGACCACCTGCCTTGAAAGACCACCTTGTGTACTGCACTTAGACTTTTCATGTTATTTGTCCTGCTATAGGAATATACCTGTCTTAAGAGACCACAGTTTTGTTGGTCTGGGGGTGGTCTTTTAAGACAAGTTTCACTGTAATGTTTATTTTCATATCTAGGGTCACCTCACCTGACCTTTCCTCAGCTATTTTCCTTGACCCCTATCACACCCCTATGCCAGGGCTCACTGCCCCCTGTTCTGATATTACCCCACTAATATAGGACATAAGGGAGTCTTACTAGACAGTAGGTTTGCCTGTGTGGGGGTGATTCACCCTCCGGGTTCACCCTAAATGGGTATTCAAATGTGAATCAATCAATCAATGCTACTGCCATTGTGGCAGTGTCTATTGCTTGAACTTTATGCAGAATAGAAACTCCAAGTCATTGATAAGGGGTGATTACCTGCCTATATATACACCTTGATTGCATGCCTGTTAAGTAACAATTAACTTACATGTTAGAGATCATAATATGATTGCTGGCATGAAGGGCCTGAAAAAATGTGTGTTTTGTCAGTTCACAATTTGCAATAAAAGTTTGTAGTCGGAAGTCTTCAAATTAGCTTAAATTCTGAGAAAAAAAGATCTGAACCTGTGTGCATGGGTGCACTCTCCTCTTTTCTAAAGCAAAGAAAATCTCCAAATTACAGGGAAGGTTTCCTTTGAAAAAAATGGTCCCGGGGGAGCAGGTGATTGTAATGACGTGTGTGTGGTGTGATTGTATCTGTAACACCACCCTCTTATTTTTACCCCCTCCCCCTTTCCACTATATTGGCCTTGACCTGTGCCAAGAGCAAATAGATGGTTACAGTTTATCAGTGGTGCCACCCCAGAGTGTTTTATAAGTAGAGTCAAATCCCAACAAGAGTTTAGGAATGCTGTGGTATGTTTGTACTGTCAGGTCATGCTGTGGTATGTTCACCTGGCTCAAACAAATATTAACCCTTTCACTGTGGCAAAAGGGTTAATAATGTTTTTATAAAAGCAAAATTGTTGTTAGGCCTGTTTTCTTAATTAAAATAGTTTTAACCCTTAAAGTGCTGATTTAAGACTTCAGTCAACAGCTTTCCTCGGGACGCTTTGCGCACAAATAGCCCCGAGAAGCTGTTGACTAAGACTATTTTTTGCTTTAGACTAGGCTTACTGGTATTTTAATAAAAGGTATCTTCATGAGGAATTTGGATCTTTAACCATTATATATTTAACGGTAGTGAGAAAACGACTACAGCTGTGATTAGCTCTTTAAGGGTTAAAACATCAGAATTGGCTGCTTTTCAGTCGGTGTTATATTTTGTAAAGTGCATCCATTGTGGTAAGCTTTTAACTTGTGTGTCTCATGCTTCACCATTTCCCATTTGAAATTAGCCCAAAGCACCCAGACATGCAAAGGCTGTCTGCTTGCCCATTTTTTTTTTCAATTTGATATTCTTCCTATCAACGTTTTGTATGGAAATTTGAAGGAATATTCTACAGAATATGTTCTGGGTCAACAGCTTTCAATGCTAGAGAAAGCTGTTGACCAGTTATTGGCCTTTCCCCTTGAATTAAGACTGAGTCAACAGTTTTCCTTGGCATGGGTTGGAAGTGCCCAACCTATGCCAAGGCAAGCTGTTAATCCAGGGCATGTAGTCTTGAAGGTCTCTCCTTCAGTTCTCAGAGGTTTTTCATGACTGTGGAAATTGGTTAAAAACACTGAAGCAGAAGGCATATGACCCCCAGCCATTTTTGGCCGTTTTCAGAGGGGAGGGGTTACTTTGACCAGGGAGGGGTCAGTGGTGTGCCAGCCAGCCAGCCAGACAGACATTGTGACAAATGCCATACATGTATTTACAAATTATAAAATGGCTCTCTTACCTTGAAGTAAGGTTAAGTGGTTATAAGTGTCTGACAAAGTATGTCGACCCAAGGCCAACAACCCATGGACAAGTTTATATCGGTGATTTTATGTACAACTAAGTAAGTTCGTTGACCGCCAGAGGCAGGTCTCGTCCTCTTTTAGCCAGTGTGTTTCTCTTCAGTCAGCTTTTATGTCTTCAGGTGTACTCGTAAAGAGTTTGTCCTCAACAGTACCAGACCCTCCATCTCTTCAAATTGTATGATTTACTATTTTATGATGTTCATTTCAAAGTTTTTATCATAGTATTAAACTAAGTTCGTCCTGTAATCAACTTATCAATTGCGAAGAGTTGGCCTTTAAGGAACTTTCTAACTAAACAACCAACCATTTCATTACAGCAAAAATGTATGTGTGTTTATGCATTGCATGTATTTTGTCTTCTAGAAATTCTGAGGTTCTATTTATAGGATTCTTCTCAGAACACCCTAAGGTTTTTGTCATGGGTGAAATAAATATTTGTTTTATAAGTTCCACTTAAAGGTCTGGATCATTTCTCAGAAGGAGTTAGTTTTTGTGGTTGGTTGCAACCGACCACTTTTCAATCCAGAGGCTGTACAGGAAGGAGCCAGGTACATCTTATCTCTAGTGCACATGCCATCATTTCAGTTCGCCCACCTGCCTAATCATTCAGGAAGCGTTACATCAGATGAAAATTCGGCAAACTTTATTGTAGTTTTGCCTGTTACAACCATCAGATTCCCATGCTCAAACATAGCCTAGCTCCACCCTCTCACAAACATTGTGACTGATCTGGTCACATACAGCTTATTTGCAGTGAACAATGTGATTGGCCCCTTCAAATTTTGGTGGAGTACGCTACATCCATCCATCCAGTTTGTGTGAACATCATTCAAACAAGGCAATGGCAAAACGTAACTGTAGCCTGTTATTGGAAATGATCGCTTGCAGAATTCTTTTTCCAGCTCATAGAGCCAATATCATTATTTTTTTGTACGTTTCTCTTTATATCTGTATGTATGAGATTAAATGTAAACAAGATAAATAAAGGGTGGTCTGGATTTATGGCAAATTATTCACCAAAACAGCGTCGCTTCAGTCACAGAATAAACACAGATCGCCCTTTCCAATTTCGCCTGACCTGGAACATGTGTAGAGTGCCATAATCTGACTCAATGAGCATAGTTAATGAGCACGGCTGAAGTGTTATGACTACTGAGTGGTCCTTTACATGCAGTTTCAAAGCACAGTTGAAATATGTTTCAGATTTAGTCGGAGAAAGAAATCATGAAACCGTTTGCAAATAACAAGAGGTGTGGAACAAAAATTTGCTGTAGGCATGGAAAAATATTGCCTGCAAAGCAGACCAAGTTCCATGTTACTAGCCAGCAGAGCTAGTAGACAAAATAAGCAGCTTGGGTCTGCTTTGGAGACAAGGACGAATACTTTAAGAGACAGTGGCTTCTGAGCAGCTGATAATGGATGTTTATCATTAAACTGTCTCACTATGACATTATGATGTCACTCTTCCTTCTCGTATGGTATGTCAATGCTGTATATGAATGTTAGTCTTGTGTCAGTCGTGCCTGTTGATGACCACACAGTGCGTATGATCTTGACAGGAACCACACCATGCGTACATACATGGGTAGTCAAAGGGCCATGGCATATACAAGATTGGAGGCAGGATTCATTGTATCAAAACTGAAATGTGTAGCTAAAAAAAAGGAATTTGACTTAATTTGTTGCACATAAGATGGCGAAGTAAGGTTTTATAATCAGTTTTATTTATTGATTAATGTTTCTGGTAATTATGCCTGGGGGCAAACATAGACATGCTGTTTTCCTTGGAGTTCTTTCTTTCTTCTCCGTTGTCCAGAGTTTTTCTCTGACACCGCAAAAACAACATCTTTTTTTTTTGAAAATTTGTAGAAACATTGAATCTGTGTTGAACCTAGCTGTGCCCCCATCTTGAAGAATCAAATGTTCTCATTTATGCAAACTGGGGGCAATTTAAAAAGCTCCCTAGCTTGTAAACTATGGCAGAGAGCCACAAAATTAAAACTTACACATATAGGTCATGACACCTGTCAACTTAATGGACAGTAAACAAAAGTTGTATAATTTTAAATTATGCTAACTGTAGGGGCATTGAAAAATTTAAATCTTGAATACTTTCAAGACTATTGTGGAGGTGTGGTTCAAAATTCAGTTGGTAGGTTTGTGAGATGACCACATCCAATGAGCCATGAACCAAAGTTGTAGCATTTTGATTTATGCAAATTAGGCAATTACACAAAATTGAAATTTTGAATTACTCAAAAAGTATTGTACATAGAGAAGCCATTCCCATTTCAATCTATGAGTTTATGACATAGCAGCATCCAATGAACTATGTATCAGAGTTGTAGCATTTCAATATACTCATGTAATTTATACAAATTAGGCACATATACAAAATTTAGATTTCAAGTGTTTTATAAATAGAGATGCCATTCCAATTTCAATTTATGAGTTTATGACATGTCTGCATCTAATCAACCATGAATCAAAGTTGCAGCATTTTAATTTATTCAAATTTAATAAATATACAAAATGTAAATTTCAAATATTTTAGAAAGTATTATAGATAGAGATGCCATTCCAACTTTAATTTATGGGTTTATGATAGCTCCATCTACTGAATCAGAAACCAAAGTTGTGCATTTTCATTTAAACAAAGTAGGCAAATTTGCATGGAACTGAATACTTGCCAGAATATCCCCCCAACTGTTACCAAAATGAGAAATCCACTGAGCTCATTTACTTGATAAGATACTTTCTGTGCACCCAAAGAGATTTCCTTGCAAACCCATCCTTTCTAGTTTGTTTATTTAGTGTGCAATGGTTCGGATCTGCAATTATGTTTTGGCGCTAATATCAAACCATAATGTACAAGTAATGTCCTTTGCTTGACCTGTACGGCCATTTCTTTGAGAAGAAAACTAATCTTTAAGAATGGTGGACTTGAACAGACCTTTCAGAACAAAACTAGGCAAAATAGGTACGATGGTAAATATGGCCTTTGTGTTCACATGCCCCGTGTCACGGTGAATAAACAAACGGAAGTAAGTTTGACAAACAACACTGCTAGGCTTTGTGTCCCCTGCCAGACTCCCCATGCTGTGTTGATTGATGCCAACAGCCAGGGACATGCCAAACAGATTATTCATACGAATGGTTATTAAGTGTTAAGTAGGGGTATAACTATACAATTTTTTTTCCTGACATCATATACTTATTGTGGTACATCACTGAAGATACGATACAGGACACATACAAATGTCCCATTTCAGAAACGTAACATAACATCAGAACTCAATGGCGCTTTTACCATGATCATGTGATAATAGGACTGAATTTGCTCATTGATCGGTATTGCAGTTATTTCAAGCTATGTTGTAATATTAGAACACAATGGTACCTCCACCATCATCACTGAAAAATTTTCGCATTGATCAATAATGCAGATATTTCCAAAAAACGTTTAATTCAATTTAGCAGCCTTTTTTATTTAAAGTAGTCTGTATAACCTATAAAAAACAATATTTTTACTCCACCATACTTTTGAAAAGGGAAAAGAAACTCATTTAAAATTTTAAAACCCTGTGTGACCCAGTTTTGTTGTCATCATTAAAGAAAATCAATATATTTCTGTCAGCACTTTTTTTAAATGTTTCAGAAATGTACAGTTTGCATGATGTTTAGGCAGTCTGACTTTCCTGTTGAAAACTCACCGCGCACATATATTTGATGTCATGTGACACCAATGAAGTAGGATTATGTTTATTGAAGTCACGTGACACCAGTGAAGTAGGATTATATTTATTGAAGTTATGTGACACCAGTGAAATAGGATTGTTTTATTGAAGTCATGTGACACCAGTGAAATAGGATTGTTTTATTGAATCACGTGACACCAGTGAAGTAGAATTATGTTTATTGAAGTCACGTGACACCAATGAAGTATGGTTATGCTTATTGAATTCATGTGACACCAGTGAAGTAGGATTATGTTTATTGAAGTCACGTGACACCAATGAAGTATGGTTATGCCTATTGAATTCATGTGACACCAGTGAAGTAGGATTATGTTTATTGAAGTCACGTGACACCAATGAAGTAGGATTACGTGCATGGTGAGTCTAGCTTGATGGGTCATACGACCTGCTGGTCTACAAATTGGTCATAGCAAGGAGTCTCGACGGTTCACTCTATCTCAGCAGGTGATTTTTTTTTTTTTTCCGACGAAACGTATCAGGCTCACTTGGCACACCGTCTATCTGTTCTTATCAACACTTGCCTCGTCTTCTCACAGGTAAATTTATTTAGTATGGAGAACTTGAGAGGAGCAATTTACAGTATTTCCACAACCTCATGCTGAAAAATGTCATCATAAATACTTATTGAAGCCTCATTTAGGCACTTGAAAAATTTTATAAACCTACATGTATATTTTGATTTTCCAAATCTATTTAAAAAAAAAAACAAAAAAACAAAAAAACAAAAACCAAAACAGGAAAAGCAGGACTGGGAAACCTCCTTATGATGTTTACAAGAAAGAAATAAACAGTTAACATTATGATGTGTTGCTTTGTTGTATTGGTCAAAACATATTTTTATTTCCGTAAGGATACAATTGGGAAACAGGGTAAGGCTCTATATAAATCCCTCTTGCTTTGTTGTATTGACAGTCACTTGCAAGTACCGGTAGTGAACTAATAGAATTTTATGAATATATATTTATATATATATATATATACATAAGTTTGATCAGGGATACACACACTTACATAATGATAAGCAGTGGTCCTATTCTATAAAGGCCACTTCTCCATGCTTCAACTATAGGTTTTCATTGTCTTTTACCCTTGAGAGAGGCCATCCCTCTGACAAAGCCACTTTTCTAGTGCATTTGGTGTGGTCATGTAAGAGGGGTACCTCTGTACTTTATCTCAGTTCACCTCTATGAGGATATTTTGTTGGAGGCAAGCACTATGCCCTTTTGTTCTGGTCAGGTTTTATTTCCTCATGTATTTTCAAAAAAGAACACAGCATATATTAGTTGTTGATGTCTATTTCAGATGTAAATCTTATTTTATATTTTATTTCTTGACAAATTGTCTTGAAGCAAGAAGACCATTTGAGAAACTTAGACCACACAGTATCCATTCTGATAACAGCCCACAGCCACAGTGTAATAGAGACAGTCCAGTTTCCCGCGGTCATTTATCGTAGAAGCCCCATTTCAAGATTTATTCTTTTCATTATCTACAAAATTGTATTTGCAATCTTGAGACTTTTAGTGACATTAAGTTTGTGATGCACCTTTTCATTTCTGTTTAATACCTGTGTGTTAATTAGTGCATATAGTCAGGGAATTCTCACAAAAAGCCAAAATTGCAATGAAATCTTGAGTCATGCATTCCCTGCAACTGGTGGAGTAAATGAAGTTTGTGTGAAGCACAACCTGTAAATATTGATCCGGCCACTGATGGTGACATCTCGCATTGAAGGCTATATCCTGCTGACTCACATGGGGGTGGGGGGGTGGGGGTGGGGGTGGTCTCACATGGCCAATTTCACTATACACTTTATTCTGATTCCAAGATTCATCCAAATATTTAACGAAAGGCTTACTGTTTCTCACAGATGGTACACATAGAAAGCATGTGGCAAAGCATGTGGCAAAGCACATTGCGAGTTTTAAAATGTGACCTTAAGAGACCAAGTCTTTGTTCACTTGTACACAATGTTGGGAGACGTACGCAGCCACACAAGTCAGATTCCTTACCTTACTATAGGATTTACGCTTGTGGGTCAAGTACATGAAAAACAAACCAACACCTGACACATTGGATCCAAAAATATTCATTCAAAAGTCTTAAAAGGGCATGCATGGGAATTTTGATCTCATGCAAATAAGAAAAGTTGAAGAGCTATTCATGTGTGTGTGTGTGGGGGGGGGGGGGGGGGGGCATTCCTGAGATACCACTCCAATGAGAGATCAATCTGAATTAAGATCTGATTTAATGTGTGCTTGTACTATAATCTGGATTAAGATCAGATTTAATGTGTGCTTGTACTATAATCTGGATTAAGATCAGATTTAATGTGTGCTTGTACTATAATCTGGATTAAGATCAGATTTAATGTGTGCTTTTACTGTCATCAGAATTAAGGTCAGAACAATGAACCTGTTATCCAAAGCCAGAAATGTGTAACCAAAAAGGGTAATTTTTACATGGCCAACGATTAATCTTTTAAGTGCCACATTGCAGACTAAGTCCACAGCAGTCTTAAGTAAAGAAGTTAAGTTGTTGACCTGGGGTCTTCTTGTAGCCCTGACACTGCAGTGACAGGGCTTTCAACCGATCTTCATTAGGAGCTCAAATCTCCATGTAATTACAAAAATTCAGATGTGCTTGACTGTTGTCATGACAAGTGGATGAGTTAACATGACCCAGTCCATGGTCTGACAGGCAGAATGGTTGGTGTTTAACCCTTTCAGTACTAACTGCAACTTAAGTCAAACTACTTAACAGGACCTGCTATGAATTCTGATAATTAAGGGTGCTATATTCATGTTCCTTGTAAAAAGTCCTTTCAGTCAAGTGCTGGAATGCCTGTAGTTACATATGATATACTAGTCCAGGTCAACAGCTTTCCTTAGTGCACTATGGGTACAATGTGTCCAAAGTGCACTGAGGAAACTGTTGACTCAGTCCAAAATGCGGCACTGAAAGAGTTAATTTACAAGTTTGTCCGCTTCACCCATGTGTAGATGGGTATGGATAGAGGAACTCGGGATAATTCGGAGATATGTTCAACACTAGAAAATCTGATAATAAAAATAATTTTGAATTATGATTTAGCATCTTTCAGAGGCCCAGTTAATGGCTCATACAGCATTTGAGAACCAGGTGCTGTCGAGCTGTTCAAGTGCAAAGAGGTCACCCTCTGATCTCAGCCTGCAGGGCATTTTCCCATGCAAGAGCCTCATATTACATCTAAATCTAAATACTGAAACTTTCTTCCTGAGCTTAAGTTAACTCTTACCCATCATAAAAATATGAAAATGATGGATGCCATTTATAAAGCTGACTTTTGTTCCAGTGTGCATCACTGAAATACATTCAATTGTATTTTTGATATGTCGTCAAAATGAGGATCCTTCACTAAATATTCCATGGCAAGAATTACTATATGGCACAATATAGTATGTAAAATATTATATTTGACATATACTTCAGCTTTTAACCATGTTACAGGGATGTCTAAAGGGTTATGGATCCAGGATGGAGCTAAATTAAGACAAAATGGCTTCAGTTGGCTCAAGTTTTTTAAAGCTAGGTTATTAGGTAAAAAACATGTCTCAAATAGTCTCCAGACATCTGCAGACTAAGATGAACTTAACCCTCTAGAGACATCAGTGGCCGTACTCACAAAGAATTTGATCTGATCCTAATGTTAACCCCCAAATTAAAGTCAATGTGGTTTGCACCGTCGTATACTACTTAATCCTTGGCTCAATTTTCGATTAAAACTTTGAAGATTAGCCAATATATGCTCTTGGCTACAATATGAACTTAAGGATTTACAGGCTCACTTTATTAAATCAGTCTTAGTTTGATCCAGTATTTAATCTTTTAATCCAGAATTTAAAAAAGGATTGAATCAAGATTTATTTAATGAAATACAAACTTTAATTCCAAAATTCATATTACAGTGAAGAACATAGATTAATTAATCCCGCAAGTTTAGATCAAGCATTAGACTAACCATTTGATAGTTCAAGGCCCAAAGGCACATTGACTTTAATTTTAGGATTATATTCAGGATCAGATTAAACTCTTCATGAATACAGCCCCTGCAGATTAAGAGAAAATTAACCCTCTGCAGACATCTGCAGACTAAGAGGAACTTAACCTCTCAAGACATCTACAGACTAAGAGGAACTTAACCGTCTAGAGGCATCTGCAGACTAAGAGTAACTTAACCCTCTGGTAGCATCTGCAGACTAAGAGTAACTTAACCCTCTGGTAGCATCTGCAGACTAAGAGGAACTTAACCCTCTAGAGACATCTGCAGACCAAAAGGAACTTAACCCTCTAGAGACATCTGCAGACCAAGAGGAACTTAACCCTCTGGGGACATCTGCAGACCAAGAGGAACTTAACCCTCTGGGGACATTTGCAGATCAAGAGGAACTTAACCCTGTGGAGACATCTGCAGACTAAGAGGAACTTAACCCTGTGGAGGCTGAGTCAACAACTTTCCTCAGTGTACTGTGGGGTTCATGCACCCAGAGTGTTCACAGGAAAGCTGTTGACAAGTTATCTCCAGAATTCTTTTGTGAAAACATGAACAAATACACCATATTTATGACACTGGATCATTAGAGGGATTTTTTTTTTTTTTTTTTCTGGGAAAAACTTGACTGCTGGTGTATAAGAATAAGGCTGCTTAATGCAAGGAGGTCACACTTGTAGCCTGCTTGCTTAATGTAAAGAAATAAGGAAGAGGGTCTGCAGGTCAAACAAAAACTGATGATGTTGTACAGAGGGTATTATGGAAATGAACTTGATGCACCACTGCACTGCCAAGTATTATTATCAGAAGTCTTCATTTTAACATTTCTTCTCTTTATACTTTTCAGTGATAAAATTTTATAAAAGCAGTTCAGTTCCTTATAGCAATATTTTTGTAAATTGTTTCATTCACTGTATTTATGTTTCACAAGAAATTAAGGAAGTGGGAGAACATAAAACTGTTCTAAATTTAAATCATTGTAAATAGCACTTTGGATTATATTTATAGCAACAGTAAAGACACATCAAATTGTGAAAGAAAACACCAAGAAAGAGGGAACAAAGTCCTTGTCTAGAGGGTTAGTTGTTGAATTTTTGATATGTGTAATTCATGTCTGCTGGTGTTTCGTATTCTGCACTCTGAGAGATAGTAAAATGTACCACACAGGCCCATGTGACATATTACATCAACCACACAGGGTACCATACAGGCCCATATGACATGATAAATCAATCATACAGGGTACCATACTGGTCAATATTGCACCATAATGCAAAGATTCCCTGTGGACTATTACATGTATGTGCTTAGTCTGTACCAAAAATGTAAAGTTGCTTCAAGAATATTTTATGAATGTGAACTAGCAACAGTGATTAAAATGTAGACAAATTTGCTGGGTCAAAAGAAATTTTATTGCACTCTGTCTTGTAAACTAGATTTTCTGGGCAGATTGCTTGTTGATATTATGATTTGGCACCAAAAAATTATACATCATTTGAGAGTTCCATGTTCTCCCATACCTCACTATATGTCTGTACACAGGGTGCAATAGGAGGTCATTTTTGCAGGACTTACACATGGTCCATATTGCATAATAGGGGTTCTTCACTTAAATCATAAAGTTTTTCCAGGGTACCTAACTGGCCCATATTCTACCATAGTGTTTTGTGCAGGGTACCAAACTAGCAGATTGTACCATAAGACTTTTGAACTGGGTGTCACTGCCAGTGACCAGTATTACACTACATTTACGCAGGGTACCATACTGTCTCAGTGTTATACCATGAGACTTCACTGGTTCAAACAATACAATTTTTCTCAAGACTTCATAGAAAGTACTATAATGGAAAACATTGCTAAAATTAACCAGGATCAACAATTATTTTCGGTAAATAACTGAGGTGTCATGTTGTTGTTCAGATTTGATGTCAAGTCTGTGCAGTTGTTGTTTGAAGCATGTAGAACACAAAGGTTACAATATTTCAGTTATTTGAACATTGTTAGCAGAAGAGAGGTCACCTGTAGTGGAAATGTCAGTCCTTAAAGTATGACACAAAGAGTCTAAGGGACAGTGATCTTAAATTGCATTTGCACAGACAAAATG
The DNA here is from genome assembly GCA_964020975.1 of Hermodice carunculata. Classification (NCBI taxonomy): domain Eukaryota; kingdom Metazoa; phylum Annelida; class Polychaeta; order Eunicida; family Amphinomidae; genus Hermodice; species Hermodice carunculata. Next base: position 89,764,501 of record OZ026624.1, read on the forward strand.
CAAGACTTTCAAAATAGACAGTCAGCGAGGGGCATGGTACTTATAACAGTGGGCTGTCTTGTTGATAGGTAAAAAAGAATGGGCAGACACAACCTTTACCATCCTTTAGAACTGAAGCCCCCATTGCACGATGGGCACAACAACCTTCTAGTTGTGTAGCTACCTGTTAACTCATTCCACCCTAATAGAAGACGGAGTCAACAGCTTTCCTTGGCGCGCTGTGGGTGCAATGCCCCCAGAGCGTGCCAAGGAAAGCTGTTGACCATGGGCATATAATTGGAATGATCTTCCATGCAAGTTTCATCCAAAATTTTTTTAAATATAATCCCTAAATTAGTAAAATACCATTAGCAGACGACATTTAGATATTAGCGGGAAAAAATCGTCATTTGGGTGGAATGAGTTAATAAAGGTGTGTCAACACAGACTTCTGTGGGCTACTGGTCTGTGTGATCTCCAGATAGCAGCTGTCCTGTTACAGGCTGATGTACGCCAGGACCTGTATTGGATTTCAAAATAAAACATTGAGATTACAAAGCTAAAATTAGAAATCCAGTTAGTTTGAAACACTGTACCGACAGTTTTCATGGTGTGGCTGGGTACTACCCATACAAATGAAAGCTGTTGACCTGGGTCATGTCTTGTTGATTCGGTCTTATCTACGATTGTCATTCAAATTAATTTCCATTACTGTTAAAATCAGTCAAAAATATTGTAGCAGGTGCAGGTTCAGAATTTCGGCGACAATCTGAGAATCCGTTCTCGTAAAGATTCTCCTAAACTTGTCTTCCTTTAACCCTTTTCCCCTTAAACTGGCCGAAACCGGCTGGTGGTCAAATGTCGTCTGCATCAGCATTTTCAACTGATTTAAACAGCAATGAAAAACAATTTGACTGAGAATTGAAGATGAGACCTGTCAAGACTACATGACCCAGGTCAACAGCTTTCCTCAGCATGGGTTGGGCACTTAGTACCCAACCCATGCCGAGCAAAGCTGTTGACTCAGTCTTAAATCAAGGGGGAAAGGGTTAAAAAGCAAACTAATTGACAAAAATCCAAATAGATTCTCACAAAATGCTGGCCCTGAGATGATGTTTGTCCACCAGCTGGTGTTGGCCAGTTTAAGAGGGAAACAGTTAAATCGTGTGTAGGCATCATGAAAGAAGCCTGTGATGTATTGGTAGCTAATGTCAGGTGATCCTACCTACTAGATAGATAGAGGGGTCTATTGATACATATCCAGGATAAATAATTCCCATATCTAAAACATTAAGAAACCAAAGATGAGATTTATCTTAACAGTTTCTGCAAGTTGATGAATTCTAAAATTGCACTTAGTTTCAGATTGATTATAATCAGTGTGGCACGTTCTTGGAGACTTTTTTGCAATGTCCATGAGACATATTTCACCGTTGTCTAGACTGTAATGGGGATAATATGCGAGGCCATGGTACTGTGTCAATTCTGTTCCTGGTAACCCTCACCTAGGCCTGGCTGGCAGTCTGTTTATTAATGCCACTGCTGATATATACCTTAGCATCTTTTTATGAGAGGTAGAGGTCTTTTTATGAGAGGTAGACACTAAACGGCTTGCACTGTTTTCGCCACATTATAATGTTTGGCTTTTGAGACTGGTTAAACAGGTTCAGATTGGAAAATCTGTGGCTGAAATAATCAGGACTTCTTTTATTTTTGTAACTAGCAGTTGCTGCTATGCGATCTTGTTTTTCTTATATCTGGCCCTCGGTGGTTTTAACCCATTCCCCTTGAATGAAGACTTAGTTAAGACTGAGTCAACAGCTTTTCTTCGTGTTGTTAAGCACCCAAGCTATGTCCAGGACAGCTGTTGACCTGGGATCTGTTACCTTGGTAGGTCTCATCTGCAATTCTCAGTCAAATTCTTTTTCATTAATTTTGAAATCAGACAAAAAAATTAAGCAGATGACATCTGATCACCAGCCAGTTTTGGCCAGTTGAGGAGGAAAAGGGTTAAAGAAGGAGCTGAGAGCCACCTTGCCTCAAATAAACACCAATGGAAAGAGCAGTATAGTGGAATCTGTCTTTAAGGGCCAGCCATGAAACCACTAAAAAGTGGTCCCTTACTACATGCAATATTTGTGTAAACTTGGGTTGGTTTCGGCAACTTAGATTGGCAGCTATGACAAGTAGGCACCGGTAGCAGTGGGCATATGGGTACATTTTAACTCTTTTAGTGCCAAGCATGACTAAAGTTGATATACTTTAATCAAACTAGTCTGATAAGGATCCCAGATTCGTATTCCTCGTAAAAAGACCTTTCCATCAAGCACCAGGATATATAGATCCAGAGAGAATATCCCAGGGATACAGCTTTTCTCGGCATGCATTGGGCATATTGCACCCAAGGCACACTTAGAAAAGCTTTTGACTCAGTCCAAAATTTGGCACTGCAAGGGTTAATGTAGTTTCAGACTTCTGAAAGCAAGAGTCAAGTTTGAAAACAGTCTGAGACTTATAAATAGCAAGACGGACTGTTTTTGATTTTCTAAGAATCTGAGGAATCATGAAAACATGGACCAGTGTATATTTGGTGGTTTATGGAGGTAAGTTGTCTGACTCACATTTTATGTAACCACCAATCATTTAAAAAAAAAAAAAAAGAAACCCCACCAATAACTCCCATAAAGGAAAAGATCAAGGGACTACCAGTACCAGTTTTCTCAACAAAAAAACAAAAAACAAAAAAAAAAAAAGATGGGGGGGGGATGATTAGAAAAATTCAAAACAGGAGGAAACAAGGGATGGCCATTTCTGATGTATTAAACAGCTATGACAAACATACAAAAACATACAAGCCAGTGGTGGTCAGTGTGGTGTGTGGCAGTGAGTTACTTCATTGTGTATGCTGGGTGTCAGTGGACAGCTTTACTTGTTTGAGCAGGAAAGTTTGGAAAAAAATACAGTGAAACATGTCAGTTAATTGACAACACATTTGCATCACGTAAATATTGACTAGATCAGCGGGTGTTTTTGTGACAGGTATTCCACTGAAGAAATTAACTCTTTAGCTACCAAAATGGGGACTATTTTGATCAGGGTAAATGCAGGGAAGGTTTGGATGCCCGAAATCTTCAGTTAACCCTTTCCCCCTTGAATTGACATTTGAGTCAACAACTTTCCTTGACATGAGTTGGGCACAATAAATCTTATTGTACCCCAAATTTGGGTAAAAATGATGCTACTGTTGTCAAATAGGATGCTGTGAAAAGGATTTCTGGCAGTATGCACATGTGCAGAAGTATTGGCACCTGTGGCCGAACTTGCTTCATCTGATCCAAGATTGGGTGCCCGTAGCGGCCAATAAAAATTGTGCAGGTGTGATGCACATTTGCCATACTTACCAGTGGAGTAGGAATCTCCCATGGATGGTGATGTGTGGTAGAAAAAACATTGCATGTGAGGTTCACCCACCGTAGTCCTCCCAGCAAGGGCACTTGCTCTAATAAAGGCCCCCTACAACGTTAACCATGGATTGACTGAGTGACCAAATATCAGATAAAAAATACATCACAGTGTTGTCCCCAGCTTTTCAGGGGGGCAGGGCACCTTTCATCTAAAAGGGCACTTTTAAAGCACACAATGACAATCAAAAAGGGCACCCAAAAGTAGTGGTCCAAAACACAGGCTTTTCTTGTTGTTTTTATGGAAATAGTTCTGAATTTGTATCTTATACTCATGGTCAGTAGACAAATTGATACATTGTTTTGCCAATTAGTTTAAATTATATTGAAATTTTATGAGAAAAGGAATGTAATTGCCCAGAATAAAAAAAAACATAGGAGAAAAGGGCAGGGATCTAAAGAAAAAAGGCAGGGAGCAAAACAAAAGGGCAGGGCAAATCTCCCTTCTATTCTAAGCTACAGACAATACTGCATCATTTAGTTATCTTTTTCACAGTATTTTGCCTATAATGTTCAAAGTAGGCTTCTATATTGAAGCCTAATTATGGTGTAATTTTTTAAGGGCCTTAGGTACGTACAGGGATGTCTACTGTGTGTCAGTACAAGTGCTATGATAACAGCCAGATGTGGTTGGAAGTCTTGATTATATTTCTTGCAAAAATTTTGTTTGTTGCGGGGGGGGGGGGATGTTGATCCATACAAAATAGTTTCCATTGCTCACAATTTGAATGAATTAATTGCATTGAAAATGTGATAATATCAGAACCATTCATTTATGATCCCAGAACAGAAACTATTGGTCCGCACATCACAAAATATTTGCTCCCAACTCAGTGCAACTGTGAAAATAAACATACAAAAACTAAGTACTATATTATTCTGAGGGTGCATGGTCAAAAAAGCGTGGTTTCACCCCACCCTCTAAGTTTTACAGCATAGGTCGGTAGCATGCAGCAACAGCAAGGCAGACAGTTAGCCTCATATGGCTGCCACTCAGGTTGGCTTTCCACTCACATTAACTCTTACTACAACAAAAAAGGTCCCGGTAACTCCTCTCTTGATTTTTATAGTCTGTGTTGCTTTCACTAAAATTACATCCTCACAGGTCATAAACCTGACCTGAAATACCTCAAGGATCCCTCTACAACTTTCATTCAAATATCACATAAAATTCAAAGGAATGTTCCCCAAAGATGCCGCTAAAAATTGCAAGCAGATGACATTTTGAGTACGGCAGGTCAGGGGTTAATCCTACCACACTGACAACATTGCTGCCACCTGCCTACGCACTCTGTACTCAGATCCACTTCCCTTCTACTTCATTCCTCTCTCTGCCTCCAGCTGTGACAGTCTGGCATTCGCAGTGTCCATCACTCGCATATAGAATTGGTGGGATTTTTCTCGACCATTCAAGCAGCTTCTTCAATTGTTTTGTGGCGAGCACACGGTAGGTAAACTTCATTCGTTGCACAGGTATAAAGCACGTGTCATTCATAAATGATTTCTTTTTCAGACTTGGAACATCACAGGGTCTCAGGGTCACATAGTTGCCATGTGTACACGTGTGTGCGTTTGAACCTTTTTCTGATGGTATTTCCCTTTTTATACAGTGCTTACCATACATGTATCTCTGTTTGTGCTCTAGCAGCCAGCTGGTCTATTGGTTAATCTGCTGCATTACAAAGTGGCAGGACCCAAAGAGTTAACAGTTGACCCAAAGAGTTAACAGTTGTACTTATGGAATAACTCTATGATGATGCAGGAGGAGTCTACATTATACCCTCAGGTACAAATGGCAGCAGTTTATACTAAGTGAACACACACAAAAACAAAACAAAAATACATATAAAGAATAAACAAACAAAAGTCCAGGGTACAAGTATAACATTGCCTCTAGTTTGAATGCATGAAACCAAAGCATGTGTCATGTTCTATGATCATACATAATACAAGCTAAGATACACCATACTGGAATGCATAAAAAAAAAAAAAAAATTCTTTCCTCAGCTCAGACTTTTTATTTATTTCTAAAGAGTCCCTGTCAATTTGATTTGACACATTGAGAGATGTTTGGGATCATTGTCGCTGTACTTGCTATTACAAGATCAGCATTAAAGGGGTTAAAGTTGTACGTTTTTAAGGCTTTGAGTCACTTACATTATTCATGTTCAGGAAAAGAATTCGTCAACAACTGCCATTTACCTAGTCTGGACCTTTTGTGTCGAAGGTGTTTGTGGTGTGTATGGTCACCTGGGGTCTCTAATATCTATAGTGTATGGTGTCTATAATATCTATAGCCTATGGTGTCTATAGTGCCTGGTGTCTACAATATCTATAGCCTATGGTGTCTATAGTGCCTGGTGTCTATAATGTCTATAGCCTATGGTGTCTATAGTGCCTGGTGTCTATAATATCTATAGCCTATGGTTTCTATAGTGCCTGGTGTCTATAATATCTCTAGCCTGTGGTGTCTATAGTGCCTGGTGTCTATAATGTGTATAGCCTATGGTGTCTATAGTGCCTCAAATAAAAGTAGTGTCCATGGTGTCTGTAGTGCATGACCAGTGGCTATATTACAGATAGATTTCCATGGCAGCACCTGTCCCAAAAATAGTTTATTTATGAGCGGAAAACTGGAAAATATTGCAAGAGGCACAATTTGTCACATCTCAGGTATCACGGGACATTTTATGATCAGGGGTCAATCAATGCAACTTATTCCACCTGGACTTGACATTATAACAAGCCCTATCATCCAGGACAAAGGAATCTTTTGTCAGAACAAGTAAATGTGTTGTGTTAGAACTTTAGGGACTGACCTCTTCTGTTGCCAATTTTTGGTCAACAGTTTTATTTGGTGTACATTAGGCACATGACACCCAAATTGAGCCAAGGAAAGCTGTTGGCCTGGACCATGATCTCATGCTGGACCATGATCTCATGCTGGACCATGATCTCATGCAACTTGAACCTTGATGGTCCTTGAATGAAAAGTTGGTTTTCAAAGAACATGAATCTTGTATCATTATGTGAACTCAGAGAACACAGACTTTTGTCACAGTTGGCAATAAAAGAAGAAAGTTCAAAGATCTTTATTTAATCTTTATTCAACTACAGTGAAAACTCGTTATAATGACACCATCTGCTCCGTTAGTAATGTGTCAGATAATTGAATATATCAGATAAATAAATAAAAAAAACAAAGAAAATGAACTTTTGCCATTCAAAACGTGTTTTGTTTTTATGAATATGTCAGATATCTGTGTGTCGTTATAATGAGGTTTCACTGTACTTCTGCCCTCCAGGGGCTGATAGTTCCAATACGTCAATTTGATGAAAGTGCCCTCTTGAGGCCAAAAGTGTAACTAATAATAGAAATCAAGATTCAGGACACATTATTGGCTGGAGCATGACATGATGCAAAAGCCAATTTACCAAGACCCTTAACACTATAGTATGGATTGACTTGATTGAAGGAAAAGTTAGCAAGAAACCATCAAACCCAAAAAGGACTCAAGAATCCTGAATTTGATTCTATGGTAAGGACTTGGCATTAACAAGCTGCAGTCCTGTTAAGAATTGATTTATTTCATTAAGAACACATCTGAAAGTGGTTTTTATATATAGACAGGTGGTCTGTGAATACAAGTGTTTTACTCATTGAGAAAATAGCACCTAGGACTTACAATGTATGATACATGTGTATGTAAATGTACTTATTGTCTCGTGTATAAATGTTCAGGCTTTGCATTTCAAACATATAACTCAATTTTAAATTCACTACATGTATTTTGTACTCAGTTCCTAGTAGACTTAATAGAATGTTAACATGCTAGGTCAATTTCAGTTTTCTGCCATCAGGAAAATAAACAAAACTAAAAATGCAGCACAATTAAGTGAATTTCCAGGAATGTGTTCAGGCAGGGGGTCTTTCGGTAGAGTGACCTCATAATAGATGTCAGAAATGTTGAGGACAGACCCCTTGGTTGCCTGCTTAGGTGACCTTCAGGCCTGATGCCTGTTAGGATTCTGGCTGGTGACCTTAGAGGGCCCCTGCTGATAAATCAAAGGGTCCAAAGGTCAGATCAGCAGGCAAGTCCTTCAGATATGTTCCACAGATGGCCTCCATCAATGAATCCAGGGCCTGAAGGCTTGTTCAGCAGGCAAGTCCTTCAGGTATGCATCACACCTACCTGCATCCGCAACCTCACCTTGATATAGAAACATTTTTGCATGAACATTGGATACAAATACCTTACAGACACACAAACTGGAGGTTTGAACGACACCTCTATCTGTAATAACTTTAAACACAGTCAACTTTAATAAATATTTACATGTTCATTATTAGCATAGTTGTTATCACACAGAGAGTGTGTGTGTGTGTGTGTGTGTGTGTGCGTGCGTGCGTGTGTGTGTGTGTGCGTGCGTGCATGCTCGCTTTGGCACATAGGAATGATGAACCCTCTCAAACCAGCCAAGACTGACTAGGGTCAAATATCTTTGACTTATTTCAACAGGAATGAAAAACAAATTTGAATGGTAAATAGAGATATAAATCAGAGAGAGAAAGGGATGAGAACTGAGAAAGTTCCTCAGAATGGGAAATTTTAAAAAAGACCTGACCATTTAATTTTTTTTTTTTTTTTTCCTAGGTGTGTTCATTTTGTATGTTCTTAAAGAGACTTGGCAGCTAAGACATCTCCACAGAGCCTGGGGGTAACACGATACAGGTCAGATGTAGTTCACAGACAGGGAGAATCCCTGCAGGTAGAGAGATATACAGTCCTCCTTCACCTGTCCAGACCTTTCCCCCTTAAATTAAGACTGAGTCAATAGCTTTCCTTGGCATGGCTTTGTGCTCAATTAACCCACACTAAGGAAAGCTGTTGCCCTGGGCCATGTTATCGTGATAGTTCTCATCTACAATTCTTAGTCAAATTGCTTTTCATTTATTTTAAAATTAGTCAAAAACATTGAAGCAGACAATATTTGACCACCAGCTGGTTTTGGTCGGTTTAACTCTTTCAGTGCCAACTGCGACTAAAGTTGAACGGCTTTTAAAACAAACTGCTCTGATCAACTTGTATTAGTGTGCAAGATTCATGTTCCTCGTAAAAAATACCTTTCATTCAAGTACCAGTATGCCTGAAGGTACATAAAATATGATGGTCCAGGTCAACAGCTTTCCTCGGCATGCATTAGGTGCATTACAACCAAACATGCGCATGCCAAGGAAGCTGTTAACTCTGTCAAAAATGTGACACTGAAACAGTTTAGAGGAAAAGGGTTAAAAGACGATAGATACCAGAGTCAAAACTCTTTACTGTTAAAGATGACAGATACCAGAGTCAAAGCTCTTTACTGTTACAGATGATAGATACCAGAGTCAAAACTTTTTATGTTGCCATACCTTGAATGAGAGACCGTCTGTCAGGAGGGACCCTTTGTATCCCAAAGCTTTATGGCCCAGCTCCTAGGACAGGGCTGACACTACATGAACTGCATTTGACCTGAGACAATAATTAGCTTTACTGAGGTTTTAAATACATATAGTGTGTACACACTATCCTAGCTGTCTGCTCCACCTTTTTTACTATGTCTGTTTCCTGTTGCTGATGAGCAAACAGAATTTTTTAAAAAATTAAAAAAGAGACCATTTAATGTCCAACATAAAAAGTTTATTGGTAACTTGAGCACGTTATTTATGGCTCTTTTCTTGTTTACAGAACATCTACAGACTGTAATTTGCTGACATAAAACAAGGCACAGGTCCTTGGGTCATTGTGTGTCTGGCTGCAGAGTATTTATATTGCTGGTAGTCTAATCTATTTCAGTGGTTGTATAACACAGATCCCTAGGACAAAAACTTGTCTTTCATACCTAATCTAGCCCTAATTGAGTCAGGGCTTCAGATGTGAGTGACACAGGGGGTTACTGTCCCAGGTTTACACAGGTACAGATACACCAAGTCTCCTCCCATGCTTACACAGGTACAGATACACCAAGTTTCCTCCCATGTTTACACAGGTACAGATACGCCAAGTCTCCTCCCATGTTTACACAGGTACAGATACACCAAGTCTCCTCCCATGCTTACACAGGTACAGATACACCAAGTTTCCTCCCATGTTTACACAGGTACAGATACGCCAAGTCTCCTCCCATGTTTACACAGGTACAGATACACCAAGTCTCCCAGGTTTACACAGGTACAGATACACCAAGTCTCCTCCCAGGTTTACACAGGTACAGATATGCCAAGTCTCCTGGTAAATCAGGCAATTTCCCACTTGCTTGGTCATAAAATCACTCAAATTTTGCTTTCTTTCAGTTTAGACCATGCCCCTTATGATAGACGGATTGGACTCCTTGTGCTACTTGGAGCCTCAGCGAGCACTCAGTTCCATAACTTTTGCCTGTCACTGTACATAAATGAGTTGAGTGCACTGTAAATTGCTTTATTTTTGCTTGTATACATTTTCACAGTTCTTGTATTTTTGACATTTTGCTGTAGTTTTGAGTTCACTGTTTTGGACATGATTGCTATTCAAACAATGATAAAATACTATTTCACTGTGTGTTTATTTTCACAGTTTTGTGCCATCAGCAAAATAAGCGAAAATAAGAGTACAGCGAAATTAAAGCAATTTACAGTACCAGCTCTCCATGATACTGGCTTAAAATGCCCTAAATGGCCAGTGGTTTGTACCCCACAAGTCAATCTGTAGCCACAGCACGACTTGCCAGGCCAGGCATGTTGCTGCATATTCTTGAATGTGATTTTCTTTTTCTTTTTTGTGAGGAATAAAAAAATATACCATTTCCTTGACGATCCCTTTTAAGACACTGAAGAAAGTGTTACCAGCTTTGGATAAGTAAAAGCTGGGTAGACGTGGTGGAATCTTTTATACAGGATCAGATAAAGCTATGTAGACATTGCACAATCCATTGTGTAAGATGAGTTAAAGCTGTGTAGACAATGCATAAACTCTTACATGTATGGATGGATGTATATTACCAAAAGTAAACAAATTTACCACTCTATGGGGACTGTCTGTAACTCTTTCAGTGCAAATCGCAACTAAAGTCAAACTAGTCTGAATTATCACAAGGATCCCAGACTCGTATTCATCATTTAAAGAAAAAATATAAAAAGTAAACTTTCGTTTAAGTACCAGTATGCCTATATTTCCAGAGAGAATATCTGTGGTCAACATCTTTTCTCAGTGTGCTTTGGGCACAATGCACACTGAGAAAAGATTTTGACTCTGTCCAAAATTTGGCCCTGAAAGAGTTAACAGCCTGACAGAGTTAACAGCCTGCAAGGCCAGTGTGGGGAGAGTTGTGAGCAGGGCTGTCCAACTGGAGCATTGTAGCAAAATTTTGCTACAGTGCTCTTCAAAATTGCTACAAATTTTCTCAAAAATAAATGTTTCTTATGTGAAGAAGTGGAAAAAATGCTACAAGTAAAGAAAATTTTGCTACACAGATTTTCAGTTGGACAGCACTGGTGAGGATGATAGCTGACATAAAACTCAAGTTCTGGGACAAGTCAGGGCTGTATAAAAGATATATTTATAAAAGATGTGCACTCGCTGGTCAGCCTTAAAACATCGGTGCTGTCCACTTACAGACAAGACAGTCATACAAATGTGGTGGAAAACTTAAACGTGGTATTGAAATATGTCCTGAAAATTTCATCTGTCTGACAAAAGTGTAAAATTTGACATAAAAAGTGCTTGACTCTTTCCTGTTCAGGAGTTGAAGTGTTAACACGAGGGAGCCAGATGCCAATACCTGTACAACATGCAACTTCTTCCCATTAAAAATTGTCAAAACTGCCTGGTGGTGGCTGTGGAAATGTTTTTTATTTCAAGTTAACTGTTGCAAGCTTTCCTGAGAGAGAATAATATGCCTCTAATGAAAAGCTTCCATTAGTACACAGTGAACATATAATAATATCATTGCATGCAGTGGACTGCTAACTCCATTCCTGGAGGGTTAATCTCATATAAGTGTTACAGAAATAATATCCTCTGATTGAAAACAGATAATGAGAAGCACTGACAATATTTCAGAATCAATTTGAGATGTTTTGATATGAAACCAAACTCCATTTATAAAAATATCCTGTGCACTGTAAGTGTTTTTTGAGCTGCACATAAAGGTTGACCCCATGTTGTATAGGAAGCAATGTTCTCCCAATAAATGGGCCAGAAATCAGAAAAACTTAAAAATCTTGTAGCTGTGTCCAAAATAGTGAAATTTAAAGCCTGAGAAAGAGGGAGTGAAGGAGCTAGGGAGAGAGACACAGGGAGAGCGTTTTTTCATGTGAAAGTGAATACACTGACAGTAACGTCTTTCTTAAAATTGTGTTTGACTGCTGATGTCCCAGCATGCAAAGCTCTAACTTTGTTCATGTATATCCAGACCCACTACACGTATCTATTGTTACTGCTTCTAAAATGAGCAAATCATGGTTGTCATAGGCAGGCTCCTCAGTAAAGAGATAAAAGCTTATTGTAAATTTGAGATGCAGTCTTCAAAAGTCCATGCAGTGTAATAGAGGGTAGAAATGTATATGCATCATAAAGTATGTCCAATTTGAACAGCTGGGGTTCCTGTGTTTAGAAGGTCTGATTTCTATTTAAATTTTACCCATTAGTCTGTTTTAAGTATAGGGCTGGAGATGACAGTTCTATTTGTAGTCCATTTGTGTCATAGACAACAGTGACATGTTCTGTCTGAAAGTTTGTTTAAAAAAAACAACAAAAAGACTTATGTTATGTAAATTGCTATGAAAAATTGGTCTGTGTATTCCTGGCTACCAGTCAACAGCTTTGTGACAGACAATGCTTTTGATGGCCTCACATGCTGCTTCTATGGTTTATGGTAACCGGCTTTCCTTAACTCATTCCACCCTGATAGAAGACCGAGTCAACAGCTTTCCTTGGTGTGCCCAGAGCATACCAAGAAAAGCTGTTGACCAAGGGCATATAATTTGGAATGATCTTCCGTGCAAATTTCATCTAATATTTTGAAAAAAATAATCCCAAATTTTTAAAAACACAATCAGCCGACAACATTTAGACGTCATTAGGGTGGAATGAGTTAATATGAGTAGCTCGACTTCCCCCATGGAAAGCCATTGATTTGCTTGACTTAATCGTCATTCAAGGTGGAAACAGTTAAAAAGTATCTGGGATGGATGGTCACCTTTTTTTATTCTCGTGGTTATACTTTTTGGGCAATACATTACATTTATGGCATAAAGCCTTATTGTGTGGCGCACCTTTCACTGTCGGGTACTGTCTGTAAGTAAATGTCTTGATTGGCGACCATAGCAGACATGGCAGTAAACCTCTTGTGGTCAGAGGAAGACTTAAGTCAACAGTTTCTGTCGGTCCAGTTAGGTGCTTAGCTTGCTGGGAAAGCTGTGGCCTAGGGCATTAAGACCTGATAGGTGTCGTCTACAATTGTCATCCAAGATTTTCTGTATTAAGAAAAAAGGAAAGGAAAATTTTTGAAGCAGTCAGATTTTGACATTTTTTTGCAATCTTAGAAAGCTTTAGTGGGGAAAGTGTCTAAATGCTTTTTTTGTAGTCTGTATAGACTTGTTGTTGACAAGTCTCTGGCTTACAAAAAGACACTAAAAACTTTATGATGCTGTCTATTGGAGGTTTTTGCACTATGTTTAGCCAAGCTGTTTACATGCATTAGTATTCTGGAAGTAGTGCTCTTTTACATTCTCTGTGTATTGTATCCTGTGTCTATTTTTCTCTCATCTCCAGCAGGGTATCCAAGCTTGCAACTTTTTTTATCAGTTTCATGACTCAGATCAGTCTCTGTTGACACAATTCAAAATGATGTCTGCTTCATATTAACTATTGTTGCGTTTTGTTAACTCCAAACATATTTGGATGGAAAATTTCAGGCACATTAATTTCCCGCCACAAAGCACTGAGCTCACACCTACGTCAATCACAGAGGACACAGGTACATACCACTGCCACAGACAGGGCTGGCTACCCCTTCCTCACAAAGTTAGTGTTTTTTAAAGAAATTTAAGTTTATAAATACCAAAGTCGTATTCATTTAGTGCTTCCTAAATTGGATACAAGAATAAATTTCCATCTGCCTATACTTTCTAAGTATTCTTTATTTCCAAAATGTTAGCAATATCCTGCTTGCCCACACACGCAGCTTTCCATATCTCGCCAGGCGAGACTGTGGCTACTAAGACAAACAGGTATGCAGTTGTGGTGGGAAATTCATGTGCATGCCTTGTATTAGGCTGAACTAAAATTACAGATTCAGTATATTTCTTTGCAAAATACCCCAACTCTTGCAGGACTTCAGACAGCACCACCGGGGCATGACTTGTGTATTTAGTGATTATCTACCCATAAAACCATTGTCCCCGGATACTTGCACATAGTCTATTACATATATATGTATAATTGTACATGTAACACGGAGCTCTTGCTGGCTGCAGTTGTTGGTTTTCATTGAATTGTATGTTAAAGTAGCCGTGAATAAACTGGCCAAGTGTGCAGCTGACATTATCAGATTTAAATGAATATTTCAACTATACACCAGTTTGGAAGTTATTGAGTTGCAAATTGCAATTAAAAGTAATGGGACCCCCCCACCCCCACCCCCCACTAAAGTGTCATCTGTAGGATGGGCACAGAAACCTTCTAGTCTTAATACGAGACATGCATATTGATTTCCGGCAACAACTGCATACCTGATTGCCTAGTCTTGCTTGGCGGGATACGGGTTGGTACCTGTTGGGACAAGTGGGATATTACTAATAATATTTTTGAAATAAAGAATACTTAATTAAAGGCAGATGGAATCTTTTTTTATATTTGGCTTAATTGGGAAGTACTAGATGAATACCAGTTTATCATTTGTGAACTTAAATTTCTCCCCTTCCCCCCCCCCCCCCCCCCCAAAAAAAAACGGTAATTTTGTGAGAAATGAGCATATAGCCCTGTCTGGGACAGTGATGTGATTCGTGTGTCCCCTCTGATCACCTTGCGTCAAACCTGTGCTTTGTCGCGGGAAAAAAATATGCATATAGCGGATTGGTATTCTCTATTGGATAACAGTCAAACACAGCATAAAACAAATTGGCTTCAAGGACCTGAGTTCAGCCATCAAGAATTACCATGTGGTCAGGAATGGGGTCTGAGCATTAGAAGACACACCGTGCTCCTAAACTTTGATCCTGATGTAACTCCCTGGGGAGTCAACAGCTTTCCTTGGCACTCTCTGAGTACAATGCAAGGCCCCAAGGTAAACTGTTGAGTGACTGTATTATTTTTTTTTAACAAATAAACAAAGATGCTGGCAACATTGTTGACACAGGACCACTTCTGACAGTTTTTAGTGGCAAAAAGTCACCTGCCAATATATCAGTGTCAGGTCACCAGACAACCATTTATGACTTCCATACCCAGAACTGGTTTTCTGCTCATGATAACTGGGATCCTGTTCCCAGATCACTTTCACAGTTACTTTCTGAGCATCAAATTTAATTCATTCGAAACTTTTAAGAAAAAATGTCCTCAAGCGAAAGAGAGTTTACCCTTGTGATTACTGTCTGTGATGCCTGCCGTGTTGACCACCAGACCTGGGCCTCATGCCCCTCCACAGCAACAAAATTCATACAGTAAAACCTCCCTGTACCCAACACCCTTGGGACCAGAAAAAAGTTCAGGATGGGGAGTTGTTCACTACAGGGAGGTTTGTTTACATTGTATATATTTAGGACCAAGAAATGGTGTTCAGTATATGGAGAGGTTAGGTTAGAGAAGTTTTACTGTATATATATATATATATATATATATATATATAATATAACTTTATTTACCCTTTGCCTCACACATTCAAAATTCGTTTTTGCCTCTTTTTCTCACAGCTGGTGACCAGTTCAGATGTTTCTCGCTGCGCATTTTGGTTTCAACGATTCTCAAAATTTTCCCGCCCTCCTCCCCTGTGGCACCAATTAAAGGATTCTTTGTGTCTGGGCAGGTTGTATGCCCTCCGCTTGCCAAGTCTTTCTTTTCGGTTTCAATTTTGACAGCTTCACATTTGTAATGACTTTGCGATTAAATCTGCTGGGGCATTGTGCGGAATTTGGGGAGAAAAAAATTAGCCTTCAGCCTGGAAAAAAAATAACATTCTGGCATTTGTTGATTTGCCCATTCCTTGGCAACAAGCTACCTCTGGTCACATCCCACTTGTGTATTATGATGTATTATGATTCCAACTTGAGTACTTGGCATTGAGAATGAAAGGTGCATCAATATACATTTTACAGAGGAACGTGTGCAATATGGACAATAGTACTTTTATATGTACATAGGTTAGACAGGGGCAGGTTAGCTTATGGAGAGTAAAGAGTTTGGACTGCAGAATAGGGTAATGACTACTAGGAAGTGGTTCTGGACAAAAAGACACATACAGTATATATATATATATATATATAACTTTATTTAAAGAGGGTTGCCCAGTTTAAGTGTTAGAAGCACTAATCTACCCCAGGGCCCTTTGGTAAAAATCAGTACACAGAATGTTGATATAAAAGATGTAGAACAGTATTTCAGGTACAATGATGGGTGACAAATGCAGAAAATTATAAGATGTAGTTATAGGTAATGCATAATAGAAAGCTGCCACCCAAATCATTTGGACCTTAAACTTAAAACATGGGATTTGGTCGAGTGGATGTGTGCGTTTCCCATTTCAGCTAGGCTACTGTTGCCAAAGGTTGCAGGTTCGAGTCCCGCTCGTTCCAAACATAAAATATATATTTTCGGCATTTCCTTAATGCTGGCGGATTTAAGTCCCCGATTCTGGAAATAAATGCCGACCCAATACTTATACTGCATGACCTTGTTGATGTGGCAGTCGCACATAACTACCTCCATTGAACCATTCTTTTTTAAGAATGGGGATTTGGTCGAGTGGATATGTGCGTTTCCCATTTCAGCTAGTGCAACTGGTGCCAAAGGTTGCAAGTTCGAGTCCTGCTCATTCCAAACATAAAATATATGTTGTACACAATCTTTTACATTCTGGTACAGTCTTTGCTTTCCTTGTCTCTTTTGGGAGTGTATTCTGTATAATGGATCCAGAGTATCTGAAATTATTTTTTACATAACTTGAATTTGGTTTCTGGAGAAAGAGGGAATTATTGGCAGCAAATCTCAAATTAATTTTGTGTAAATCAGTCACAAACTGAAACATGTTTTGCATACGGTCTGGTAGTATGCCATTTAATGATTTTTAAACTAACACTGCATCTTAAAACTGAATTCTTTCCTCAATAGTCATTCAATTCAACATTGATACCAAAGTTTTGTAATTTTGTCTGCCATAAGTGTTCAGAATTAAATATGCTGCTAGTTTGTGCAAACATTTAATCTTACTTAATAAATTTTTTCGACAGTTTCACTATATTGTACAGCAATAGTCTGTGAGGGAAAGGACATAAGCATTAACATATAATTTATGTACATACCTAGGTAAATAATGTTTAATATTCTTAAGTATCCCTAATTTTGTAGCTACCTTTTTACATAAATCTTCCACCTGTTTCTCCCAAGTGAGATGCAACATACCTTGTGTGTAGCCTGAGTGTAATTTTTTCTAGTGTTTTTTTGAGGCTATCTCACTTGACTTCAACAAGAAAAAAAAAAATGTTGTCATGTGCATGGAGTACTTTAAAATTCACTCGATACATTTCATAAAACTGTAATGCTGAGGTCCTCAGTTTCTTTGCGATTTCTTTGGTAAAAAGTTAGCAGATGAAAAATTTAGAAACCACCAAACTGCCACCTGGTGGACAGGCAGGACCTTCATATATATATTTTTTGCTGTGTTTACAGACCCTGAATAACCATGTCTGCATCATCCTGGGCTCGTAGTTTTACGCGTTCTGGGCGTACATATGGCGGCAGCTTCTCTGACCAAGCTGACCAGTTGTTTGGTGGAACTGATTTTTATACCGTAGGAATCGTGGCGTATGACATAAATGGTGCCTTGATTGGTGGACAGGCGAATGGTGAGTCCCCAACATGGGCATGCTCAAAAGCATGGAAGCATAGACCTGGTTCAAGTCCTTGTGGACAGGAAAAAAATAAGGGGTCATTGTGTGTCCAAGGTTGGTCAGTTGAATGACAGATGTGTGTCTGCCTTGAGTTGTTGACAGTTGTCGATAAAATTCAATGCTTTCTGGGTTCATGTGATCCTTAATTCAACAAAATTTAGTTCAGCATTCACAACACTTGAAAGTGTTGAAAATTCATTAAAAAATCAGTGACAACAATTTTTGTCATTTAAAAAAGAATAAACATCTGTTAAACTGGTCCTGTATCATAGCTGAGCACAGACTTGTCGGCAAAAATGCTTATTACTGCCCTCAATTTGGAGCATTTGGTCATGGAAGTCTATGCTGGGTATAAGGAACAGGAATCCTGATGGCGTTGATGATTGTCTCAGTGTGGTGCTGGTTACTGAACATAGAATCTTATAATATTTATAAAATTGAGTTCCCTGCAAAACTATCATCACAAAGTTTTGATCAGCACAGCTGAAGTATTCTGAAATGCACAAGACTTGGAAGTCTTTTCCCCAATGTTGCCCATCATGATTTGTTTTTGTGTCTAACAGAAAAAAAAATGAGAAAGAGGTTAAGTTTGGTGACCAGTACATTTACGTATGTGGAAAATGTATGTTGAAGAAACCAACCTTGGATGATCATGGGTTGGCTGAATATCGCCTCCCCGATTGCCAGTTTGGTCCATTAGTCTAAAAGCTTTGGTGTCTCCCTCTTTCAGAATTCTGACTGAAGCGCAATGTCGCGTCATCGTACAAACAGAGCCGTCAACGTTCCAGGCCGTACAACAAATGGAACTTATGGAGGCTTGGGCAAAGCACTTGTGCAGGATGGTTTCTTCTTACCCTTTGGCATGAGTCTAGCCCACTATGGATCAGAAAATATTGATCCAACGCGAACTGGTGAGTGCTGAAGAAATACATCAGCAAAACCTAACACCAGCCGTCTCGGATCAAGGGGCTTGGGCCAGTAGTCTGTCCTTTTGTGGTGCTGCATCTGAACTGCATGTTCTGTAGTTTGCATGTCTTCACTGCCATTTATTATATGATTCCTACTTTAGACCTAGTTACAGCACAACTATTGCATCCAAGCAGTTTTTTTTTTTTAATTTGTTCTTGAAAGTATTTCCACTTTTTTGTTTGAGAGAAATGTTTGCAGAAAATTTATTGCAAATGAGAATCAAACGCCTCTGCATTGTACAGCTTTTTAGATCTATGCCTCATAGATATAAACCTTATAGATGTGTGGCCTTATCTGTCCAGTGGAAGTCATTTGGTGACTGCAAAAGGTTTAGGGCTATTCCAGAAGTCACTTACTCTCACAGAAGGTCAGTAGTGACAGCTGCTGGCAAGTCTGTGAATTGTTTCACTCCCCTCAGCTCCAATAGCAACACATCAAATGTAGACAATCACATGTGCACACGCACATGCACATATGCCTGCACACATGCACATGCACACACATGTACACACACACATACATCTATCCATGAACAGTGTCCTTCACTCTCCTGTATGCAGGGCTAACTTATGTCCCACTCCCATCCCAATGAGTACACACTGCCACTTTTGCTTAATAGCTTACCTGGCTAGTCGGTCTGGAGGATTTCTGGAAAAGCCTTAAGCAAATATCATTTTTAGCTGGATATAGCAAATAGATGAGCCTAGAATTTGCAGGTAGAATGTGTATTTTCTTCCACCTGGGTGGCAGAACACAAAGTCTGGTCACCAAGTGATACTTAGATGCACTTTCTTGTTACCTTGTAGCTAGTAATCTGGCAGCATGTGATGCTGGACTGTTCTGAAGCCAGGATCTTTGCTTGGTGTGCCACCTAGTGTTAATGGACAAAACTAACTTTGGAATATTGTACTGGTATGGCTCAATCAGTTGCGGGTACATGCATGTGTCAC
The DNA here is from genome assembly GCA_964020975.1 of Hermodice carunculata. NCBI lineage: Eukaryota > Metazoa > Annelida > Polychaeta > Eunicida > Amphinomidae > Hermodice > Hermodice carunculata. The sequence goes on from OZ026624.1 coordinate 89,783,985, forward strand.
AAGTGTGGTGCTCAGCTGTATAAATTACCATTGTCAGTATGGAAAGGAACCTTATGACTGGGAAAAATTACATTGCTAATGGTTGGACCGAAGAAATTTGATGTGTTGAAGTTAAAAATTAAATTGTAGACCTTGACTGAATTTTGATGTACCTGCATGTATGTTCTACTGTGGCACTGGAGACAGCTCAGTTTTCACTATTGTTAACCCTTAAAGTGCTCATTGCTATCTACACTGGAGTCAATAACTTTCATGGGTGAATTCACCCGAAGTGTACTGAGGAAAGCCGTTGACCCAGACATTATGGTGTCCATAGAACTGCCAAATTTTAAACCAGGCATCCTTGTACTAGGAAGAGGCCTTTGCCTGAGGAATTTGAAGATGGAATTGTTCTAATAATTCAGATAGGTGGGACAGTTGTAGTGTCCAGCTGTCAAGGGGTTAATCAATGATCATGAAGATATTAGTTGCCAACATACCTCAAACTTAAATACTGCAGGTTGAAATATTTTTAAGCTCTATGGCAATCTAAAAGAGATGCTTCAGTCACATATTCAGGTTTTATGTTTTTATAACCTTTCTTTTTCATGTGTCCACTCTTTACAGCCATTATTGCTTTCAATTAATTATATAGATATTATGTTATCTTCTGTGTGTTTTATACAGTGATCACCATCTTTCCATTCCTTTGAGAAATTGTTACATTTTCATTATGTTGCCCCCTCCAGAGAGCCACTCTTCTTAAAAGGCCTCTTTTGGGCTGCATTTGGGGTGGCCTTACAAGAGAGGGACCACTGTCATGGGTTTTGAGAAATAAACATTGATTCATTCATTTGAAATCTCCAAGGCTGTTAGTTCTGCCAGGGACCACCAGGGACCATCTAAAGATAGAGCCTTGCAAGCAATCAGCTGGTTCCAGGTAATCCAGAACTGTGCTGATGATTTGACAAGCCTGTGGTCTCAGTTTACAAATCCATGCCAATGAAGGATTGTTGATGATGTAGTTTTCACTTTTTCTCACATGTCCAACTTTTTAAATTCAAACTGTATATAAGGTACATGTATTTATATTCCAGTGATTCTACCAGGCTACATGTATTATGATCTTGTTTGCTCAGCTGACTTGTCAGTCAACTGAGTTTATGTGGTGGTTAGGCATCCGTCATCCATCATCAGCGTCCACAATTCACATTTTCAACTTCTTCTCCAAAAACCAATCCCGAGATTCACCTCAAAGTTGGTGAGAATTTACCTTGGGTGGGTCTCTACTAGATTGTTCAAATGATCATGCTGCATTGATTTTTGGATATTTTTTTCTTTTTTTTCTTTTTGGGGGGGGCAAATCTTAAAAAATGTCTTCTCCAAAACCTCTCACCTGTATGCTTTGATATCACACAGGAACACTCCTAGAGACTCCAAGTTCTTAATTTGTACACCAGGTGGTGCTACAATTTTTTCCTAATTTTCTATGATTTTTTGTCTGTTATTGCTATTTTCAACTTCTCCAGAACCGTCACTCAGATGAAGCTGAAACTTGGTGGACATGTTCCTTTGTTCACTAAGTAGCAATGCTGTGGATTCCTGATTTTTAACGATTTTTTCAATTCGGGTATTTATTGGTAAATGCACCTTTCCTATTGATTGCTATGTAAGTCAATGGGCAGTCTAATGCTAATTCACACTTTCCACTTCTCTAAAACTGTCATCCAGACAGAAATCAAATTTGATGGCCAGGTACCTTGGCTGGGTCTGTAGCAGATTTGTTCAAATGGACATGCTCCATTAATTTTTGGATTTCTTATGATATTTGTTGGTATTTTTTTTGGGGGGGGGGGGGCAAATCTTGAAAATCCTCTTCTCCTAAACCCCTCACCCAATTGGTTTCACATCACACAAGGACACACCTAGTTCTTAATTTGTTCACCAGGTGGTGCTGCAGTTTTATTTATTTTTTATTTTTTGTGTGTTTTTGCTATTTTTGATTTCTTCTCCAAAACTGTCACTCAGATTAAGCTGAAACTTGGTGGATATGTTTCTTGTGGAAAAGTCAAACAAGTTGTTCACAAGGTGGAGCTGCTGTGGATTCTGATTTCTAACATTTTTTTTTCAATTTGGGTACTTATCGGTAAATGCACCTTTCTTATTGATTACTATTTAAGTCAATGGACATTCTAACACTAATCCACATTTTCGACTTCTTCTCTAAAACAGTCGTCCAGACTGACTTCAAACTTGGTGGCAATATACCTTGGATAGGTCTCTACCAGATTTGTCCAAATGGTCACACTCCATTGATTTTGGGAATTTTTTATGAATTTCTTTGTTCTTTGGTTTTGGGAAATCTTAAAAAATTGCAAGGGTATATGTATATGTCAGCTGAACACAGGACTGTCACAGTCCTCTTGTTTTTGTAATATATGTGCAATAATAACAGTGCTTGATTCCTGCTGCTCTTAACTCTCTTAATGTTAAATTTTGGCTGAGTCAACAGCTTTCCTCCACACGGTTTCTAGAAGCTGTTGATCTGGGTACAGTCTCTGCGACTGTGGAACTGTAGGCCTGCTGACCTTGCTTGAATGAAAGGTCAGTTTGCAAAGACTATTCAGCTATTGTTGTTATATCAATTCACAGCACATCGACTTTTGGGTAAATTGGCAATGGAAAAGTTACTGAAATGACAGGTCAAGCAAGCATGGAAGGTCAATAGATGTTTACTGTGGAGGTAATAATCCAGCGATATGAAATGAAACTGTTTCTAGTGGTAAAACTGTTTTTCAGATTTTTGATAAGGGTTTCAGTTCAAAATTTACAGGATGTCTAAATTAAAGTTAAACTTTTATTATTATTTTTTAAATTAAACAGCAACAAAATTAGAACTAAGCCCTTTTATAGCTCAGCTGACTTGTCAGTAGCTGAGCTTATCTAAGGTCCTTCGTCACTCATCCATCATCAACAATCAACTTTTTTTCAAAAAGTGTCAGCCAGATTCATTTCAAACTTGGTGGCAATGTACCTTGGGTGGGTCTATACCTAGTTTGTTCAAATGGTCAGGCTGTAGTGATTTTTTAATTTTTATTATTTCATGCTGTATTTTTTGGCAAATCTGAAAAAAATCTTCTCGAAAACAGCTCACCCGATTGTTTTGTTATCACACAGGGACACTCCTATGGACTTATAGTTCTTAATTTGTTCACCAGGTGGTGCTGCAATTTTTTTTTTATTTTTTTTTTAGTGTGTTTTTGCTATTTTTGACTTCTTCTCCAGAAATGTCATTCAGATTAAGCTGAAACTTTATGGATATGTTCCTTGTGGAAGGGTCAAACAAAGCTGTTTACTAGGTGGCACTGCTGTGGATTTCTGATTTTTAACTAACCGTCACTCAGATTAAGCTGAAACTTGATGGATATGCTCCTTGAGGATCCATTGGCCCTTCAACGGTCAGTTCAGCACCGGACCATCATGGTCGTCTTGTTGAAGTTATATGAACTTTTAGCCAAGCTGTTCAATGGATAACTTGAGAACTGTATGATGTAGGACTATGATATTGAACTTGGTGATCTATTCTGTTGGCCAGAGTGAGTTGGTTTGTGAGTACATGTAATATTGACCTCATTAAGAAGGTCACAAAGTTATTTTGCAAATTTTTTTACTTGCTTCAAATTTATTTCAGCTAGATCTGACAATACACATGATCATGGAAGGTCAGAAGGTCAATGTTGGACAGTATATGCATGACCTTGATATAATTCCTAAGTTACAGATCATATCCCAAGTTACAGATCATCTCATTGTCATTATCAGCTAAGCACAGAACCATCATGGTCCTCTTGTTAAGAATTTAAAATACCCTTTTTGAGAGCGTTATGTGTTTTTTCATTCGACACTATAAAGTAAATCTGATTTTATTTTTTTAAATGTTATTTGAAATTTCATGCAAAATTTCAAAATTTTAATTAAAAATATGATTACATCAATAACAAAACTAAAATTTTATATTCAGTAGCAGAATCAAATTTGATGTTAAGTTTTCTTTCAGAAAATATATACTTTTTAGGGTATTAGACAGTAACCATAGACAGAAATTAAATATTTATACATGAGAGTCATAAAGTATACCATACCTTTAAAATTTTATTTTTCCAATTTCTCAGACTGAAAAATGCTAATATTGAAAACAGAAGGCATTGTAACTGTGATATACTGCCACATTAGATTGAAATTTAAGACCATTTTTACCCACAAGATGGCAGGTATTGCTGGGTACAAACATGATATGGTTCGGGCATTTTTTCTTTTATTTTTCTTCTTATTATTTTTTTTTCAGTTTCTCTTTGAGGAGGTCTAAGATTTGTAGTTTGGAGAGAAAAGCATTGAGGTATTTTGAGAAATAGGCATAGAAAAATACTTCAACAACTTCCTACTCATACAAATTAAGAATGCGGGGGGGGGGGGGGGGGGCGGAGGGGGAGGGAGGACAGTGGTTGATGATGACTAGCATAACAATGACTAGGTTGTGGGATTTTGGATATGACATCCAAGTACAGTGTATAAACAGTAGATCTGTTTACATGGTGTCTGCAAGATTAGGGACAGGAGCAAAAAATTTTATTAACGGACTATTGTAGTATTATCATTAAGCTCTGCTGTAAGATCTGTCGTTAAAACATAAAATAGTTCATCTTAGGACAGGGAGGCAGCATATAAAATAAACAGTAATTATCCCTTAAAGTCCCGATTTAAGATTGAGTCAACAGCTTTCCTTGGGACACTTTAGGCACTTGTTGACTAAGACTACTTTTTGCTTAAGACTAGGCTTGCTGGTATTTGAATGAAAGGTATCTTCATGAGGAATTTGAATCTTTTAACCATTATATGTTTAATGGTAATGAGAAAATGACTATAGTCGTGATTAGCACTTAAAGGGTTAATAGTTTGAAAAAGTGAGCAGAGAGAAAAAAAAAGTCAAGATAAGATGTTTTTAGTTGCACTGTTAGAGCCAGACGACATTTTGAGATGGTCCCCCTCAGTATCTGGCTGCTCTGGCTCACGCACTCATTTAGGTGATGGATGATGTTGAGTAGAGGATGTGACCAGTTAGCCCTGGCTCCTATTATCTGTACCTGGCCAGCACCAGGCTATAGGCCATGTGTATTGCATTTTGTGGTTTACAGTCATGTTTCACTTACATGTACATGTTTTGGTGATCTGTACAGAATCTACACATTTTGCTCTAGGGGAGTGAACACTGAATGATGATACTGCTTAAGTATAATTGCTATGCATTTTCTTTGTATTTGTCTGTATTAAATCTGTTACAAAGTATAACTTCCTATGTCTCAAATAAGCTTCCTCAACACGCATGCTGGAGACATCCCTTCAACACCTGAAACAAGAAATGTGTATTTTGTATGCAATATTGAATTCCCTCTGGGCCCCTCGTATCACCGATAAACAGATAACATGGCGTATCAGGACACATCTGATGCACCATATTCTAACTGTTTACCGCATGTGCTACAGCAACCAAGAGGCACCCAACTGAAAAAGTGACTCCTTATCACATTAACTAGCATAAGTAAACACAATGGAATACAGCAAAGATGTTATACGCCTCTGAACTACCTGGGATAAAACGTACAAAGTTAAAGCATGAGCTTATTTTTCATATCATAACCTGAAACCCCAAATGCAGTCAAGTGATGTGACATGGTCTAATTATATAAGCATGTGGAAGGAGGATAAAAATCATAATAATTATATTATATCAGTAAACATTGTAAAATAACTTTGGTTTGGAGGCTATCACACATCATTCCTAGCCCAGGATATAGAAACTTCCTATTTGTTTTCATACTATATTGTAGCAAAGAAAATATGTATGTAACAGTCATTGTTACCAAAGTATACCAGTGGCTTCAATAAGCTTTCTTCTGTAAACAGTTTAATTTTATGGTATTTCTCCTTGTAATCTTTAAGTATTTAAATCCCCATGGAAATACTTGCACCTTCCAAGTTTCTTTTAACAACATCTAGACCTCATAAATGTTAATATATAGACTGAGTAGACAGCTTTCCTCCATGCACTTTGTCCCAATGAATGCTGTTGATCTGTACCTTCTGTGGAACTAGTGAATTTAACTCTTTCACTGCCAACTGCCAATAAAGTGGAAGTGCTTAAAATGAACTTCTCAGAATTACCAAATAGATACTATATTGATATTCCTTATAAAAAGACCTTTCATTCAATTACAAATACACTTATAGTCCCATAGCATATAATGGTCCAGGTCAATAGCTTTCCTTGGCACATGTTGGGTGCATTGTGCTGTGTGCCAAGGAAAGCTGTTGACTCAGTCCCAAACTTGGCACTGAAAGGGTTAAGTACATGAATTGTACGTTTGTACTTTAGTGAGAGGCCTCTCCATGAGGAATTGACGGTAGAATCATTTACGTGAATAATAACTCAGACAAATGTTACTGCTATAGCGTGTAGCTCTCCAATGGTTCAGAGAAAGGGATTTTAACATCCAAACTAGGACAGATGCATTATTGTTTTGTTACATAGCGAGATACAAATCCTAGATCTAATCTTAAGTTTACTCTGATTTGAGCATTTAAGTCAAGGCAGTCTACCTGTAAACCACAGATTACAATGGGCTTGGCCTGGGAACACAGTAGAAAGGTACGGCATGTGTCAGCCAGATGAGTGCAGCCTAGGCTAATTTTGACAAATCTCCCCATCACTGAGGGGATTCACACTCTCAGCCACACAAGATGTCCCCTGAGAGGGGGTTGTTTTCTAGAAAGGAATTCTGCATTCAGCCTATCCTGCTGGTGGAGACCCACAGATAAGCAGACATTTGGCCCTAGACCATTTCGACTGAAATCCTTTTCTTCTGAAAGAAAAAGTTATACCCTTATATACTTGATAATCAAGTTTGATGGTTAAGATTATGAACATTGAAACCAACTCCCCAAGTTTTGTTCCATCTGGCAATGTCTGGGAAAGGTTTAACTCATTTTATACCAGTCCCTGATATTTATGTATATTAACCTAGATTTAAGACAACAATTACATATTTAAATTCTTCATGAAAAGAGCTTTTATTCAAGTACCAACATGCCTATAGTCTCAAGTCAGTGCCACATCCACTGACCAAGGCCTGTGACCATAGTATGGAATAAGTTAATTCAAAACGTGTACACATTAACTTCAGTTTATGCATATTGTCCATAGCAGATCATCTGACCCATTAAGTTCTTGTACACATCTTATTTTTCACCACATGTGAAATATAGGAAGACATACAAATAAATATGTTTCACTGACATATACCATTATTTTCAATTGTGTTCCCTTTTATTGAATTACACTTTGTATTACAAAATATGAAAATAGATGGCAGCAGATTGTGAAGAAATATAGTTCTTACCAATCACTACAGATGTCTCTACTGGCTGATAATGTATGTGAATTGTCATGAGGAAAAACCAAGACTTCCTCTGTTGAAGTAACAAAAAATTAACTTTTCTTCCCTTAAACTGGCCAAAACTGACCGGTGATCAAATAATGTCTGCTTCAGTGTTTTCAATTAATTTCCACAGCAATAAAAAACAACTTGACTGAGAATTGTGGATGAGGTCTATCAAGATCAACTGCCTCAGGTCACCAGCTTTCCTGAGCACTTAGTGCCCAACCCATGCCAAGGAAAGCTGTTGACTTGGTCTTAATTCAAGGGGGTAGGGTGAAACCAGGAAGCAGGTCAGTAGGGGCCTTGTAAGTTAGTACAGTGAAACCTCATTATAATGACACTCAGATATCCAACATACTGTGGTCCCCCTCTTATAAGGCCACCCCAAATGCACTAGAAAAGTGGCCTTATAAGAGGGATGGCCTCTCTTGAGGGGTAAAATGCAATGAAGATGCCATACTTGCTGCATGGAGAACTGGCCTTTGCTGAGGGCGTGGCCTCTCTACGGGGGAGACCTTATAAGAGGGGGACCACTGTATTCACTATAATGACAGAGGTTTTGAATGACAAAGGTTCATTAGTTGTTTGATTCGTTTATCTGACATATTCAGTTATCTGACACATTTCTAAAGGACCAGATGGTGTCATTATAACGAGTTTTCACTGTATGTATATTGTATGTACTACACACACCTGTCCTTGCAGACCTCTTGTGTCATGCTCTATCCATTACGCAGATGATATTTTCACTCCTGTCACATTTTGGCTAGGTTTTCCATTTATCACATTCCTAAATCTCTTTTTAACTTTTTTTTAATGTACAGTGGTCCCCCTCTTGTAAGCTCCCCCCCCCCCCCCTACACAGGCCACTTCTCCATGCATCAAGTACATCAAGTATGCTATTTTCATTTTATTTTCCTCCTCATGAGAGGTGCCCCCTCTCAAGAGGCCACCTCTCTGGTGTACTCAGGGTGGCCTTATAAGAGGGGGACCACTGTACATGTATTATGAAACTGGAGGCACTGGGACTGCTAGTTAACACCACTTACCTTGGCATTTCTACCATATGGTAGTAAATATAATGGAGCCACTAAATGGCACCACTGATTGGAGGTCCCTATATGAGTGTGCATACCCCAATACAGTTTTGTGAACCAGGTGTAACTGTTGTGGGTAGCCCCACCCCCCACCCCCCACCCCCAACAAAAGTGATTTAATTTATACTGCAGAGTTGTAAATTTATCAGGTTCAGATTACATGTTGTTGTGGTAACTACAAATGCCAACAGTCAAGTGGCCAGCATACCCTGTGATGGAGATTTAATGTTTATGGTTAGTCTTTTTTTTTTTTTTTACTTTTTTTTTTATATGTCAGTTTTTCTCACTGACTACTTGTCATCAGCTATATCAACCAATTTTTATGCTAATCTGTATAAATGACAGGAATTTTTGCATATTTATGACATTATTAGTTGTAGAGAACAAGTTTATATTTTGGTTTTTTTTAAGCCAGATACAACTTGGCAAGATGTTTGAATATAGGATTCAAAATATGGGGTTTTTTGCCATCTTTTCTAGGTACACAGTGGGAAGAAAGGGTTAACATGGGCAGTAAGTTGATAAAGGAGCCACAGGATGAAGATATATAGCACCTGTAACCATGCTTCTTTTTTCAGGGATAATGTAAACTAGAAGAGATATTTGTTTACCGTAGCAACCACCCTAGTAACTGTGTGTTATGCAGGTATTTATACATGATCAGTTCCAGAGATGTTAAGTGTTTTTGTTTATGTACTGCAGGAGTAATGACTGGTTAGAAGGCATTTTAAATCCTACAAAGCAAAAAGCCTGTTTTGGTCAGAAGTTATGTATATGACATGAAATAGAAATAAGTGGGTTGTACATTTTAAAGTTCTACAATTACCTCTGAAACAGATCAAGGCATTCATTAAAGCATATAAAACAGTCTGTTTTTCAAGCAAGTCCTAGATAACACTGATTCATACAGTCAAGAGTCATCACATTCATTATGCATAAACTCTAACAAAAATTCTTTACATATTTCCTTGTTTTGAATGATGTACAAGACAAATTACAGTCACTGTAAAATCAGAGAAAACTATTTCGGGAAAATTGCTACAGGTTAATTTATTGTTTTGCTAGTAGTTAAGTTAAAAAAAAGTTGGTTTGGAGTCAACATGGCTTTGGTTGGGGGAAAAGATTGGTATAGAGCCACAGGTCTGTAGCGTGTTTTCGTCAGCTCATAAATATGCACGGTGCCTGATACTTGCCTGAAGCAAAACGGCGATTTATCGCTGGTATAAGTGGAAAGGAGTTAATGAGAGGGTAAACATGTAGACAGCCAAATTATAGTCAGTTCAGAGGTACACACAAATTTATATATTAAAGATGTACTTGGTTATTCAGTCACTTAGAATAATGGGGTTCAAATGCACTTCATTTAATGCAAAGAACAAGGTTCTGAAAACAAGTGTAATTCTTTGGTACGTTAATGAGTTAGCTCTTTCAGTGCCAATCACGTCTAAAGACCATCAACTTAAGTCAGACAAGTCTGAGTTATCATAAGGATCCTAGATTTGCATTCCTTGTAAAAAGATCTTTCATTCAAATACCAGCATGCCTATATTTCCAGAGAGAATACCCCAGGTCAACAGCTTTTCTCGATGTGCATAGGGAGCATTGCATTGCGCCCAATGTACACTGAAAAAAGCTGTTGACTCAGTCTAAAGTTTGGCACTGAAAGAGTTCAAACAAGCATCGTATACATTCTGCATAGAATAATTTTTCAAAAAGTTCAACATTTTTCACCACCAGAATAAGGAGTGTAGGCCGTCAGTGCTGCACAGTATTATGGAAATACAGTGCACTGTTGCAGCACATGCTAGCTAGGCAAAAATATTATTCTTCAGCTCCCCAGGCAACATTATTATTCTTTTGCTAACTAGGCAAAAATATTCTGCTACCCAGGAAACAATGTTATTCTGTGGTTATTAGGCACAAGTTTATTCTGCTAGCCAGGCAACAAAAATGTTTCAATGTTATTCTTTTGCTAACCAAGCTAAAATATTATTCTGTTATCTAGACAGTAACGTTATCATTTTACTAACCTGAAGCCATTCCTAGTTAGAATGCAACTGAGTCATCAGCTTACCTTGGCACGGGCGGCACTCAATGCACGCAACCCACACCATGGAAAGCTATTGACCTTGGGCGAGGCATCATGAATGGTCTTATATACAAATCTGAGCAAAAATGTTTTCTAGTAACAAGAAATTTAAGTAAAAGCGTTAAAAGCAGACATTTTACTTTCAGGCGATTTTGAGCAAAAAAGGGTTAAGACAGAAATATAATTCTGCTGGCAAGGCAATAATGTTATTATTTTGTTAACCAAGCAAAAATATTATTCTGCAACCCAGGCAACAATATTATACCTTTGCTAAGCTGTCAAAAATGTTTTTCTGCTACCTAGGCAACAAGATTATTCTTTTTACGAAGTCCAAAGCGTTGCAGTTATCAGTGTTGTATCTGAATATACTGAGTTGCCTTCATACAGGCATAATCACAGAGAAGTAGCCTTGTGAACCAGGGCCATGTAGCTTGGGCATGTGATACAGGCAACTATGTGATTCCTGTACCACCCAGGCAAGACATGTACAGCTCCTCAGCTGCTTGCTACCCAGACTGTCTATGTGGCTTCCTGGCTTACAATGTCATACATATACATACATATGTATAGGTACAATGAAAACTTGTTATAATGACACCATCTGTTCCAAAGAAAAATTTGTTGGATATCTGAATATGTCAGATAAATGAGTCAAATAACAAAGTAACTAGATCTAAGTCCCTCCAAACTTGTGTCATTATATTGGATATATTGGATATTTGAGTGTCGTTATAATAAGGTTTCACTGTATGTGTGTGTGTATATACATATATATTTATATATACACATACATACATATATATATATATACATATATATTTATATATATATATACATATATATATATATATATATATATATATGTATGTATGTGTATATATTAATATATATGTTTATGACATACATATACATGTATGTAAAGGCAACTAGCACAAATTCCTTGTGCATCATTGTGCAAAATTTTATGAACGATAAATTAAATTTGAAAGAAAATCACTGGGTGACCAAACAAATTAGTCTGATCATACAGGTATGCTGGTAATTGCATGAAACTCATGTCTGGGACCAAAACACAAGTGTTTATGTGTCATGGTATTTGTGATGTAGGCGTGGAGTTATGTTTTAAAATTTAGTGGCTGTTTGTTGGATAGTTAGAAAATACATTTGCCCATAAACAGCTGTGTTTGTAACAAGCATTAGTCAGTGCTTGTATAATTTATTGACACAGGAGCCAGGTGGTAGGTTTGAAAATATGAAATTAAATGCTTGCGTGTGACTGTCATTAAAAAAACTATGTTGTCTTCCTCGTGGTGCTGCATTTATTTTTGCTTGCATAAACAACAAAAATAAGTGGTTTGTGGACACTGTCCTGTCCCTGTAGATTAGACGTATGTATCAACATTGTATCATTTGCCGTTTTAACTCTTTCAGTGCCAAATTTTGGACACTGTCAACAGCTTTCATCAGCATGCCCCAAAGCGTGCCGAGGAAAGCCATTGACTCAGCCCATTAGATTTTCTGGAATTATAGACACGCTTGTACTTGACTAAAAGGTCTTTTCCCAAGGAATATGGATCCAGCATCATGATATAACTGGTAGTAGTTTGTCTTAGGTAGCTTGACTTAAGTCGCAGTTGGCATTGAAAGAGTTAATATTATATGCCACCTCCCAACCTCAACCCCACCATATGAGCTGAGGCCTCGTGCATGAAGGTGTTTCACAAAATTTGAAAAATGAATCTAAACAACCAGTATATAACTGGAATTCATCATTTTCTTAAAATTCTTAAAATTAAGTAGGAAATCAAAGTGTCCATATCCTAGACCACACATACAATGATAGTATGGCACTCCTTGCACTTCTATATAATCTTAATCCATGTCACACTTTTTTTGTGTTTCTTTACAGACCTGGCAGATAAGGGGTATATCAATTGGTTAACTAAGGACTAATTTGCCATAGGTGGTCTTTTTCTTTAGTAAAGATGAAATTTAGAGCTATATTTTTGTAGATGACCTTTTGGATAGGTTTGCATCCTGCATTAATCAGTATTTTTTCCTACCTCTCAAGCAAGACTGGCTCATTTTGCATCACAAGGATTGACCATAGTGTTCCACATATTTTACCATAACAAACCTTGAAACATAGTACACCCGAACTTATGTGGCAGGTCCAGAGGTCAAGGGTCACCATCAGACATATAGATTTACAACATAAAATGTCACCCCAAATCAGAATATTTCAAATTCTTCACAGCTGGTTGGGGTGAAAGCAAAGCGTGGAAGAAATATGGACATGATATATGACTCCAAAGGCTGATTTGAGCAAGCCATAACAATTAGATTAAGACCATACCATTAATGATACACATATGACCTAAGTCCTCCCCTCAACTAACCATGACCCTTTTTATGATTGGCTGGTTTGGGTGTCCATTATGTCAGAGTAGGAGGAGCTGAGCTTATGATTGGTCACTTCCAGTCACATACATTGTATATGACACAGGCAGATTGTGGGTTTGGCCTTGATGTAACACTAATTGCAGCTATTTAGTATCAATGTATGACAATCATGTCCAGACAAAAATTTCTGCTGTGATGGCTACTGATAAACTTGTCAAATTTGAAAGTAGCTGCACTGATTTTATGATAGGGGGCCATGTGAAGGTTGCTGGTTCCAGGCTCCTTGTTCCATGGTCAGAAAACATACATGTTCATGATCAGAGGTTGAATGCAAGCAAGATGAAGAAAAAGAAACACTTAGGAGTACTCTGTGACTGTTAGGATTTTTATTCTAGTCTGAAATTATTAGGGGAATGGGGGGGGGGGGGTCTGCATCATATATGTCAACCACACTTTGGTAAAAAGTATTTTACAAACAATACGAAATAAGGATTATATTTCAAATGAAAGAAAAAAAGTAATATACAATACAAAATATAAAAAAATGAAACCACCGCTTTAATTAATGTTGCGTTAGGAGGTAAGCTTTGTTTTTTGCATTGTATAGGATCCATTTTGGGTTGCAATACACTGGTACCTCTTTTGAGAGACTGCCCCTACAGCTGGTCAAAATGTGGTCTCTCAAAAAAGGTGGTCTTTCATTAGAGGTACAACAACATGGAAAATATAGCACAGTATTCTGAGAGAGCGGTCTTAAAAAGATATGCGGCCTCTCATTAGAGGGGTCTCTCAAGAGAGGTACCACTGTACTAGATTTCACTGTTTTACTCAATCGATTCATTAGTCTGCCACCGGGGACTATAGGTTTGTACCGTGTCCTTCCGTCAGTTTTTCCATCTGACCACTCTCCCAGCAAAGCTTTTCTGGGCTGTATTTTTTATACAGCAACACCTACACGTACCAAATTTGGTGGGTGGATGCTTCACGGGGTAGGGGGGTGTCCTGCACCAAAATTGGGTCACTGTAACCTTGACCTTGACTTTGACTCTCCATAAATATTTAGCTTGTCCGGGCTATATTTCCTACGCCATAATACTTACAGCTACCAAAATTGGGTCACTGTGACCTTGACCTTTGACCACCATAAAGATTTAGCTTGTCTGGGCTATATTTCCTATACCATAACACCTATTGCTATCAAATTTGGTGTGTTGACACTTCATAGGGGAAAGGGGGTGCCACACACGGTGACCTTGACCTTCAACCCCCTTAAAGTTTTAGCATGGGGCCATGTTTCATATAACATCATACCTACAGCTATCAAATTGGTAGGTGAACACTTTATGGGGTAGCTGTGTGTCGCACACCAAAATTGGGTTACTGTGGCTGTGACCTTCATTTGACCTTTTGAGGTCTAAAGTAGCAACACCTAAAGAAACTCCAGATGTACTTCCCATTAATGTTTAATTATAATTAACCACAGGCGTCGGATCCACCTTTACCAATATATTCAATCTGTAACAAATTTCACATAATAAGTGACCCTGTAACCTTAAAATTAGATCAGGGTGACCCAGATACTTTATCAAGCTAGGTCTCACCCAGATACAGCATCACATCACATTTCACTAAGTTTTGGTAAGTTTTTTTCAACAGTTATTACACATAAACAAATTTCAAAATGGTATAGCCAACCTTAATTGCTATCTATTATCTGGTGGGGGTCCATGTATTGCTATGCAATACTTGATCTTGTTAAACATTAAACACACACAAATATATTTATGCATATATTATGTATGTACATACATATATACATGTATCAGCAAAGTATATGGATAAAAAAAATGTTTCATGAAAGGGGAAAGATGCATTGAGGTGTTTTGCACGTGATGAATACTCCAGACATACTTCCATGTAGATCTTATGTAGACAAGAAGAAACACCAAACCAAATCATGTAAAAATAGTGAACCTGTTGTTGGGCGGCACAGTTGGATTGGAGTACCCCCAACACTGAGGAGTAACTTCTGTGTATTTGGGAACCTTGACAAGATAATTCATCTTGTGTCTTTATTAGTGCATTGGGTGCTTTGATGTTATTCACAGAACATAGTGTAAAGTTGTATGCAATATTTCAGCATTTATCATGATGGTATGCTTTATTTTTCCTGTCTCCATGGAGATTATCACAGTCTAGTCACAGAATGCAAAAAGTCAGCTTTTTTTATTTATTGTTGGAAGTCTTTAGAGAGTCTGGTTGACTGCTGAGGAGATCCTGGTTGGTTGCCTCTACCAGTGGCTCTCTAAGGCCATCAACTAAAAAATATATACATACAGTGAAACCATGTCATAATGACACCATCTGGTCCATGCAAAATATATCGGGTATCCCAAAATGTCAGATAAATGAGTCAAATAGCAAAGGAATTTGACTTTAGGTCCCACAAAAGTTGAAGCTCAGATCTGTAGTTTGAATTCTGTAAATTCTGCTTTATTTTGACCTGTTTAAATTTTCACAGCTTTTCTATTTTTGACATTTTGCTACAGTTTTAATTTTCACTATTTTTTTGGACATAATTCCTATTCAAGCAATGCTAAAATACTATTTCACTCTGTTTTTATTTCCAAGTTTTGTGCCATATCAAAAATAAGCAAAAATAAGAATACAAATGTATTTCTACATTTGCCGAGTCTGAAAAGTGGAAGGGATCCTTAAATGCGCGGGGGCCTGAAAAGGCATAATGGGGTACATAAATTTAGATAAAACCTGCATCTTTTCATGATTTAAGTACACAATCTTCAGATTGAATCTCAACTGAATGTACAGCAAAACTTAATTACAGTGAAACCTCCCTCTACCGAACACCCTTGGGACCAGAAAAAAATTGTTCAGTATAGTGAGGTGTTCGGTATAGGGAGGTTTGATAGCATTGAAAGAATGTATTTGGGACCAAGAAATGGTGTTCAGTATAGAGAGGTGTTCAGTATACGGAGGTGTTCTGCTAGAGAGGTTTTACTGTACAATGACACCATCTGTTCCCAAGCAAATGTGTCAAATATCTAAATATATATCAGATAAATGAGTCAAGGAGCAAGGAAATTCACTTTCAGTCCCTGAAAACTTGCATCATTGAGTAAATATGTTGAGTATCTGAATCTTGTTATAAGGAGGTTTCATTGTACGAAGAAAGTGCTGGACAAGTGTGGAAAGGGTTACTAAAAAGGAAGGTGTTCTAGATATGGGACATTTGTCCACTGTACATATCCCAGCAGAGGTCAGCCCTGGGGCAAAGGTCATCCATAAGTGTGTCTCAGGTAGCATAAGGGTCAAAGGGCTAATACAATTTATGGACAGGTTTTATGCAAGCATGAAAAAAGGTCTAGTTTTACAGGTAGATTTGCCCAGGAGTGTGATGGCTACGGGTTCAAAGCTCCTCCGTTTATCATAGAAAAACACTATACAGTGGCAAAATTACATGTAGGATTTGTTTAAAAACATGTCAGATTGATTATGTTTTAACCCGTGCACACCCTTTGCAAACTGCATGTCATACATATTATTTTGAAAGGCTGATCACAGCCCGATATATTAATGGCAATATCTGTGCATTCAGAGGTGAGACTGAGTCATTTTACAAAGCATACTAGTTTTATCTAGGACAAGCACAAAAATATTCAAAAATATTCAAAATTAAACTTCGTCAGCTGTTGTTAAATTTTTTGAGATAAATACATGCATTGGAAAAAAACAACAACAGCAAATTCAGCAGGGGGGGATGTGATTTAGAAAAACTAGTAATGGTGATGTTGAGTGATTGACAGCACGGTATAGCTTTCGGGATGGTGCATGTTTAATTGTTACATGACAGAGTGACACCCCTGGTGGGACCAAGCTATTGTCAATATGATACTGGAATGATTGGTGGGCACCAAGTGGTACTTCATTGGAGGCTGCTTCAGGAGGGAAAAAACTCGGGTTGCCATCACACAGGGACCATACATTCCTGCACAGCCATAAGTGGCCCAGGCTGGCGAAGCAGATATTTTAAGAGTAACCTGAGATAGACAGGCTGAACCAGGGAGAACCAGACTGACTGGCCTTGTGCTGGCTGCTGAGGCAGTTTTTATCAGCCTGCAGACTGCATACACACAGCCCCATTGACAGCTCTCATCAGCCCCGCACAGCCCCGCACAGCACAGCACAGCTCTTTTGCAGGCATAGGGAGTGTCCAAGAGGCCGTTTGGGTTGCCTGCAGTAGCGTCTTGGAGGGATGGTAGCGCGTCTTTGAGGGTCTTACCCCTGGATTGGTTTTTCGTGGTCAGTGCTTCAGAAGGTTTTTGGTTGTTGAAAAACAAAAGGAAAGTTTTAAGTTGTTTTTCGGGAAAGATAAAACCGAAGCATGGGGTGTGTTAGCGGAAAGCAGAAGTCTGTGGATATAACTCCAGCTCGTGCAAGGCAACAGGGCTCTAGGCCGGTGGGGAATGCCATGAGCCGGGACGACTACAACAGCAGACACAGCGGCAGATACAACCCAGCAACATCTCCGGCCGAGCCTCCTGCCCCACCCAAAGCTGAGGGTAGGCTGTTTTACCTTAGTTCTACAACTTTGCATGACATGAAATATTGTTTATGATTTTATACTTTTCATGATCCACTTGCCCATGACCCCCTTGCTTACCAGAACAGGAAGGTGTGATTACCATGGTTACAATATCAACACTTTCTTAAACTGCTACTTTGAGAGATTTATTTAGACATGTATGCTGACAAGCTAGCTAGTTTGTGCCAATATGGCTCCCATTCCAACCAAGTTATATCATTCCAGGGTAGCTACTGGTGTACACTGATTTTTTCATACAAATATGCTTGCAAGCCAGTTAGTTTGTGCCAAAAGGGTTCCTGCAGCAGGTTATACCATTTTAGGGTAGCTATTGGTGCATACTGACTATGTTGTGCTGTTTTAGGCCTTTAGGTAGTACCATGGTCTATTTCATGTGTTCTTTTAGGCCTTCTGGTAACACCAGATTATACCCTGTCAGGATAGCTATTGGTTCAGACTCACTTTCTTGTGGTGTTTTAGGGTATCTGGTAGTATTAAGTTGTACCATTTAGGGGCAGCTATTTGTGGAAACAAAGCACATATTCGTTTTTTTAGGCCATCTGATAGTGCCAAGTTGTATTGTCTAAGGCTAGCTATTCATGGAGACTGACTTTGTGTTCTTTTAGGCCTTTAGGTAGTACCATGGTATGATATTTCAGGGTAGCTATTGGTGTAGACTGGCTTTGGTGTGCTATTTTAGGCCTTTGGGTAGTACCATGGTATGTCATTTCAGGGTAGCTATTGGTGTAGACTGGCTTTGGTGTGTTATTTTAGGCCTTTGGGTAGTACCATGGTATGTCATTTCAGGGTAGCTATTGGTGTAGACTGGCTTTGGTGTGCTATTTTAGGCCTTTGGGTAGTACATGTACCATGGTATGTCATTTCAGGGTAGCTATTGGTGTAGACTGGCTTTGGTGTGCTATTTTAGGCCTTTGGGTAGTACCATGGTATGTCATTTCAGGGTAGCTATTGGTGTATACTGGGTTTTTTTGTTTTTTTTTGCTTTCTTGTAAGTCATTTTGCAGTACCAAGTAATACCATTTTATGGTAGCTATTGGTGTAGTGTGACTTTCTGTGCTGTCTTAGGCCCTCTAGTGGAATATATGCATGAAGCATGCAGCCTTCTGAATCATATACATATGTTAGCTGTCTGTCTTTTTTCATGCTGGGGAGGAGGAGTTATGTAAAGATTTATGCATCATTCCCAACCCCCCCCCCCCCCCCGTATGTCTGTTTGTCTGTTTAACAAATTCAAATTTCCTTTTTATTTATTTATGTGTGAAAATACATGTTACATGTAAACCATGCAATTCAGGACTCTGAACTCAATATACAAATTACCTGTTGATGTTTTGGACCATATGGGCAGGATAACAAAATACAAGTAAAAGGGTACACCCACCCACCCTGGCTCTTTGTACAGTGAAACCTCATTATAACAGCACTCAGATATCCGACATATTCATTATAATGACACAAGTTTTGAAGGGCAATAGTTCATTTTCTTAGTTGTTTGATTCATTTATCTGACATATTCAGTTATCTGACACATTTCAATGGGAACAGATGGTGTCATTATAATCAGTTTTCACTGTAGTTGCACAGAGGTCAGTGAAATCAAGCCAGGCTCAGTACCCACACACTCCCACCTGCCCACCCCACCATGTAGTGGTTTGTTTGTTTGTTTGTTTGTTTTGGCTAGGGAGTTGGTGCTGTTTGAAAAAAATGCACAAGTTGTTTACTTTTGTTGTAATACTGCCAAGAACTTCTCTAAAATACTTTTAGATTGGTAAATAAACACATCTACCACAGTAAAGCAGTCGAAGCTAAGCAGACGTTACTTTAGCCTTGGTAAATGCACCACAAAACTTTCAATGCTGGTCTTTGGCATGGAAATTGGAGGTAGCTTTTGAAGTGTGGCCTTATTTATTTACAGGACTTGTCAAGTCAGCAGCATATAAACTGTGGTGGCATAAGAGCCAGATCATATGTGCTGCCAAACTGTTCAGGAGTTTACACAATGATAGTCTTAGACAAATAGCTTAGCTGTAACTGGAAAGTGTCATAATTTTCTACACTCAATTACACTGCACCGTGCAGAGCCCAGCAAGGGCTGTCCCAAAAGTTCATGTCACTACCACAGAGCATGGAATGTAGGGTTCGCCCGAGAGCCCTACAACCCCACACAATGTAGGGCTGTGATCCTCAAATTAGGGTTGTGACTCAGCTTCCCATTATAAGGTATAGGAGGATAGGGCTGTAATTCTTGAAATTTGCACAAATTTTGTAAAATATGGTAATCCCACAACACTGCTAGGGTTATCTGGAGAAAACACTGGAATATAGCTTGGCAAGTTAACCAAGAATTTTCATTTAAATAGAAAAAAAAAAAAATAACTGAATGTATCTAACTTCATGATTTCTTACCCAGGAAAAACAAACAAACAAAGTTGATGATTAATAAACTACAAGAAGTGTCTGTTCAAATGCAAAGTTAATAGCTAAGAAACTAGGAAACCTTAAGTGAAATGAAGGGCAAGAAAAGAAAGGAAATGTGTATTAATTATTGACACCATTTAGATGAGTGTGTAAAATGTCTATCAAGTTGCCCAATAAAGTAGGAAATTGTCCTCACTTATTTTTTTAGACTCTGTTTTAAAACAGTCACCCAATTCTTGTATCACAATTTTCATATGTCTTTCCCACATTTTGCTCAGATTTAAACATGGTCTCTGCTTGAGGATCATGAGATATAGAGTGCTTTTCTCATTGCAAAATGTACTGTTTGTTGGCGTTATATTTATAGACATTTTTGCCTCACATTTCTTTCTTTTTTCCCCAACCTGCTCTGCTACTGAGTTGCAGGTCAAAGTTCACGAGACAGTGACCCCTGGCTGTGATCTGTAATACAGTGGGTCCCAAGTGTATATTATACAGTGATGTAACCCAGACATGTTACTACACACCAACAGGTTCTACCTGGCAATCTCCCAAAACAGATGAGAGCTACCATATTGCACTGTTACCATGGCAACAGAATCAAAACAAATCCTAATCCAACCAGTTGTAGGAGATAGCAGCTTGACCTAGACTGTGTATCTATGTTTTACTGGTCTGGGAATCTGGTGTTGAATGCAAGAGAGATGGAGATAAAGGTCTACAGGAGAGGGATGGAGGATGCTGCTTCCAAACTTGGTCCATATGAATACATGTATGATATGTCAAAGGTCGAAGGTCAACATACAGGTCAAACAACCCAGAGCATAATGTAGCATCCAGGATTTTCCAAAATTCCAAGTTGGAATCTGTGTTAGATATTCACCCTGTGGTGACCATGTTCCAAATCTTGGATGTTTCCTGGATGGAGTCATTTCCGAACTTATGGATTAAAGAGTCCTTCTGCACGCTTTATTTATGGCCGCAAATTTGGGCAAATGTGAGTAAATAGTTGCCTGCCAAACAGACTCACTTCATGCTCTTAATAAATCTGATTATGGCAGGCCGTTTTAACATTTAATCAGTTTATGGATATCCAAAATTGAATATCCATAAATCGATTTTGGATATCAAAAACTCATTTGTTGATCTCCAAAATTAATTTATTTATATCCAAAATTGAATTTTGGATATTCATAATTGAATTTTGGATATCAATAAATTAACTTTGTATGTGTGTTTTTGTCTTTCTTGATGCTTTTCAGCTCGAAAATAGATTGTTGTGTTTTCCATCCAAATGAATTTTGGTCATTTCAGTCTCAAGAATATCTGAACCAATGTGGTTGACCTTTGACAGAATAGAAACTGGTTTAACCCTCTCCCAATCAATTGCCCTTAAGCACCTGGACGTAAATTGTCAACTGCTTCCATGTTTTACTTAAATTCCATGTCAAAAAGAGCATGTTTCTGCAGAGAATTGTAGCCAAGCCCTGTCCAGGTGTCATGCCTCAGGTCAAGAGCTTACCTTGGTGCAGGTTTGGCACAATGTGCTTACCCTGTGCCAAGAAAATCTGTTGACTCAAGTCTTGTTCGGATCAGGAATAGGTTAAACTAATATGACCTGATTAGATATCTGGGTCACCATGACCTTGTGGTGACCTTGGGAAGGCATAGCAGTCAGTGTTATGCTTGTTCATATTGTACATCGGAGGTCCTGAAATAATGAGGGACAAATAGCGTGACAGGTGAAAGCTGACTGGGACCATATATATATATATATATATATATATATATATATTCTAGGGTTGGTGGGTCGAGGTGGGCAGGCCACCCCCATTGGTTAACATATGCTGCATTAAAATATTGTTTTTCTTCTAAATATTAGTTTGTAGAGATTATGTGGGTGTCACGTGGAATATTATGTAACATGGACAGGCTAGGTGAAGGTATACCTGAACGGTTACACACAAAAAGAAAATATCCTGGAACTGAGATAATTGCTAGAAACGATCTGGCACCTATGGTCTTTATAAGCGGCTATTGGCAATGGCATTGGCAATGCCAGATCAATATAAATCCAAAATGCCTACCGCAGCTCTCTGAATTCAACAAGGGCAGAAACATGGGCATGTTGCAGTCTGATCTGTCCCAGCATGACGTTGCCAGGACACTGAGACTGACCTTTTTTTTGCAAGAGTGTACATCCAGCAAGATGAATTGCATATTCGTCTACTCTTTATTTGGCCGCCCTCACAGTGCCTGACAAATTCAATACATCTATGACACGTACAGGTGAGGAGTTCTGGCTTTTTAGCAACTCAAACAAACACAAGTTTGTTGAGTTAATTGACAGTGAGACAGGGATATTTTGTAGGGATTGAACTGCATTGTCATAATGGAAACAGCTGACTCTTCAATTTGTTCTCATCCTGACAGATATGACACCAATTACGTGTACTGAGTCCAGGTTGAGAATATGAGAGTTAGTAAGTCTGGTATTATATGAGTTTATTAGTATTAACGAGTCATGAACAACAGCTTCATAACAACTTTCCTTGGCATGGGTTGGGCACTTAGTGCCCAACTCATGCCAAGGAAAGTTGTTGACCTGGGCATGTGATCTTGATAGGGCTCATCTACAATTCTCAGTCAAAACTGTTTTTCATTACTGTTGAAATTAGTTGAAAACGCTGAAGCAGACAACATTTGACCACCAGCCGGTTTTGGCCAGCTTAAGAAAGGGTTAATCCACATAATGGCAGTGGAAACACCCAAAGATTCCTGGCTGTGAGGAATTGATGACGGGAACTGTAAGTGACATCACACCTGGCTTTCCCATTCCCTCCTCACTTTCTGAGATAAATTTGACCATTAACCTTTGTATGCCCACCTCAAGTCTTCTCTACAAAATTAATTTCTTGTACACACACAGACATCTAAAGTTTTCAGGGAACATGTACTTTTAATGATTTCCCATAAATGAGCAAACAGTCAGACATCCAGGTACAACCTTCTCCCATTAAAATTATAAAGTGCCTGGTATTGTATGTCATCTGAACCTTTTTTATTATGACCAATAATGATATCAATGATCACCGTCTTTCTTTGCCTTACTGTTGGTACATGTTCAGGGAGGACCGCAATTGATTAAGGTTCAAGGGGGTTTCAGCAGCAATTCAAATTCAAGAATATTCCAAGGCAGAAAACACAGTGTTGCTGAAATTTTTCTGGTAGAGTAAGGGTTAACAATGACCTGGGCAGCAAGATTTGCACATTCTTGTGATCCCAGCTCCAGATGAATGTGTTTAGCAGGCGTACCCTTGCAGACCTCCCTCATGCCCAAGTCATCAACAACCAGGATTCTTTATCAAAGCGTGGAATGAAACATCACAGAACTTTTACAGACACAGCTTGCTAAAATGCTTGCAACTAATTTCTACATGCACCTTCAGCCTTCATATAAAACATTCAACCTCTCCTCTACCATCAAAAAAAGTAAGCTTTGAAGTTCTACATAATATTGAATGAAAACAGTGATTCAACATTATATTTGAGGCAGACGCAAGTTCAATTTGAGGACCTGTGGACATGTGCACATGTAAATTTAATTTGATAGGATTGCATAATTGTTGTAATACTAATTGGTACAGTTATACGTCCATATTTCCAGTACATATTATTATCCCTGTCCATCAAATACAAAATTTTAAAAAGAATAAGGGGGAAAAAAAAGGTTGAAAATAAAAATCACGAAAGTAAAAACAGAACACACACAAAAAAGAAAGAAAAATGATGAAGGCCATAACCCTTAGGTTTTAAATTTAAAAAAAAAAAAAAAAAAAAAAAGATTTTAAAGATTTACTGGTTTGATTACAGTCCCGACCAAACTTTCACATCTGGAAACAAATTTTAAACATGTACAGTACCGATCGAAAGTCTTTTGACACCTCCACGCGCTGACCGCGCGCGACTCTCGCGCTGACCACGGCAGTACGCGGCCATGGACCGAGCACTTTCCGGGCCGGCACCCGCGCTGACTCGGGCGAGTTACCCTGCGGACATGCCGCGCCTGTGGAGACGGCCGCGGAGGACCGAGACGTAAAGATGTTGACATGTATACCTACTGTAAAGTATCAGTTTCAACGAATGGCCTGTTGTCTTCACGTGAAATATCATTATACATTAATGTGGGATCGGGCTGGACATGAATCTAAAGTGATCTTTGATATTTTTCTTCGAGTTGGACTAAGAGAACGTAAGGATTTATTTTGTACAGTAGTAAAATGACAAGGACGAGGTACACGTACATGCAGAACCACTCTCAGTGCCACAGTTTACGAATCACCCTTCACAAGCACTAACCATGGCATTCTTATTTTGGGTATCGAGAATCCCAGCATATTGTCAACAGATCGAGTCTGCTGTGTGTGCCACAACTATCCAAAAAAAAAAGAAAAAAAAAATATCCGGTCACTCGAGTGGACTTCATCAGAAATACCACCCTCCAGTGTTAAGATTTTACTGCCAATAAAATAATTGAGCTAGTGCAACGCATTTGTTCCTTCACTGACCGATGGGCGCCACCGCGGTCTTGCCGTTGGGTCGTTCACCTTTAATTTTGTTCCAGAAACATGAACAGAATATTCGTACACGTCGAGGCCTACAAGTACGATTGTTCGAATGGTAAAAGTAAAACTTGTAAGTTACATGTGACTTGTGAGATTAGTGACCAGTGCTTCGCTTTCAGCACTGAGTTGGAAACCCTAGATAGCAATAACCAGTTAGCCCATACATGCCATGGGCCGGTAACAAATAACATACATACATACATACATACATACATAAATAAATAAATAAACAAACCGAGTGGCTATAACATGCACACACCGGTTTGGACCATGCAGCTGGAAGTCTGGGCTGCAGAGCTGTCAATCATTTGCTTGCTGTCCTGGAGAGTCTCGTGACGCAGGCAACTGGCAGGGTGCCAACATTACCATACTGCACCATTTGGTTTGTGGGCTGTTTGAAGTAGCGTCGGCAGCAAGGAGCTGGCTTCAAACTTTCAGCTTTAAGCGCGTGCCTTTGGCACAACAAAAGCTGGTCATACCAATATGCCGACATGTCAAAATATCGTCACTTCAGGGGGAGGGAGCAAAAAAAACCCCCACAGGTCAGGACTGGCCAACAAACTTTGATGCCGAAATACAACTATTATTGAAATATGGCCGACAAGTGATCGACCCATTCAATTTCAACTTCAAGCACCGGTCCGAGGGCTAACTTGTGCCGGGATGATGTGATGACTACTGCCTGATGATCAACACACACACTTGCACACGCACAATTTCTTGCCTGTGCACTTCCACCAAATTTCAGTTCTTGCGAGTTATGTGACCATCACATGGTGACGGCCATTTGAAGTGCCGGCATCATTCAGAATTTCAATGGTCATCTGGGCAGTCATGAGTCAGTATTTTGACATTACAATGACAATGTACCCATCCTTGATTTCCCATTTAATTATTATTATTATTATTATTATTATTATTATTTTTTTTTTTTTTTTTTTGTCTTTTCTTCCTTGCCAAGTGACTGATTGTGAAAAGTTACAGCGACTCAGAAATGTGTTCAATTTAGGCCTCATGTGTAACTATGCCTAAATCAATGATTCCACACATAATACGGCCATCAAAATCAAATGCAGGTGCATGAAAAATGCCAGTCCGTTGTTACCATTTTGCTGACGGCAGGGATACAGTGTCAGCAGGCTTCCATGTAGGCCCAAAACAGTTCCATGGAACTCTTATCAAAATCGACCGCAAGAAGAGGGCTATCGCACGTTAAAAAAAAAAAAAAATGTTAAATTATGTCGAAGTTAATAGATCGATTAATTCTGTATACACATTGTTGAAGAAAATGCTAGCCGTGATGCCCTGTGGACATTGATGGGCTTGTCCGTTGTCATGGGTGACCACAGCATGACCACGAAGAGAATTTTTCTGGTCACGTGATCGATATTTTCCAGAAACTGAGAAACGGAAGCCTGCGTGTCTCGCGTGCCACCGGCAAACAAGTCGAAACTTTTATTATCATCTTTGCAGTAGCCGTGGAAATTTTCTTTGTGCTTTCTAGTCAAATTCGGTGTGCAGGTAATCTATTCTACGCTTTGAAATCAAGAGTGAAAGTGCACACTGACCAGGGATGCAGCTCAAGCATATACGGCCTCCCGCAGCCACACCCACACGGCCACAATCACAGAGCACAAAATTGCAATCGTCTTTTAACTTTTCGTTGTATTCCCTCTTTAAACACAACATCTGCATGTATTATGGCAGTATATCTAACACCCAAGGATAGTTACATATTAATTCGTTACCGTTAGGCTGGAAATGTTTTGGTTCTACAAAACTCGTTTTACCAGCCTTACTGGTTGCTGTGGACCATTGCCATGGCATTACTGGCTACCGTACGTTAATTGTTATGAACATTAGTTGTCATCTGTACATTTGCAACGGACATGGAAAACCTTTGCCTCGAAAAATAAAACTATTTGTGTGAAAATATGAATTGATCGGCAAATATTTATTTTATTTTGTGATGCTTCTAATAAAATAAAAATTTAAAAAAAAAAAAAAAAACAACGAAAAAAAAACAAGAAAAAAAAACAACAACATCAAAATAGTTAAACAGTTATGGCGGCAACGCACATTAGCCCGAGTTTGCACAGATTATGAGAGGTCATCCCACCAGAAAAAAAAAAAAAAGGGGGGGGGGGACAAAGCCTGGTAGGTCATTTTATAACAAAATGTATTCTATCTGTTATGTCTATAATATGCTGGTGTCTCTTAATCATACAGCAACACCCAGCATGCACGCTCCTCAGACTTATAAAATCATGTAGGCCTATAACAATCTTGTATGCTTGTTGTACGTTTACACTGCATTCACGGGCTCTTTGCTACCCCCCCCCCTCCCCAAAGCAGCACCATTTAACCTCAAATGATATGAAACCCCAATAGTTCCTCTCTGAAAAGTTAACTGGTTTGACGCCGTTAATAAATTTGCTGAATATACAAAATTAAAAAAAAAAGAAAAGAAAAGAAAGAAAACTCATAACTGATGTCGTCTGTATTCTTCCACCTTTCTCTTTCCGTTGTACGAGCTTAGTTAAAATTCCCACTGCTAAAATTAAATTTCAAATCACTCATTTTCTCTTTGTATATACACACAGAAAGAATTCTCAACTAAAAACAAAAGAAATTAAATATCTTTCAGTTATGTAATTTTGAAGAAAGGAAAAGAAATAGATGAGAAAAAAATATTTGATTCCCCTGTAGTATATTCAATGAGACCATCTGTCTGTCTCCCTATAGAAGCCGAATTATAAGAGAAAGGTCGTAGGGACAAATGAATTGAAAAAACAGTACCTTTTCAGCCTAATGTAATTGGGGAAAAAAGAATGAAAAGGAATGAGAGAAGCAGCTTTTCATTTGGGTTTATCCAAAAAAAAAAAAAAAAAAAAGAAAAAATCATGCAAATCAGAGCAGTCTGGCCGCGTAATACACACATGCATGTGTTAATTGCTCCCCTGCTGTTTGGTCATCAGATCGTTATCAACTGATCCCTTTACCGCAGTGATGATTGACCTGGGAAAAAGCCAAGAGTGGACTCTTCATTCTTCGGCCCATACAATGCATCACGTTAATGTTCTCCGTGTTGTTGTCTCGTGTGTCTTTTCGTGTCCGAGAACCCGATTTAAATATTTGGCATCAGCAGTATGATGTCGGGCTATTAAACACTATACCCTTTATTGGTGGGACTACAACGTACAAGACCAAGTGAGCAGTTTTCCAAATTCCATGCATGGTGCGCGCATTCCCTTTGCGCCCAGACGGGATCCTGTTGACTGTGGTTAGGCCCGTTTCATGGAAGTCCATGGGTATTATCATCCTGTTTGGTTTTCTCTCTATATCCCCCTCCCAAAACAAACGAAAAAAAGAGGTGGAGAGAGAGAGAGAGAGAGAGAGAGAGAGAGAGAGAGAGAGAGAGAGAGAGAGAGAGAGAGAGAGAGAGAGAGAGAGAGAGAGAGAGAGCATGCATATATGGAAACTACTGATTCAGAAGGCATACCTGTAGACGCATTAAGATTTTCATGAGAGAATAGGATTAGCAAAGTATCAAAATAATGTATTTAAAAAATCAGTTGTGGATTCCGTTGGGTTCGTACGATATATATGTTTAATTCAGAGATTAATTTCTTTGCGTACCGCTTTAAGTGGTCACAATTATGAGTGTACCATTGTTGCTAACATTAGATAAGATGCATGACATGAATGAGTGACTTTATTCGACTGCACCGCATACACAACAGGGTGATATGTCTGCCAACACAACACAACACAACAAAACGAGACATAATGCAATACACACATCATAATCCTATAAAACACAGAACACATCAGTATATACAACACAGTACAAGTTGGATTAAAGTGTCACTTGCTTCCGGAGATGAGGGGAACTCCCAACAGTGATAATAGGGGTGAGCGTGAAGGTGCAAAGCTGGGGGGGGGGGGGGAGTAATGCCATTGGTTGGTACCTTATAGAAAAGTTAGTGATTCCTCCAAGGTCAGTGCACTGTGTATGTGTATGTGCTGCTACATCATACGATAGATACTTTTTCAACAAATTGGTAGGCCCCCCTATCGAATGGGTTATCAAAACAAATACATTTGGTACAGACCGGGTATAGAAATTATTATTGTTTAATTTGTAGCTGAACCTCGGAGACACAAATAAAGACTCCATCAAAACAAATAGATTGTACTTTTTGTCAGTGTAGTAACGGGGGGGGGGGGGTGTACTCCCATGTAGGATTGTACCTTTATTGTCAAAAGATGCAAAAATAACGAAAATGCTACAAATAAATGCAAAACAAAACGTTGCCGTAGGCCTATACATTGTCTGGAGAGCCTGTCTGTAAACATCGGTAATCAGTACATGTGCTTATGATCTTTAATTTAGGAGAGTATCCATTACGTAATACTGGCAAATATTTTCTTCTGACTTATATTCTGGGTCCATATTAACGACAAAGATACAATGAGCTGAATTGTTTACTCCCAATTGTTGGGACCTGGTCGTGGACTGTCACAAACAGTGGCACACGACTGGAAGAGATCAAAGGCAATGCAGCCGCCCACTGCCACCGGTCTTTGCAGCTGCGCAGATGTGGCGTGAAAGTGGCTGTTATTCAAACACGCGTTATCTGGCTATGGCATTAAATGCCTAGCAAATACACAGTAGTAATTGGACACATGTCCACATAACGCTGGCCAGTTAATTCAACCCAGGGACCGTTAAACCATAGACATAGGTATGGAACAAGATTGGTCCTTGTTTGTCCATTTTTTCCACCCATTACCCCCCCTCCCATCAATTTAGTCAAAATAGTTAAATGCACTTACGTTATGTTCAAATGTAACACTTTGTAACAACATCCCAGACCGGCGTTCGTCACTGTTACAGTCGATTGATAATTATGTGATACTCTGTTAGTCGTAACTGCAAGATTTTCTATCCGCCCCCCACCCCACCTTCCCTCTAATTTGTTTTCGACAGAACAAAACCGAAAATGTCACCCTGAATGTGATTGGTCATAATTGCCAGGCAATTGTAGGAAGAAGGCTACACTAATTTCCTTGATGTGGAATACATACACAATGTTCATGCAGTGCGGTAACATGGGGGGGGGGGGGCAGGGTTGTACTCCCATGTAGAATTGTACTGGGTATGTGCCACGGGAAAGGCCGTTTTCATAACTCCGATGTTTAGAAAAGATGCGTTGATCGTTTGTCAATTTCTTTGGGTCAAATGCACTGATACCACCAAAGTAGGTGTGGTTTTCCCACGAGTACCCTCAAGCCTGAGCAGTATGGAACTGGAAGGTGTCGCAACATTGTATTTCATGTCCTTGATTGGTTGCACGTGAGACAAAACTTTTATTGGCACCTCAACCAGGGTCAGTCCAATACAGAACTTAACAAGGATTGTGGTCATCGTGCCGGCGGGGGAAGAGTGATTCCGCGTTCTAGTGGTGTGGAGTGTTGAAATGTGAAAACGATTGCAATATATTTTGTGCAAAGCCAGGTTTTGTTCAACTGCAGTTAGTGTCAATTGTTTCTACGCTCAAATTTGAAGCAGATTTACGGTTTAAGACAGTAGGGAATGTTTTTAGACACGCACACTAATTATCGCTCAATCTCATCCCGCGGAGACCCGGTTGCGAACCCGGGCTGTGAACAATCACTCAGTCACAGTGAGTGAATTGAGCAGTTGATGGTTCCGAAGTCGGTATGGTCTTTTTTTGTTTTGTTTTGTTTTGTTTTGTTTTGTTGTTTCTTTGTGGAGCAGTCGTGCACTGGGATTTCAAATGAACTTATATAAGCCATAGTTGATATATTAAAAACAAAACAAAATAAAAAACAACAACAAAAAAAAAACATTAACCACGGGACTTGGTCGAGGCTGTCATGAACATAAAATCAAGAATCAGGTACACACTATTATGTTGGCCCAGAAATAAATTCATATTCACATTTATACTCAATTGGAAACCACAACTTAAGGAGCAATTACGATGACTAGATAGATATCTAGACGGCACATTGTATTTTGCCCTTATTGGTAAATTTATACAAGGGAGCTTACGATATGGCCATGTCTGCGTCATTTAGTTAACATCAATATGACAGGAAAGTATTTACACCTGTACATGCAATCGCGAGGAAAGGTCCCCAGGCGCGGCAGCTTGCCGGGCGCGGAATAACGAGTACTGGGTCCCCGCCCGGGCTTGTCCACGCGTGAAGAAGCACTCGGCTGAGTCACAACCCGGGCGTGGTCCTCGGGGGACACTCGCGCTGGCCTCGCGCGATTGGTTAAAAGACTTTCGATCGGTACTGTATTTACTTTCAAAAATTGATGGTTCCAGCAAGTTCCAAGGGACTCAACCCTGGATATTGCTTCAAGGGAAGCTTTCAGTGACTTGTGTCACTGATCAATGACCATTTCTGCCAGCAGAACCACCAGTATGGAACCTATTTGTCTTGCGCAAATTTACCAATGCAGTGAGTCCTGTCTCTCATAGGGCCACCCCAAATGCAGTTCAAAGGTGGCCCCATGAGAGAGGTGGTCTCTGTGGAGGGGGCAATATGATGAGAATGTCAGTGTGCATAAAAACGGTGGTCTTCTAAGAGGGGTGACCTCTGGCAAGAGGGGCCTTACAAAGAAGGGGACCACTGTAATCTGGATCGATGGGTTACCACCAGTTTCATCAGGTCCCTGGTTTTCCTACAGTGAGTAGGGGACCACACTATAATCGCTGCGGGGATATGATACAAGTCTTTAACTCATTCCATACCAGCCCCTGATTTTTCCATATATTTACCTAGATTTAAGACGACAGTTGTATATTTAAATTCTTCATGAAAAGAGCTTCGTTCAAGTACCAACATACCTATAGCCTTAAGTCAGTGGCTCTGGCACTGCCTGGCAAGTCATGCTGCAGCTGCCACAAAGGCAGCTGCAGCATGAGTTGGCAGGCAGTGCCAGAACCACTGACCAAGGCCTGTCAACATAGTATGGAATGAGTTAAAATAGTGAAATGCTTCAACAGGAGGGATTTTTAAGTTCTGTCACATAGATGACTGGAAAATTAGTACAGGAAAAAAAAAAATCATAATAGTGAAGTCCACATGTAACATGGGACATCAGAGACACTGATGTAGCACCCAAACAATAACTGCTCCCTGAAAGTGTGGTTAACTCTTCAGTGCCAATTTTTTTATTGAGTCAACAGCTTGTCTTGCACAATTTGAGCATGCTGAGGAAAGCTGTTGACCTGGACCATTCTTATGGTCTCTGTTACTGTAGGCTGGTACCCGAATGAAAGGTCAGTTTGCAAAGAATGTAAATCCAGTCTGGTTATGTCAATACATAGCACATTGACTTTGTCAAAAGTGGCAGTTAAAGAGTTAATGCAGACACACTTCAATTTCAAATCCTGATAACATTGGTGTTCAGCAATCAAACAGTTCTTCCAGTATGAGTGACATTTGAAGTACATGTACTACAAATCCAAATTGCTTGATGGGACATGTCAGGAATTATTATAGATGATTTTTTTTCACTTTCAGAGTGCTGAAAACTTCTTATTATGGTGTGTTGACATTAGTAATAGAACAACAATTAGAGGCACTTAATGGGTTAATGCCTTTTGTACCAAATGCTGTACGTCCATTCGGTTTTCTTGTTTTATTTTTGCTTTAGTTTTTTCTAATTTTTCATAAAGATTGAAATTTTG
Source organism: Hermodice carunculata (assembly GCA_964020975.1). Classification (NCBI taxonomy): domain Eukaryota; kingdom Metazoa; phylum Annelida; class Polychaeta; order Eunicida; family Amphinomidae; genus Hermodice; species Hermodice carunculata. Next base: position 89,816,446 of record OZ026624.1, read on the forward strand.
TGTTTTACTTTTGTAGAACTTGGCAAAAAATGCAGTTCATAGCACTTCAATATATTAAAAAAAAAAAAAAATGTGCCACATGCCAGTCATGAGACAGAGCAGCAAAAGGTTGAAAATTAAAGTGTGTCATTTTTTGATCAGATCACATGATAATTCTATTCCAACAAAATATAACCTGTTAATGAATCAGATGATAATTTACTATTTGCTGGTAAAAAGCAGAGACTGAAAAAAAATGCCCATGTAGTAAGGTACAAATTTTGCCTTTGAATGACTCATGTACATGAACATTCATTGTGACAAACAAAACATTGAAATTTGTCCAGGTTAAATTACAAATTTCAAGAAAAACATTTTGTCACTTCAGCATTTTGAAATAATTAATACAAAGTCCATCGACAAAATAATTCCATAAATCTATGACCATGTGATAAGTGTAGGCCAATGATGTATGGAAGTTTACACAGGCTACTGACCTGTGCAGTTATTTTGCAACCCAGATATATCAGTTGGGGAACAAATGGTATGAGCTGTGTCTGTCTTGTCTAACAGGAAAAAAGGACAGAAGACCAGTCACAGAAATTATCATTTCAACCTAGTGACCTTTGATGTGGTATTTGGGGTAGCCACTGTGCCATTTGCTGGGCCAATAGTCAATCAGATTGAACTTGGAATCCAGCACAACTTGAGAAGGAGTTTTAAATTTCGCATATTTTCAGTGGCAGGCCAAGTTGGCATAAGAGTATGAGCGTGAGGAGGCGGGTACCAGTTGGACCTGGTATTGGGACACATCCATGTGACAACTTTGGCCGTAAATTCTCCCAGCATCTGTCTTGTGTGTCCTTCTCCTGCTGGGATCTGAAAGCTGACAACTCCATGTATTTATCCTGTGCAGAAGCAATGTCGTCTCTATATGAAGCGGTGGGGGGTGGGAGGGATGCATCCATGTGACAGGATTGCCCATATTTCTGTCACTGTCTATCTTGTTTGCGGTCTGTATATGTGTTCTCTTAGGACCTCAAAGTTGACAACTATTTAAGCAAGACTAGACATACTGCAGGCTGTGTTTCTACAGGTCGCAGTTTTATTATTATTTATTTATTAAAGTGTTATAAGAAGGGTGGCCTCTCTTGAGGGGGAGAATATAATGGAAATACCATACTTTCTGCACAGGAGTGCGGGCCTTTCAACAAGGTTGCATTATTTTTTTTTTAGTGCTTTTTATTTTTTTCAATTCATTTTTTCTATTCTTCTATTTGTTTGCTTTAATTTTAACAAAATTTCAACTAAATGTATAGATCTAGAATTTTGGCTAGGTTTCAGCTGGATTATAAAGTGCCATCTACTGCCTTCAGGAGGAACCTGCTTTGGAAACAACACAGTGGTCAGAGCTGAAGTTTTGTGGCCCACATGTAAATAAAGTAAATTCTATGAAGACACCAGGTCTGAGCAAGACAGTAGCAATTTGGTCTGTATGGGGGGGGGATGCATCCAGATGGGACAAGTTTGGCCGTATATCTCTCAGTATCTGTCTTGTTTGTGTTCCATGATATGTCTCCTGTTGGGATCTCAAAGCTGACAACTATTTAAGCAGGACAAAAGCAATGTTATCTCTATGGGGAGGGGCGGGTTTAGGATGTATCCTTGTGACAAATTTGGCCATTTTTCTCTCAGCATATGTCTCGGCTGTGTTGTATACATTATCTCTTCTTGCTGGGATGCCAAAGTGGAGGCAATGTCTTCTCGGGGGTGGGGGCGGGGATGTAAATTTGTAAGTGTGGTGCTGTGAAATTATATTTAGGCTGAATCTGAGCAGATGTCCAGATTTGGAGATGCTGTCAGTACGGTATATCACATTGGATAGGATAAAGGGTCAGCATGCTATATTATCTGGTAGGAAAATAGGGTCAACATGCTATATTATCTGTCAGGGAAATAGGATCAGCATGCTATATTATCTGGTAGGGAAATAGAGTTAGCATGCTGCATTGCCTGTCAGGGGAGTCAGCTGACCATGCTGTATCATGAAATAGGGGATAGAGTCAGTAGGCTGTATTATATCCTACGCCTTGTGAAGGTAGCTGTCTTGGAAGCGGCTATGCAAACCTTAAGGATAGTCTCCTCAGCAATACCAGAACTAGATGGTGTCAACTGAATATATTGTCTTCTGAGTTCATATACATGCATTGTATTGTTGGAATAAATGAATCTTGATTCTTGAAATCTTGAATCTTGTATCCGATGGCAGATTAGTATGCAGTATTGTGTCTGATGGGAGATAAAGTCAGCATTCTGTCTTATGCCTAATAGGAGATAGAGTCAGCATGATGTATTATTTTATGATCAGGAAACTCTTTCAAGATTGCTGTGATCCTGTTGGTTACGATATGGTGCACGTGGCAAAGCTGAAAATAGTTGAATGACTTAAGATGGAGTCCCCAGATCAGTGACAGTGGAATTGTGATATTGATTTGGGGGGGGAGGGGGGGCAAATTGGTGGAACCTAACTGCTGGTTCCAAATTTAACTAGCAGTTACGTTTCACCAATTTGGCCACGCCTACAAATCAATATCACAATGCTGCTGATCTAAGGACACTCTCTCACAATGGATTATTGACAGTCATTTATTTAAGGACACTCTCTCACAATGGATTATTGACAGTCATTTATTTATTCTTTTTTGAGGTTGTTTGTTGAAAATAAAAATCTTGAAGGAAACTGGAGTTTTGTCTTATTTACTTCATAATGTAAACTGTAACCTTGAAAGTGTTACCTGCTTATAAATTAAAACAATTATGGACTTTCGCTTTGTCCACTAATTAGTTTTACAGACTTGAAAGAAGAATACTGACCTTGGCCTTTGCCTCGGTCAGTACTCTTCTTTCAGGTTCATAAAAGTAACCAGTGAATGAAGCAAAAGTCCATAATTGTATATCATCTATTAGGAAATAGTATATGTTGAAACATATCTGATACGAGACTCCGTACACAGTATTTGATGTATTGCATGCAAAAACAGTTCACGTGGTGGGAAGGCCTTACAGTCAGGAATCTCTGTTTTGTACGTCAGTGTGTTTATATTTTGTGTGTTATAGCGGATAAAGTCAGTACAGTTACATATGGGGGCTTTGATACGCTGTGTTCTAGCAGACAGGAGAAAGCATGGCTGCAGTATGCAGCTGTCCAGCAGCCAGGACCAGCATGCCACACGTTGCTGTATTGTATTAAAATGAGTTTCATAAAGATGTAGGTCTTGTTTATTTGATAACATATAACATCCTGTGGTTGGTACATACAGTATTGCCTTATCAACCAGGTGACACCTGCAAGTCCTGTAACTCCTGCAGTCTGGCCATGTATAGTGAATTCACTTATTTTCATATGTACATTGTATAATTTTTGGTGGTTTTTGCATATGAGGTATTTACCAGAAGTTCTAAGTTCATCATTTTGGCCATAGTTCTGTTTTATTTCATTGTGATTTTATTGTCATGGTTCTGTACCACCAGCAAAATAAGTTAAAATAAAAATGTAGTGAAATTAGATAAATTTTCTATAATGTATGTGTAATGTACATTGTAGTTTGGTCATTTTAGATGCAGCAAATCCAAAATAATACAACTCTGAAGATGCAGTTCGAGTAAACTTGCTTGGTTGTAGGATATATGTGTCGGAGATATTACATAGTAAGCGAGTCAATATGCAGTTATATTAAGCTGAAGAGAGAGAGAGAGAGAGTGAGAGAGAGAGAGAGAGAGAGAGAGAGAGAGGAGAGAGAGAGAGAGAGAGAAGAGAAGAGAGAGAAGAGAGAGAGAGAGAGAGAGAGAGAGAGAGAGAAGAGGAGAGAGAGAGACGGAGAGAGAGAGAGCGAGAAGAGAGAGAGAGAGAGAGAGAGATGCTTTTTTGTATGTGATAGGATATGCTGAAGTCATGAAGTGCTATAATAAGAGATAAAGTCCACATTAATCCCAGACAAGTCCTCTATGCAGTTTTGGCAATTTACTGCAAAAATATTATGACATAGTGCAGCTTCCCCCCAAGAAGGCTTGCCCAAATCAACCAGCAAGGACCTGAGGTAGGAAGCGTATAAGACTTGGTTGCAGGTCACCACAGGAAAAACTTTGTATGTGGAAATATCTTGGCTGTCCGCCACTTTTCTGTCCACAGAAGATTTATATTTGACAGATACATCATCAAGTTTTTGTCTGGGTCACTGCAATGAGCTGATGAGCTGTCTCCTGGCCTGTCAGCGGTTAATTTTGTATCATCTATATAAATGAACAGGGGAGGAGGGGTCTGTATTGTGTATGTATGGGTGGAGATGAGAGGGTCTCTGTTTATGCTAGTCATGTCTTGCCCAGCAGGTCTGTACAGGCCCCGGGGGTTATTTTGTATACACCTGAGAGTAACATAGATGCACCTGTTCAACCTAGAACCCATATAGCAGAAGGGTCCAAGTCATCACCATTGCCAGACACTGTGCTAGCCTACATGAGCAAAAACACAAAATATAGAGACCTAGGTTCTGTATACATGGATACAATGACTTTTCTTTGTAAATTCCGTCTAATTATCATAAGGGGGTAGGGTGAGGGGATCCCAGCATGTTGCTACAGTAAGTGAGTTTGCCCCAGTAACTACAGTGTACAGAAAATAATGTTCCCAGTTAATGTAATTAAAAATAAAAATTGAATGAGACTATTATAGATGTTCTCATTGGGGTGGACACCAGTGCCCAACCCATGTGGAGGAAGGCTGTTGACCTATATACTCTTTAACTCTTTAAGTGCCAAATTTTGGACTGAGTCAACAGTTTTTCTCGGCACGCATTGGGCGCATTATGCCCAATGTGTGCCGAGAAAGGCTGTTGACCTGGGATATTCTCTCTGGTACTATAGGCATACTGGTACTATAGGCATACTGGTACTTGAAGGAAAGGTCTTTATACGAGTAATGAGAATCTGAGATCCTTATGATAATTCAGACTAGTTTGACTTAAGTAGATCAACTTTAGTCCTGATTGGCACTGAAAGAGTTAACTCACTTGTAATTCAAAGGGGAAAGGGTCAAAGTTGGGAACATGAAAGCTTGTTCTCGTGTCAACACTCATCAGACAGTGATAAAACTAAAACATTTAGTGGGCTTGAACCATTGCCTTGTTTGTATTCTTTGACATTGTATCTCTGGGGAAATAACCCTGACTGAAACATAAATAACTAGCTCAGTGGATAAGCAGATGGGCTCTCATTTGCCACGTGTCTTTCAAGGTGGTTTCATCATTTATTTCTTGACTTATTTTTCAACAGCTGCCAGGATGGATGAGAGGAAGAGGGTATGTTAGCTGCTAATTAATTTAAAATTCATGAACAACTTGATACCAAAGTGCCATCTGGTGGAAGAACATGTATCATTGTCATTCCACTTGCAGTACCATCCCGACTTTCAGTGACCACTCTAAAGACCGCCTGTCTTTTAACCCTTTCCCCCTTGAATTAAGACTGAGTCAACAGCTTTCCTTGGCATGGGTTGGGCACTAAGTGCCCAACCCATGCCAAGGAAAGCTGTTGACCTGAGGCATGTGATCTTGATTAGTCTCATGTACATTTCTCAGTCAAATTGTTTTTCATAACTGTTGAAATTAGTTGAAAACACTCAAGCAGACGACATTTGACCGCCAGCCGGTTTTGGCCGGTTTGAGGGGGAAAGGGTTAAAGCCAAATTTGCGGTGTCCCTTGTGCTGTCTTTTTAATGTTGTTTGACCTCCATTGTCAGACCACTTGCTTATGTGACCACTTAGGACGTATGCCCAGAGGACGAGGCCTTAACGGAAGGACTACTGTACATGCATCACATTTCAGTTAAAGGGAAACATTCATGTAATGAAATGTTATATGGATATTGTTTTATTACCCCTCTAAACATGGCAAAAGCTGCAAAATGCATGGAATAAGGGTGGGGTGGATACATGGAATAAGGGTGGGGTGGATACATGGAATAGGGGCGGGGTGGCCAGAACCAGCTGTTGATAATAATTTTACCAGGATCTAATTGTTCAGCGTCATAAAGCATTAAGTGGTAGCTTACATGTGTACTAGTTTACACATAACTGAGCAAGATGACCGAGTTCTTCTTTGACCCTGTCAGCAATAGATCTTCTCCCTGTCACTGTATTTGTGTCTGGCCCTTTGGTGTGTGATTTTTAACTAATACATAAAACAAGTGAGCACCAAAATATGGACTGACTGTGTGTGAGACTGGCATCAACTTGCCTACAATATCAGTTCAAGGTTGATGGCAGATCATTTTGACCTTGTGGGGGTAGAGTTTCACCACCCCATATGTCTTCAGTACCTGAATCTTTAGCCCTTGTCTGAGTATCTTGAGACACATGTGTTTGGTAAAGTCTGCAATTTTGGTCATGATCTTATTACATAAGGATAATCTCATCAAAATCGTAAAGCATCTTACAAAAATGCATATCACTTGATTTTTTTTTTCACAATTTATATGAAAAGTTGCTCAAAACTGTGCAATAAGGACAAATATGTGCATGACTAGGATAAAACTTTAAACAGCTCATTCTGAAAAACACAAAATTCACCAAGTGTCTTAGATGTTTTTCAGTATTTCACTCATCACTTGCATCCAATCATTGAGGACATCTCCCCCCCCCCCCCCCCCCGACTTAGTACGATATGTAGATAAAATACAAGAGCCCGCCATTATCAATGCATTCCACCAGAGCAGATTTTATGAAAATTCCTGTCAGATTTTGGAGATAATCTGTATTTTTGCCGAGTACATTTTGAGATAACTTCAGTTCTGTGTCTGAGTGGGCTATTTCTACTGCAAACATGGAGGTAGCGTACATGCCTAATTGAAAATTTTTATACAGATACAATAATTATGTAGTGCTTATAAGGTTAAACCACACGTTATGCTTTTATTGTAAAGTACTTGTCTGTTTCCAGGTTTGTAACATCCATTAACTCTTTAAGTGCCAAATTTTGGACTGAGTCAACAGCTTTTCTTGGCGCGCATTGGGCGTAATGCGCCCAATGCGTGCCAAGAAAAGCTGTTGACGTGGGATATTTTCTCTGGAACTACATATAGGCATGATGGTACTTCAATGAAAATTCTTTTTACAAGGAATACGAATCTAAGACCCTAATGATAATTCAGACCAGTTACACTTTAGTAGATCATCTTAAGACATGATTGGCACTGAAAGAGTTAAAAAAGAATACAGAAAAAGGGATAGGGATGGGGGCAGGGAGGGGGGAGTTGAAGTGCATTAGATGAGGATTATGAGGAGGGTGACATGGCTCAGCTCAACTGCTTTTCTTTGTGTGCAATGTGTCTTAGCAGCCAACTTGTAAAAAGGTCAGCCAGTTGTATCACTCGTAATCATTATTGTTGCAAGATGGGGTTAAACAGTAGAAAAGTTCATAGATGTGTTTATTTACTATTTTCACTATAATAAACAAGGGTAACACTACTGATACATGTGGTGCACACCTGGATCATGTATGCATTTCTTGGGTACTTGGCCTGTAAGTGGGGACACCATAGTGTGCCAGAGGTCAGCATCAGATAAAAGATTTCAAGGGGAAAAATACACATGTGGGACCTTAGTGTCTTTTGTCAATTATTCATGTGCTTTGGTAATTTTCATATTCATGGTGGACTTCATATTTCTTCACTGTGTATCATCCATGCTTCGTATTTCTGCAAAAAAGGTTGTAGGTTAAGTACAAGAAATATTTTGATCTTAATTTTGTGGCATCGGGGGAAGAAATGAGTAGGCCTCCTATTACACTTTTTATCAGACAAATTAAACATTTTTACACATGTATTTCACTTCATTGACTGTTAAATCAACTGGGAATCAACAGGGATGTGAAGCTGTTTTGCCACCATATATCTCCTGAGGTCAGGTCCAAAGTTTGAGGTCAACTTGGAAATTGACCAATCAGATAGGTGAATGTCATTGGATGGCAGCATTTGATTGGATGTTCACTGCCCACTGATCAGCCTTTGAGCAGGTGAACTAAGATGGTGCTGGTCAGTGAGAAAAATCACAAATTAAGGGCATGAAGGGCAGTTTAACTTGTTAAAAGGTGGTAATAATAGGAGAAGATATGTTAATATGTTAGCAAATGAAAACAAAAGTGTAAAATTTAAAAAAAATAGTTAAGATAAACAAACAAACAAAAAACATAAAAAAAAAAAAAGACACAGGCAAGAGATGTAGATTGATATGAGAGGTGTGGAGGGTGGCTGTGGATCCAGTATGGCATACACCTGACTGGCTGTACTGAACAGAAGTTCAGTCAGCAAAACATCTGGACTGCTGAAAAAACAGGTCTGATGTGTGTGGTGTAGACAGGCTGCTTGAGGTGAATTATAGATGGAGCAGCATACCGTAACCAAAGTCAAGCTCAGCAAGAAACTTAATTTATTACGAAATAGTAACAGGCCAAGGAGCTGGGTTCCTCCCGTGAAGGCCAGGATATCTTTCTGCCAGGATATCTTTCTGCGTTCCCCTACCCTTAGTTCCTTTTTATCATCAAGCATAGAAGACCAGACATTTTTCAAAAAAGAAAAAAAAAAAAGAAAAAAAGAGAAAAAACCACCTATTTTTGACTGTGAGCAAACCAACCAAGTTCACCACGATCTGATCAGAGCAGCACGTCTTGGTTGGCATTTGTCATTCTTGCCTATTTCACACTTTGCATCAGGTTAAATTGACTTGTTAAGTTCATGCTCAGAGTTATCTTCCTTAATTTGAAGGATGGCGCCCTCTGGAGGCTGAGTCAATAGCTTTCTTTGGTGTACTCTGGCTGTAATTAATTCATCCAGAGTGTCAAGGAAAGTTGTTGACTGACTGTCTATATCATTCTTAATGAAAATAAGGCAGACAGTATATAGGACAATTTATTGTACTGGGGCAAAAAGTTCTACACTGATACATCAGGATATGTGGCTATAGGTCTGTCACAGACTATTCATCATGTGATATTTTATGTTCATTAATATACACTGATACTGGAGTATTCATCCTCAACAGCTGGTGGATTGATTTTTTAAAACGTTTTCTGTATTAACCCTTCCTTCTTCAACTAAGATTGAGTCAGCAGCTTTCCTTGACATGGGTTGGGCGTTAAGCACCTGACCCATGTCAATGAAAACTGTTGACCTGGGACAATAAATGTTATGGGTCTCATCAACAATTTTCATCCAAATTGCTTTTCTTTCTTTAGCCCTGAGACTAGTCCAAAACATTGAACCAGATGACATTTGACCACCATCCGGTTTTGGCAGGCTTAGGATGGAAGATGGCTAACCCTTTCAGTGCCAAATTTTGGACTGAGTCAACAGCTTTTCTTGGCATGCATTAGGCATGATGTGCCCAATGGGGGCCGGAGAAAAGCTGTTGACCTGGGGTATTCTCTCTTGAACAATAGGCATACCAGTACTTGAATGAAAGGTCTTTTTACGTGGAATACGAAGCTGGGATCGTAATGATAAATCAGCATAGATTGACTTAAGTAGATCGACTTAAGGCATGATTGGCACTAAAAGAGTTAAAAGAAAGTACATTTTCATTTTCACTGTTGCTGGTGTTGACTACTGGCACAGATACATTAACTGGGGGGGGGGGGGGGGGGGGAGGTCACTATGTTTCTGCTCCCAATGAAAGCTGTTCCTCTTTCTTGTTGCTACTTTACACATCTTCACAGCTGGGCAAATGTGGAGTAAAACAGATTGTATATTTTCAGCAGCACACAGTTATTTTCACTGTGAGTCATTCCTTTCATGCCTTTATTGGTCTCTATAAACAAAGTCCATCAACAATTGGGGGAAAAAAACTGACACAATGAATGAAGTCTGGATCATTCAAATCCATGCCAGAAACAACACAATATTTAGAATGGGGCTAGCTTTTTGTGTTATGTATACAATGGAAAAAATGTTAGTACTATTTCGCATTAATTTGTACCGGGGGAAGGTTTTTTTATTTTCTCTGTACAGTGTGCTTTCATTTAATGTCTGCATAATCAATGTTATTTAACTCATACAAATATAGTGAGGAAATAGCTATAGATATATGTTATTGGAAACAATCATTGCCACATTCCATCTCCAGTCAAAGGACATGTATGTGTTTCATGTGTGTGGCCTGCAGTGTGTGTGTGATATCATGGCAGGCAGGCAAGTCTGATGACATCATAATTGCCTGCATGATGTAACAGAAGGCTACTGCATACAGTGTTGCATCAGTGGGGACCCATTGCTGTGACAAGCCAGTGTTGGGGTATGCTGTGCTGCAGCCAGTCCCACTACCATGTACTGGCTGTAAAGACCACCAGACACGAGAGACCACAATGGTCATGAAAATGGCTGCATTTCTCTGTTAAATTTACCTGTAATAAAAGAGTGTCATTTGAGACACTGTTTGAATCAAGGATTATCTGCCTTTTGGCTATCAAAGATTCCCTGCCTTTTTAACCCTTTCCCCCTAAAACTGGCCAAAACCGGCAGGTGGTCAAATGTCGTCTGCTTCAGCGTTTTCAACTGATTTCAACAGCAGTGAAAAACAATTTGACTGAGAATTGAAGATGAGACTTGTCAAGACAACATGACCCAGGTCAACAGCTTTCCTCTGCATGGGTTGGGCACTCAGACTCAGTCTTAATTCAAGGGGAAAGGGTTAAAGACCAATGTAGCCATTGAAGGTTACCCACCGTTTAAGATCACCTTTTTGCAATTAAAGATGACCAGCCATTTTAAATACCACTTTTGGCAATTAATGATTATCTGCAATTTAAGACCAGTTTTGGCGATGAAAGATTGTCCACATTTAAGACACTTTTAGGAATTGAAAATGACGTGCCATTAAAGACACTTTTGGCAATGAAAGATTACCTGTCATTTAAGACCAGTTTTGGCAATCAAAGATTACCTGTCATTTAAGACCAGTTTTGGCAATCAAAGATTGCCCGCCATCTAAGTTACTTTTGGCAATGGAAGATTACTTGGCATTGAACTCCACTTTGAGCTGACATTAGTGGTGATAGGTCCTACAAAACAGATTGTTGCTGTACCATGTTTTTTTGGTTGTACTGGAGTGTAGCGGTTATGCATGTACAGTTTATATGTTTCGAAATTGCTCTTGTCTTCCGAAGGCAACATTTTTCTGTGCCCTGCATAATGAACAAATCTTTGGACGCACTTGTGTTAATTTCATCTGGGACTCAGCGTGTTGGGTTCATGCATGTTCATGAGATGGCAGCTCACTAAATTTGTCAAGAAAGTGCTTTGAGAGCCTTGCATGAGACTGACAGTGCTCTCTGGAGAGAAATAAAGTCTGTACCTTGGGAGTCTGTTTCAGTACCTGACAACCTGAAAGTGCTCTCTCAGGGGAAATAAACTTAATTCTGTCTCAAGTCTGATGAAATATGTATATTACAGTATCTCACAGGAGCCCATTAACATTGCCATCTCTGAAAAGGTAGTCTTTTTTTGCCAGCTGTCTCTTAAAAGAGCCTTTGTACTGAAAAAAAGAGAGAAAAATATGAATATGATCTTTGGTTTTCTCACTGGAGATGTATGTGAAAGGTTTATTGCTCAGAAATATGTACAGAAATGTACAGTAGCCTTGCAGAGAAAGCACATTACCTTGCCTTAATTGGTACAGGTCATTTAGAACATGAAAAGGAACCAGAGAGAACCCATAACTGCATGCAGCTGTGTACATTAACTCTTGGTCTGCTGAGAATCTGAGGGCCGTACAGCACCAAGGTTGTCTTATGAATTGTGCATACTATGTTTCTACATTTATCAATGCATAGTCAAAATTTGTAGATGGTACCACATGCATTCACCAAAGACAAGTTGGACATTTTTTTTTACTCTTTTTTTTTTTTTTTTTTTTTTTCCTGTTGAAATGTGGTTGCCAGAAATATCACCAAAAAAGTGCTTGTTGGGGCACATACATTAAGAGTTAATACTGGCAAAGTTCTGACATTAGGCAAGCTTGTGAAACAGTAGTCTACTGTACCCAGCACCTGGGCCAGCTCATGTTTAAGAGAAGATGGTCCAATCACCAGGTCTTCTGCTCTCACACAGGTGTCTGGGTGGCCAGGTTTCTGGAGTGCATCAGCAGCTGTTGCCAGGTTTCTGGAGTGCATCAGCAGCTGTTGCCAGGTTTCTGGAGTGCACCTGTAGGTGTTGCACTCCGCACTTTCCATTTTGCACAGCTGATGTGAAGAAATTTGCTTGAATTATTGCAAATAAAGTTGGTCTTCCTCTGAGAAACTGCTCATAGGGTAGGTGTAAAAGTGGTCATGTTAAGCAGATAGGTCAGATAACATGGAAAAGAAAGCATTAGGGATGTGGTAAATGTGGTCTTAAAAGGCGGAGAGTCCTTCATCAGGGCAGTCACTCAAAGAGGGACTGCAATATTAGTGAGGGTTCTTGTGTACCGAAAAATACAGGTCTGAATTTTACTCATCATCACTTGTAATATTTTAGGTTATAATCCCACTAACCAAATAGAAGTAATGAAAGGTGCCCAGTCAGCTGATACAGTTACAAATTGTTTCATTGTTACATGTGAGTAGTTACCATATTTAATTATGGCTTCCATACACAGAAAATAGGAGCCTCTGTTTTGCACTTGAGCCTGCACGATGCTTCCTGTTGTATGGCTGGGTGACTCCTTGGTCACCTAACTAAAATAAATTTCTGTTGTGAATAGTAACTTGAAATATTACACTTGTAGAAATAATACTAGAATATTACACTTGCAGAACAATACAAAAATTCTACAAAAGTAGAAATAAAGATGAAATATCACACAGGTAGAAATAATACTAAAATATTACCCTAGTAGAAAAAATCTGAAATATTACACTAGTAAAAATCAGACTGAAACATTACACTAGTAGGGTACCAGAGAAACTTGAGTAAGTAAGTAAGTAAGTAAGTAAGTAAGTAAGTAAGTAAGTAAGTAAGTAAGTAAGTAAGTAAATAAGAAAATTAAGTAAGTAAGTAAGCAAGTAAGTGAGTAAGTAAGCAAGCAAGCAAGTATGTAAGTAAGTAAGTAAATTTATTCAGTAGTATGAGGCCTCAGGCCTATTGTACAATACATGGAATACAAAAATATGATACATAATTGACAGGGTGACAAGATATAATAACTTAATTTTCAAAGGAGTAGAACTTAATAATTTGTCTCTTTTCTTAAATTCATGATATAAGAACACAGCAATTTGACACAATATTGATGAATTTTCTGAAGACATTAGAGCAATGAATTTCTGTTCATTTGGATATGTTACATAATATTGATGAATTTTCTGAAGACATTAGAGCAATGAATTTCTGTTCATTTGGATATGTTACATAATACCTTGGTAAATAATTAATCCATAAATCATGATAACTTGGGCACACTAATAAAAAATGAAATGCATCTTCAATACTTTCATTACAAAGGACACATAGACGGTTGTTAATATCAGAACCATGATGTCGCCAGTTTCTATTTTCAAACTATGATTAAAGACTAAATTTTGCCAATGATATGAGATATTTCCTTATTGAGACGGACATTAAATATTTTTCAGGCTCCAAGAGACTTTTAAATTTCCAATAGGTTTTTAACTTTGGGCTGTCGTGTAAGCTGCTGGTCCAATCCTGTTGAAAACAGTCTCTAACCCTCTGTACAAACATTTTTTAAAAAATAATCTTCACAACCAACTTCTTGGCACATCCAAATATGACTATAACCAAATTTATCAAATAATTATTCAATATGTGTTGTCCAAATTGTCCTTCCATTTTCATCTAATCTTTTTAACATAAGATAACAGGCCTTTTGTATTCTACCATCAGGCATTTTCAATAATTTCAACCAAAATTTAACACTTTTTTTGTAATATACAGTACTAAGTGATGAACGACCAAATTCTCCTAAAGCTGTCATGTTTCTGGAATTAGATGAAATTCCAAGAATATATTTACAATATTGTGTTTGAATATCTTCAACATACTTTGAGTAATGGTACTACCCTCAAACCTCTGTCCCCTATGTAAGAATCAGGACAACCATCTTATCAAATACCTCCATAGCTACTGGAAAAGGCAAACCTTTAAATTTTTGAAAAACTTGTTTAATTATAGATCCAGCTTTCTGAGACTGTGATGCCAAGGTGCTTAAAGCTGGTGTCCATGCCAACCTTGAAGAAAATAAAATACCTAAATATTCATAATAAGGGGTAGACTGTTACTTTTCACTTTTGTAATACCATTTCTCATTTTGTTTAATTATACCACCATTTCTGAAAACTATGATTTTTGTTTTATCTAAATTTACATTCAGACCCCAGTTATGTGAATATTGTTCCAATATATTAATCAGTTTTTGCAAGCGCCAACTGTGTCCGCATATTCTGCGATGTCATCTGCATAAAGTAAGATACAAAGATTTGGGTATGAGTTATTAATAAAAATTCCTTCACAGTTATGTCTCTCAATTTCTTTGATTAATTCTTTTAAATATATTATAAACAAAAAGGGGCTAAGAATGCAACCCTGACACGTGCCAATGGAACACTTAAAATATTCAGTTAGACCATCTGAAGTCAAAACACATGAGGACAACTTACTGTACATAGATTTTAGTATTTTGAGTATTCTTCCATGTGCACCCTCTGAAATAAGCCCATACGACAAAAAAGGGTGATAAACCGAATCGATGCCTTTGAAAAATCTACAAAAAGGCAATAAAAACACCCTTTTGGTCTTGAGAAACTTGAGTAGTAAACAAAGTAAAGTTCCAAGGATACTAAGTTGCAGACCTTACATACAAACCAGGTAACAAAGAGACTTTAACTGTTTCCCCCTTAAACCGGCCAAAACAGGCTGGTGGTCAAATGTGGTCTGCTTCAGTGTTTTCAACTAGTTTCAACAGTAATGAAAGACAGTTTGACTGAAAATTGTAGAGGAGACCTATCAAGTTCACATGCCGTAGGCCAACAGCTTTCCTTGGCATTGCTTGGGCACTAAGCCCAATCCAGGCCAAGGAAAGCTGTTGAATCAGTCTTAATTCAAGGGGGAAAGGGCTTATGCACTAAGGATCCTAAATCACATGCTTAATATGCAAAGTAGGATGCCAAGGATACTTTACTTCTTAGGATTTACAGACAAAGTATTGCCACAAGGATACTGAGGTGTATAGACATACATTGTAGTATTGCCACAAGGATACCAATATATATGGACAAAGCACAGCCACAAGGTTACTGACATGTATAGACATAGTATTGCCACAAGGACACTGAAGTGTTTGGACATAGTCGTGCCACAAGGATACTGAAGTGTATAGACATAGTATTGCTACAAGAATACTGAAGTGTATAGACATAGTATTGCTACAAGAATACTGAAGTGTATAGACATAGTATTGCCACAAGGATACTGAAGTGTTTGGACATAGTAGTGCCACAAGGATACTGAAGTGTATAGACATAGTATTGCCACAAGGATACTGAAGTGTATAGACATAGTATTGCCACAAGGATACTGAAGTGTATAGACATAGTATTGCTACAAGAATACTGAAGTGTATAGACATAGTATTGCTACAAGAATACTGAAGTGTATAGACATAGTATTGCCAAAAGGATACTTGTGTGCCTAGACAAATATTGCCACAGGGATGCTGAAGTGCATGATTTTCAAGCAGAATATCACACCATGCATATGGATGCCCTAGTTTAGAGGGCTTATACAGTTCACCCTCTTTTGAAAGAGCCTTCTTCTGGGAGACCAACTGCAGAACCTGAGCAGTGACGACCCAAAGTGACCCCAAAAGGCCACTTTTCCATCTAGAAATTCCCCATTTCAGAGAAGTAAAACCTAACTATTTTGTACAAGATTGGTAAAATTATTTGTCAAAACCAATTTACAAATTTAAAATATGCTTATAAATGCCAATAAATAAGTGAACAAGACAGCAAGTTGCAATGGGGTCTAATAAGTTTGAATCTAACGTAGGGATGGAAATTAAAAGTAGTGGTCAGTTATTGGGCAGTTGGTGCAAGAATTGAGCCTCCTTCAGCGACCACCTGCTTTATGTGACCACTTGGAAGGCCACGGGGTGGCCTCTCAAAGTAGGAACTGTGCAGCACCAAGGACACTAATTTGGAGGGCTTTTGTGTGTTGAGTCAAAAACACTACTTTATCAAGTTAAAGAACAACAACAGGGACATTTATGGGGCTTAAAGGCAAAGAGCAACATCTTGGAAACTAATTTATAGGGGTTAAAAACAGAGTTTGGCACTAAGGGTGCTGTAGTGTGTTTACCATAGTTAAAGTTCCTCCAAACAGTCAATCAACATATTCCCCTGCCTTGGCCTCATTTGAATAACATGTGATCCACCTTCAACCAAACTCATTATCTTTTTCCAATCTTGTGTGAAAATAAGTATCGTTTTGTATCGTATCATATCGTATTATACTTGACGTTGGGATCACTGTTCCTCTGTATCTCTAAATAAAACTTGAGGATTCTTTTCTTCCAGCATGTAACAACAGTAACTCAGAACAAAATATCTGTATGTATATTGATATGGTGACAGAAGACTATTGATGACAATATTTCCCTTTTTACATAACACTGACACAATATCTGTGCCATACAGCAACAAAAAACATACTAGTATGAAGATAATGTTAAAAAATCCATGAGCTTTTGTGAGATATTTATAAGATATTCATTGTATCTTTTGGTCCACAGGTAAAGGAATTATTTGCATGACAGCATGAAGAACTGATGCATAGTTTTCAGTTGTGATAATAATTTTGCTTATTTCCTTTGTGACAAGAAAAGGTCAAAAATATCAAAATTTAGTAGAAAATAAAAACCTTTATTTTTAAAGTTGCGTTTCATTTTTCGTAAAATATATCATACCCATGCTGATTTTCTTTAAGTGATTACATTGAATCACTCTTTGTGTGATTAAAATCTGATCTTTTATCATTTTCATATTTCTGGCATAGTCATAATGAAAAAAAAATCCTTTACCTTTGGATCAGGTCGTTATAAATCACACTATGCTGACATTTGACCCCTTGTGCTGCCAAGGGCATCCTCCAAAGCACATATGGGAAAACAGGTCAAATACTGACAAGGAAACAGTTTTGGATCACAACCATGACTCAGCCCACCATCACATGTATACCTGACTTATAAATTTCCCTGACCTTGAAATATGTTGCCAAGGGAACGTCCTGAGGGTAGAAAGAGGTCATTTCCTGGCATGGAGGGGGGTTTGGGTCATAACCATGATTCAACCTACCATTATGATCATACATGTGTCTGACTTTTAACATTTGTCTGTCCTTGAAATTGGTTGCTGGGTGTAGGTTTCCAGGGCAGAAACAGGTCATTTCCAGTCAAGGAGGGGGTTTCCGTTATGGCTGTGCCTGAGGCAGTGTGATGAAGACAATTAATTACATTTCAATATGAAAAGGTGGAAAGGATTTGAACAAAAAAATTCTAGCTTTCTGAGAAGAAAAAAAATGATTCGCTGTGAAAAAGAAAAAAAAAGAAAATCCACAATGACCCAAACACAATTATTCTCTCCAATCCCAACCCTCACCCCTATCCAAAGATCAAGTGTTGTGCCCTGTCTGACCTAATTGGGACTCGCATAGAAAAAAATACTATAGTGCTGTGGGTGACTAGATGCCATGGAGTCAGTGAGATCACTGATTGGACAGAGAAAGTTGTATTTTGTAGAATCATGCTGCTACATTGTTGAACAATTTGATTGGATATTGCTACTTATCACCTGTGCTTGGGCTTATACCAGAATGATGACTTTTCCCTCAATCAGGAATTTCGGCTGCAATTTAGTATGTCTGAAATAAAAAGTTTCTTTTCAGATCAAGTTGAAAATTCTGTAGATAATACCAATTAATGTATGCAAGACAAGTTGAAAACCCAAATTAAACTAAAAATGGTCATGTGAACATCAGCACTAATTTCAAGTAAACTTGAGTCAGCATGAAATGTTCTCAAGAGAAATACAATAATCTTGATAGAGTGCGTGGTAGCCAAGGTGCATCAGAGTAATTCCAGGGGGAGAAGGTGCTGATACTATGTACTCAGTGTATAGAAATGTCAAGAATTGTGTTAATAACAATAAATAAATTGAGTAAAAGTAGTCTGGCTTCCACACCCACATTCCACCCCACTTGTCAAGTGCCAAGTTGCATCTCCAAGTATTAGTAGCAGTCTGGAGGCAGCCCAGGTCAATTAAGTATCCCGTCGTAAATTATTCCACTGTGAGACCTTGTTTACTGAGCGAAGTCTGCTTTATGGAGTCGTCTGTGGACATCTGTGGGAAAAAGACCCAGAATTTGTGTGATTATTGGGTCCATGTCTATGTACACCCAAAGCCCATATCATAATTCATCCAGAACGAACCATTTTAAGGACTTACGATTCAAGGGAGTCAAGCCAACCCTGTAACTACTCAAGGACATCAGATACAATGGGGTGTTACCAAACTTATTTACTACATACATTACACAAGTTATTACACAAGGACATCAGATACCATGGAGCATCACTGAACTTATTTATTGCACAAGGACACTAGATACATACCCAAGCACACTTATTACAATCATTAGCCA
Organism: Hermodice carunculata; assembly: GCA_964020975.1. Classification (NCBI taxonomy): domain Eukaryota; kingdom Metazoa; phylum Annelida; class Polychaeta; order Eunicida; family Amphinomidae; genus Hermodice; species Hermodice carunculata. The sequence continues at coordinate 89,835,161 of OZ026624.1, forward strand.
ATTTATTACTATTTAAGGACTTTTAACTCTTTCCCCCTTGAATTGACACTTGAGTCAACAGCTTTCCTTGGCATAAATTGGGCACTAAGTTCCCAACCCATGCCAAGGAAAGCTGTTGACCTGGGGCATGTGATCTTAATAGGGCTCATCCAAAATTCTCAGTCAAATTTGGTTTACATTACTGTTGAAATTAGTTGAAAACACTGAAGCAGACAACATTTGACCACCATCCGGTTTTGGTCGGTTTAAGGGGGAAAGGGTTAAATTCTATCGGCCATAACCACCATTTTTATGATGTGATAACTAGAGATATGATTGGGCCTATCCAACCTTCTAACAATATCAGGACTTTAGATACATTATAGCTTACCCTTATTACAACATGGGTACCTGAGATACAATGGGGCCTAAGCCAACCTCATTACAATGTGCAGAATTGAGATACATTGGGGCGTAGCCAGCCTTGTTATAATGTAAGGACTTCAGGTACAGTGGGGCCTAGCCAATCTTATTGTAATGTAAGGACTTTAGATACAGTGGGGCCTAGCCAACCTTATTGTAATGTAAGGGTTTTTAGATACAGTGGGGCCTAGCCAACGTTGTTATAATGTAAGGACTTCAGATACAGAGGGTCTAGCCAACCTTATTGTAATGTAAGGACTTTAGATACAGTGGAGCCTAGCCAACCTTATTGTAATGTAAGTACTTTAGATACAGTGGGGCCTAGCCAACGTTGTTATAATGTAAGGACTTCAGATACAGTGGGGCCTAGCCAACCTTGTTATAATGTAAGGACTTCAGATACAGTGTTGCCTAATCAACCTCATTATAATGTAAGGACTTTAGATACAGTGGGGCCTAGCTAACCTTTCAAAAATGACTTGAGATGCAACCTGTCTACAGTGTGAGAGCTCTGTAACTTTGTAATCGTGCTTTGTGTGTGGCAAAACTATATATGGTAGTTATAAAAATGAGATTGCAAAGTTTAAATTTTAGACATTTTTCATGAGAACAATTTCTAACTTTAAGGCTCACACATGAGTTTTATTGCACATGAACTGGAATGCATTGGTATGGTACAGTCAAGTACAAATGCACAGAAATTATATATAGAAGATAGACAATCTACCACATTAAAAAACTCAACTACGTGTTCTTATTATATTATGGTTTTATCATACTCATGCAAAAATAGTCAGCAGACACTTCAGAGGCTCACAATGCTTGGAAAATTAAAGAGGTTATCAGATTTTTAAAACAATCAAATCTGCCTGTTTATGTATTTTATCTGAACGTGTTTATTCAACAATCAATGGAAAATTTCTTTTATGTTTGTACCAAGACTCGCCAATTGCAACAGTGTATACTTTTATCAAAGATAAACCGTAACAATGCTTTGATATTGTACATGTAGCAAGAAAAAATAAGCATTTATATTTGAAGTCAGTTATGTTGTCTTAATAAAAATAATTGCGTGGACTTTTTCTTCCTAAAGCCATGGCAGTGCTCAAAAATAAACTGTGTCTGTCGTATTGTAAGAGGGCTGCAGAAGAGATTGCTTTGTATTGGGGGAAGCAAGGATATTTCCCAGAAGCATGGCTGTGAATTAAACAAAATCTTTTGTAAACTGTGGAAGACCTGTTGCCTTTGAAATGTGAAAATGTGGCACGGTCTTACTGTAAAAGTTTGTTGCAGCCACCATGAATTGAAAAAATTGTAAAATGAGAAAACAGGCCTTTACATTTCCATGCACTTTACTTTAGGCTGAGGAATCAGCAAACAGGGACCATGAACATCTCTTCTCCGGTTGATACAAGGCAGATGCATTTTTGACCCTGATAGTGTGACATGTGATTTACACTTTGTTTCTGTTTGCACACTGATCAATTGACCTTTTTTATTTTTTATTTTATTTTTTTAGGGGACCGCCAAAGGCGAGTCCCCTATAATGATCCAGGTTCTGCGTCTGTCCATCCGTCAGTGAGTAAGTCCGTGTGTCCGTCTGGATCATTTCCGCATGATAACGTGAGAAGTTTTAGAGCTAGGGCTTTCATATTACACACACTTTTAGTCTTCTATAGGGCTAGGATAAGTTCATAATGGGTGACCTTGACCCAATTCCCAAGGTCACAGAGCCACATTAGTGAATTTGTCCATATAATAACTTAAGAAATTTTTGAGCTAGGGCTTTCATATTGCACAAGATTATTGTCCTCTTTAAGGGCTAGGTCAAGTTTAAAGTTGGATGACCTTGACCCAATTTTTAAGGCCACAGAGCCACATTAGTGAACTTAGTGTCCACATGATAACTTACGAAGTTTCTGAGGTAGGACTTTGATACTGCACAAGCTTATAGCCCCCTGTACTGGGCTAAGTCAAGTTCCAAGATGGGTGACCTTGGCCCAATTGTGTAGGGCACAGAGCCAAATTAGTGAATATGGTGTCGGCGTGATTTCCGCATAATAGCTTGAGAAGTTTTTGAGCTAGGGCTTTCATATTGCACATCATTATAATTTTCTATCAGACCAAGGTGAAGTTAAAACATGAGTGACCTTGATCCAATTCAAAATGTAACACAGTCACTTTTGTGAAATTCAGTGTCTGCACAATAATTTATAAACTTTTTTATTTATGGGTTTTATATCGTACATGATTATAGTCCTCTATAGGGCCAAGGTTAAGTTTGAACATGAGTGACCTTGACCCATTTCTCAAGGTGACACAGCCACTTGTGTAAAATTCAGTGTCTCCACAATCACTGAATTTTTTAAGGTTATTTGCTTCTGGATTATGGATTTTAAGTGCTTCTCCTTCTACTGAGGCCACCCCAAATGCACTAGAAATGTGACCTTATTAGAGGAGTAAACATCTAGTGTGCAGCAATAGTTGCTGCCCTAAACTGTACCATGTTTGTATACGGCGGTCCCCTCAGTGGTGCAAGCACCACTATTACATCTTTTTTTTTTTTAATGATCAACTGACCTTTTTGTAATCTTTTTTTATTTAAATCTTTTTTTTTTGGGGGGGGGGGGTGTAGGATGGGCTATAGTACCCAACTCAAGCTGTTGAAGGAATCTTGGTCAGGGTTTTTAGTGGGTTAAACTTGCATAAAAGGTGCCGTTGTGACTGCCAGTAACTTGGACAGTGAGGGACAGGGTCAGGTGTATTGGCATCAACTAGACATTCCTCTGTCATCTCTTGTCTGTCTCTGTGACACTGACATCTCAAGACAGCTTATATCAGAGTCACTCTTAACCAGGAGGGAAACACCCTCCAATAACTAGGCCACTGGCCCCTAGTGTATGTATCCAATGCCATGATGTAAAGCCACCATCACTTACCTGTTTTACCAGATTTTACTTTAATTGTTACGATGATTCCAGATTCGGATTGCATGTAAGGAGACCTTTCATTCAAGTACCAACATGCTGATATTTCCAAAGAAAAGAACAGCACTTGAAGTCAACAAATTCCTGGTTGCAGGCACTTTAAATTGGGTTGTTTCTATATATGGGAAGGGCAATCCCTCAGAGAAAGTTGTTGACTAAGCCTGCAAATATGGAGAGGGACAATGCTCAGCAAAGTATCACTGATACGGATTCTTGTCTATATCCCCATCCAAGTGGAGATAAGAGGTGTAATCACTGACACAAGTGGTAGATAAACCAAACTAGCATCTGTCAACATGACCTTCAGCTGTTAGCAAACTCCAAGCATAGCTAATCCTGGCATGTGGTGTAGTCACCACTCATTCCTGGTCAGACTCCATGAAACCATTCCAAGAAACCAGCACTAAATGGTGGAATACATGGAGTGGGTCTTTGTGCGCACTGAAAGTCTTATTTTGGTGCATTTTGGCATCTCAAACATAGCTAAGAATGTGCAGGAAGTCATGCACTTGGGTCATATTCCAATTCAGGTCGAGGAATAGTCAATACCAGGGCCATGCAAATAAATAATATGTTCTGATGTTTTATTTGCATACAAATGCTGGTTGAGAAGATACATTATGAAGCAAGCCATCAGTGTAATCCATTGAAATCTACAAACTTGTTTTATAACTTGTAGAACTGTCAAGCTAAATCCCATGTGGATGTATTCATTGCACATATCGTGTTATGCATAGTGCATTTGAAGCCACAATTTATATGGAATAGTCCTGTGGCCTGTCCAGGTGTCTGCATTGCATGCTGCATACAGTGGAGCAGGCTCCAAGTATCCATTTCAATCACTGCATACATCACTGTACCCACAGTATGCAACAGGCAGTACACAATATGTGTGCATAAACACCTAACTTAAAACATTTCGCCTTTCCACAATGAGCAGCACTCTTCTGAGGTTCTGCATTTTCTCTTTAATTGAAGCTCTCCTGCTCCCTTAACTAAACCACCAGTGGGACTTGCTGTCTTTGACTACAAAAAAGCGTAAAAACTGCTCAAGATGGTACAATAATTGCCACCTATGATCATGGTAATTGGATACGTTTAATCCTCTAGAGACAGTTAACTCTTTCAGTGCCAATCACATCTAAAGTGTATCTACTAAAGTGAAACTAGTCTGAATTATCATTACCATCTCAGATAAGTATTTCTCGTAAAAAGACCTTTTAATCAAGTACCAGCATGCCCTTAGTTCCAGAGAAAATATCCCAGGTCAACAGCTTTTCTCAGCGCGCATTGGGCTCAAGAAATGCTGTTGACTCAGTCCTAAATTTGGCACTTAAAGAATTAACAGCTTTCCTCAGTTCACCCAGAGGGCGCTGAGGAAAGCTGTTGATCAATACCCAATACCAGAGACTCCAACTCTCCGTGTTCTTATCATGAAAATCAATCAATTTATACAAGTTCCCGCCTGATTGACAGTCCTTCCGGTTGTAAGTGAATGGCGATATGGCTGAGAGGAGCTGTTTTCACAAAGACCTGTGTGTTGTGCTCTGCAGGTTGGAGTCTGCGCTATACAGTGGTACCTGTCTTGAGAGACCCCTCCAATGAGAGACTGCATATCTTTTTAAGAATGCTCTTTCAGAACACTGTGCTACCTTTAATGAGAGACCACATTTTGACCTTCCCTAGTGGTGGTCTCTCAGGACAGGGACCACTGTACATCATTCTTTGTGGAAACAATACACCTGACAACATTACAACACTGGACCATTGCTGGCAATTTTCAATGACCTAAAGTTGTATGTGGATATATTCACATTAGGTTCGAGGGGTTAAATATAGGTCCACAGCGAGGTCTGATGATTGCAGTAAGCAGGCTGTAATTAGAGATAATACAGTAGGTTGATCTGTCCTGTGGAAGCTTTCTGTAGTCAGTAGACACTGTTATTGCCAAACATGTCCAGCATTCTTCCTTCAGGAATTGTACCTAGTTACCTCAGAGGCATGTAAAAAGAAATTTCCTCTTAAAAAGTGCATATAAATAAATGTAGACGGGGTGGTTTCAAGGAATCCTTGTAAATTCTGAAGCAGGCTCGAGCTTGTTGATTGAAAGCATGTTCCTAGAATCTGTGTATTTATGTCACCGTGGCAACACATGAACTTCATGGCTCAGCTTACCAGTTGTCCTGGCAACCTATACACATGTGTACTTTGTAAACATGATAGATGCCCCACAAGAAAATATGTCCTGCATTTGAGAAAAGATTGTAGTATCTGTGCCAAGTTACTCAAGTAGTCCTCAGGTGCCTGGTTTAGATGCTCTGCTTATTTGTTCTAAGTCACATTTTCATATGCCTAGAAACATGTTGTTTGTGGAGAGCCAGCTTTCAGATAGGACCTTATGGAATGCAGCTGAGTGACATTGGGGAAAAAAAATGTCCTGCAACAATTCCATATCAATACCAGAAATCTGTTTGCCAAATGCTGTACTCTCCATGTGCATTGTCGGCATTGATTCAGGATTTAAGACAATTTAAACACAAAATTTGACATGGAGTTAACACGGGAACATGTATCATAGGTTTGACATTTTTTCTCAAAAATTGGAAAAAGCTGTGAGTTAAACCAACCTGGCTTCTATTCTGGCTGAGAGCCAGAGTGTGCCTCTCTGTCTGTTTTTGTTGCCATGGCAACATAAGTTACCAGGTGAGTTTCTGGGAATGCCAATGTAGGTGGCCTCCATTGGTAACCCACATTTTTTTTGTGTGTGTGTGAATATCATTAAACATGAGAGAGCACTTGGTGAAGCTTTGGTTGTTGAGGGAGTGAACTTGGGATCATTCATTCATTACTGTAGTGGGGAAGATAAGGGAGCATACCTTAATTCAAAGGCAATCCAGACTATGATGTGTGCCACATGGCCACTGGAGCACTTACAGACAGGTCCCTAAGCAAGTGGCACAGCAGTTGGGTCTTTCCTGTGATAAACATAAAAGGAACAAGGTAAAAAAATTGTAAAATTACAAACCTTTTATGATTACTTTTAACAACAACAACAGCAACAACAACAACAAAAAAGAAAAAAGTGGTGGGGGAGAGAGAGTTGCAGAAGTGATTCACCTGTAAGTTTTTATTACCCTTGAATATACCAGGTCAAGTCACAGTCTTATGTGCCAGATGCTTTCATTTGGGTTACATGTTTGCCAGTTTTTGCATTGAAATATTTTAAAAGTAAAATACTGGCACTTACCAATGACACTGATAATTCAGCCTTAATTATTCATCATCATTATTTAGGGACATCACTTAATTATTATTCATTATTCAATGATCCCCATTACAAACTTCAGCTTTTCTGTCCACAACACATGATACAAGTATGCGAAGAGAAATATCCTACAGTGCCAGCATCTGGGGACTATGGGACTATGGATCCTCATAATTATCTTTTTGATTAAAAAGTTGTGAACATAAGTTTTAGACAGTGGTGCCACATAGTGGTTCCGATATAAATAGGTTTATCCCATTGTGCCTTTAAAATGCCTATCCGATGTGGCCTTTGCTGCTTTTGATTCGTTCTTTGTTAACACTTATAGTACATGTACTAAAAAATGGCTTCTTGTGTGCAAGACGGTACACTGGTATAAGGCCACTGCTGCACCAGGATGTCATAGGTGTATACCAAATTTAAAAAAAAAAAAATCAGTGCTGTGTGCAGTTTATAAATATAATCTCTGACTGCAAAGCTCAAAGAATTATCAGCATTGCATGCTGTGGAAAGATTGCTGCACATTAGCTGCCAGGACCCTCCATGACTGGCAAAGCACACAACACATTAGAACTCCTTGCAGACTAGCTGGGGTCAAATGGTCATTTCCATGTTATAACCTACTCTGAGGGGGCTGGGTACCATACAGATTGGTTGTATTAACCTGGATTCCTGCCATTCCTTGAACCCAAGTAAGAATAGCGTTCCCTGTGAACACTTAGAAATTTTCAGATGATTTGGAACTGTGAGGCCATTTTCGTCTGAGAAATACATACAGTAAGGGTTTCAAGTTGTAAAAAAAATCATGCAGTGAATTTTTCCTGCAGAATAATTTTTAGTTATAATTTAGCAAAATCTTTTTGGAAAAATAAAGCTTTAACTAACTGGAGTCAAAGCCCCATGAGAGACATGGGGTTTTTGCGGAGAGTCATGTAGGGGTCCATCAGTGTCTTTTTTTATCTGTTCATTTTAACTAAAATTATTCTTTAAATTAATGTATTTTAATCTGTAACCATTATAACAATTCAGACTGGCAGGACTTGTAATTAGTAGTCAAAGGGTTAATAGTTAATATAATGTTATGTAGTATAAGCAGTTTTTCTTGTGTGTAATTAGTTTCCAGTCATACTGGTAGCACATCAGCGTTTGATCAGAAGAAAAATGCCGACGAGCAGTGTTTGCCTGCTGAACAAATTAGGTTTGGTGTTCTCAATTTAGAAAACCAGGGAGCATGATCCTCTTTGTAAACAAGGAAATGTCCTCCTTATCTGGTCAGCCCGTCTTACTCTGTTACCGGCTAAGCTGACTCACTTGGCGTGTTTACTCACATTTTAGTAAAGGTTCATTTTGTCCGCCTAAAAAAATTGCAGGTCCTTGAAGGTCTCCATTACCGGGCAAGCACTTGAATAAAATTAGGTAATTAGAAAACAGCCTTGACATGTGGATAAGTCAGCTTGGTATTATGGTCTGAAACAAACTGGTACTTGACATGGAATAAAGAGGCTCTTTCAGGCTGGAATAAAAAACAACTGTGAAGAACAAACAGATGTCTGCAATATAAAAAGTAGTCTCAGAAAAGTAGGGAAAAAACGTTGATGGCCAAGAAAAAAACCCAAAACATTTGCTACCTTTTTGCCACATAATGCAGTGGCCAGTAAGACTATTTAACTCTTTTGGTGTCAATCATGACTAAAGTCGATCTACTTAAGTTAAACTAGTCTGAATTATCATTAGGATCCAAGATTCTTGTTCCTCGTAAAAAGACCTTTCATTCAAGTACCAGTATCCCTACTGTTGCAGAGAAAATATCCCAGGTTAACAACTTTTCTTAGCATGAATTAGGCACATTGCATGCAATGTATGCCAAGAAAAGCTGTTGACTCTGTCCAAAATTTGTAACTGAAAGAGTTAACATGCTGTGACAATCAGCAACTGTAGTAATACAAGACACGATTCTTTTGATGGCAATTTTTTTATGGACACGTGTTCTCTGTGGGTTTCCTGACAACTGTCACAGCAGTATATTTGCCCATGGGAGAGACTTCTCTCTATTTGGTGATGAATTGATGTGTATTATATGTACAAAGTGGATTTTTTTTTGGGGGGGGGGGGGGTAAATTAGGTCCCCTTTTCTGTCATTTAGACACTTTGTGAATGTTTTATGGGGAGCATGTACTTACATTAAGATTCTCTTGAGATGGCTCTTGATAAAGTAAAGGTTGCCTTGGGAAATTTGTAGAACACTCTGCAACTTTTAAAGGAGAAAAATGTTTACAGCTTTAAATATTTTATGACAACAGATTAACCCTACTCAGACCCATGTGCACTTTGGTATTGCACTGTGTGTGTGTGTGTGTGTGTGTGTGCGTGCGTGCGTGCGTGCGTGCGTGCGTGCGTGCGTGCGTGCATGCGTGCATGCGTGCATGCGTGCGTGTGAGTGTGTCAACTCTCCACACAACAGTTCTAAAGTTTTCCTGACAAGTTGTGAGTTTCAAGGCAATGGAAAACCCACCACCAATGTATGGCCTGGCAATGTTGACACTTGAATGAAACCTCTCTTTGTGAAGAAGTTGAATTTGTACGACATATTTTATTATCTGGGTAATTAAATCTTGGGGGGGGGGGGGAATTGGAGACTGACATGGAATGAGTTAACTATCCACATTTGTCCTCACATGCCCTGTCTTTATGATTTATATGTGAGGTTCAAATGTGGATATATTTTCAAAGTCGGCTGTTTAAACTGATAAACATGAAAACTCATTAGTTGACCTTTTGGATGTGGGATGGATTTTTTTTTTACCCCACAAAGTATGACATATGGTTTGTGACTCTGCACCAGCATTAAAAGGTGATGTAACTATAAATTACGTAAAATGGGGAATATTACAATTATTTTGGACGGGGTGGGGGGGTGGGGTGGGGGGGGGGCAGACTTAACCCTTTGCCCCACGTAAATGATGACTGAGTTCAGAGCATTCCTAGGGTTGGATTTGAAAGTGCCCTCCCCTTGGAGAGGTATTGAACTGGGACATATTTTTCTGATAGGGGTTATCTACAATTGTAATCCATTTTAAAAACTTTTTAACAAAAATAAATGAAAAATTTGTTGAAGCAGACAGCATTTGAACACCATCTGATTTTGGCTGGTTTGGAGCAGAGGTTACCTTGGAGTTGGGGGGGGGGGCGGCATCTAAAGGGAAAATGTGGTTTGTTTTAATTATATACATGTATAGATAAACCTAATGGACAGGTGTGATATGAAGATACAAGTTTTCACCTCATGAGTTTCAACTCATTCCATACCAGTCCCTGATTTTTCCGTATATTTATCTAGATTTAAGACAACAATTGCATATTTAACTTCTTCATGAAAATAGCTTTCATTCAAGTACCAGCATGCCTATAGTCTAAAGTCAGTGGGCCTGGCACTGCCTGGCAAGTCATGCTGCAGCATGACTTGCCAGGGCAGCTGCAGCATGACTTGCCAGGCAGTGCCAGAACCACTAACCAAGGCCTGTCACCATAGTATGGAATGAGTTAACTCAGCTGCATCTTCACAGCAACAACTGTGGCAGCACATGTTTAGAGCCTTGGGCTGGCCAGAACTTGTTTTATAAGCAGGATAAACTCTTCCCCTACAGTGACAGCTGTCAATCACTTTGATGGACTAATATGCCATTGGTTTACCCTGCTTATGTCACGCCCCCTGCAGTGACAGCTGTCAATCACTTTGATGGACTAATATGCCATTGGTTTACCCTGCTGATGTCACAACCCCTGCAGTGACAGCTGTCAATCACTTTGATGGACTAATATGCCATTGGTTTACCCTGCTTACATCATAATCAGTAACAGTAACAGTCTGGGCTTGTCTCACAGAACTTGATCAGATGAGCTGTCAGTCATGGCCTCATACTAGACAGTCATTATGAAATACAGTCCTTAGTCTCTTAAGTAAGAATAACTTTCTCCTTTGACTCATTCCACCCCGATAGAAGACTGGGTCAACAGCTTTCCTTGGTGGGCTCTGGGCACCATGCGGCCAGAGTACACCAAGGAAAGCTGTTGACCATGGGCATATAATTTGGAATGATATTCCATGCAAGCTTCATCCAAAATTCACTAAATTGGTAAACTACAATTAGCAGAGGACATTTAGATATTAGTGGGAAAAAGCGTTATTAGGGTGGAATGAGTTAATTCATTCAGGACTAGTTTCCAGTTTATCCCATAAGATGAAGATTGTGTTCACAAGTTCAAAAAAGAGCTTTCATTCATTTATTTTTGTAAAGTACATATTCATGTACATGTACTAACAGATCTAGTCTAAGTCAGTGGTTTTTGCATTGCCTGGCAAGTCATGCTGCAGTTACTGGAAGGGCACATATGGCATGACTCTCAGGCAATGCAAAAACTACTAACATATAAACGATATGACCAAGGCTTTACCTAGCATAGGCCAGAATGAGTTAAATTGAAATTTGCTATCAGTCAATAAACTACTCTTAAGTGCCTGACATAATCCTTGACTGTTGATATCAATCATTTGTTTTGTATCAGAGATGGCTGCAAACATTTATAGCTGTAGCCTGAATGAGTTGATTTAACAGCCAAGCACAGAAAGGTGCCCCATTGCTCATTGTAACCAGTTAGCAGGTACAAGACACTTTTGGGGAGAAATTGTGAAATTTGAATCTCACCTGTCACCTGTCTGTCAAAGCTTTGAAAGTAGAATTGCTATTATTGTGTGAGTATAGCAGAGGTGCCAAGTCTCCTGATTTGGCGGCAGATCTCCCGTTTATCTTGTGTCACAAATCACTTAAATTTGTCTGTCCCCAGCTTTTTGGCCTGTCTTCTCCATTATAAGATGATATGACTGCCGCTTTTTGCAACGTTTTCAAGCTTGGGCTCCAGCTTCGTATGCTAAGCACCTCTGGTGTAGTATGTGCATCTTTCATCCGGGAGTAGAAAAACTAGTATGATTTTTGAGAGTATGATAACTATGATTATCTGAGAGTGGAATACATGAGAGTAGAATAGTGGTTATTATCAGAGAGTATAATTGCTACATGTATGATTATCTAAAAGTAGAATAGGTATGATTATCTGAGAGTTTAATAGTTAGGATTATCAGAGAGCATAATATCTGTGATAATCAGATTGTACAATACTGTGTTTATTTAAGAGTAGCTATGATTATATGAGGGTAGAATATCACCTTTCATTCAGTCAAAAAAGTTGCATCTTGCCCCTTTGGTGTATATGTAATCCAGAAGAATACAGTTAATGAGTGGCTACCCCCTGGAAGGGGTCAGGCTGAGTCAGTAATGGAGGTCAATTCACATTGTACAGGCAGACTGTTGGTGTGTCTGCATTTTTGCCACATATCTGTGCATTTATCTGAGTTAGCTGATATCAGTTGTAAAGTTGAAATTTTTGTTTAACTTAACCCATTCCTGGTCAAAGCACGACTTAGTCAATAACTTTCCTTGGCAGGGATTGCGCCCAACCTGTGCCAAGGAAAGCTATCAACCTGGGGTGTGTCATCATGAATGGTTTTACATACAAATCTCAGCAAAAAGATTTTGTGGCACTGAAAAATTTAAGTAAAAATTTTAGGGCAGATAATAAATTACATGGGGGTACTTTTGGGCAATTTGAGCAGGAAAGGGGTAAAATTATTAGGTCATACGCCATTAAAAATTATTTGGTACCATATTCCCCCCAATAAGCAACCATATCATAAGTGTTCCCTGCCCCCCCCCCTTTTTTTTTTTTTGCTGATATGATCTAAAGAATATGAAAAATATGAAAACAGTGCCGAAGATTTTACATTTAACCATCGTTTTGTAGTATTATACTTATCATGTTCAAAATGTAGGTCCTAAGTGTAGACTGCTTTCAGTGTGATTTTGTCAGTACCTGGCGCACTCTTTGACAGGTCAGTAGGCTGTTTACCTAACAGAGGAGCATGTGAGACGGTACCCAGTTATCTGGTGGGCTTGATTACCAGTTGCTGTCATCACAAAACCAGCTTAACCCTTTGAGTGCCAGTCATGGCTTAAGCTGTGCTGATGAAGCTGGATTACTGTAATGATTCCAGATTCATATTCCTCATTAAAAGACCTTTCATTCAAGTACCAGCATGCCTATGTTCCCAGTGAAAAATTTTGGTCCAGGTCAACAGCTTTCCTTGGGGCACTTTCCGCGCCGTTGCGCGGAAATTGCCCCAAGGAAAGCTGTTGACTCAGTCTCTAAATTGGCTCTGTAAGAGTTAAAAAGCAAACATCATCCAGGAGGCTGAGCATTTTGTCTTTTTTCTTTGTCTCCTGCTGCCGGATCTCTCCCAAGAGACCGACAAAAATATGTCTCACAGCTTGATGGAGAGTAGTTATTGATACAGATAAAAGATTGTATGATACAAGTGGAAGTAGGACAGATAAACGACAGTTGCACAAGAGGAGTGGTCTGTTTACAGAGGTCTGTGTTGAAAGATTCTTTAAATTGTTTTTGATTTCGAGTAGAAATTGGTTTCCAGAAATAGTATTATTATACAGACAGGAGCAACAGTGCCACATCTTCTGTGTAATTCTAATCTCTCCCCCCCCCCCAAAAAAAAAGATAAAAAATCATACCCCTCTCCCTATGCTCCATTGCCAATCCAGTCACTGTGTCTAAACCTGTATATTAATCAATATTATCATGTTTGATTAAAACTTTTGAAAATTCAAGGCTTCAGCAATAGCCAGGTCATCATTGGGAAAACATTAAGCAAGTTTCGCAGCCTCCAATTCCCAGACATGCTTTTTTTTTGTTTATTCTTTAAGTACTATTTTCAATAGATTACCAAAATTGTTAACTTTTTGGACACCTTATTGGACACAGTGGTATATATATATATATATATATATATATATATATATATATATATATACAGTGGAACCTGTTTTGAGAGACCACTGTAATGAAAGACCACCTGCCTTTTAAGACCAAATTTTCAAAATCCCTTTTGGTATCTTTCCCATGTTATTGCACCTCCATTGAGAGACCACCTGGCTTATGTGACCACTTTTTGGCCTGCCCTAAGGGTGAACTCTCAAAACAGGTTTCACTGTATATATAAGAGGTAAGCTTATACAGTGGTCCTCCTCTGATAAGAGGCCACCCTTCTAGAAAGGCCAGCTTTTTTGTGCAGAAAGCTTATTTCCTTTATATTTCCTCTCAAGAGAGGCCACCCTGCTTATAAGGCCACTTTTTGGCTGCATTTGGGGTGGCCTTATAAGAGGGGGACCACTATACAGCCAAAATGCAGGATCAGTGATACGTATTGCACAACAGCCAGACAGTCCACAGAAATATTTATACAGGGACAGGGAACGGATTGCTAAAATATCAGAACCTTTCTGGTTTACAGTGCTACCTGTTTTGAAAGACCACTGTAATGAAAGACAGCCTGCCTTATATAACCATTTAGCCTGCCCTAGGGGTGGTCTCTTGCAACAGGTTTCACTGCATATGGAACATATACCAAGCAGACGCTTCAAGAAATAAATCTGATAAACAGGATGGAAATTCCCAGAGACAAAAATTACTCATGAAAATAGTTTTAAGTTCCAATGAATGTTGCAATAATTTCCTTTGTGGTTTGCCCCATCGAAGCTGAGCCCACAACTTGCCTCAGTGCACTTTAAATGTGCCAAGGAAAGCCGTCAACTGATGGCATAAATGACAAAACAAAAACAAAAACAAAAAAAAATTACAGATATCATGCAAGCTTGTCATTGTAACACTTTAAGTGCCAAATTTTTTACTTAGTCAGTAGCTTTTCTTGGCACACAATGGGCGCTGAGAAAAGCTGTTGACCTGGGATATTTTCTTTGGAACAATAGGTATGCAGGTACTTGAATGAAAGGTCTTTTTTTACAAGAAATACGAATCTGAGATCTTAATGATAATTCAGACTAGTTTGACTTTAGTAAATCGACTTTAGACATGATTGGCACTGAAAGAGTTAAAAAGTAAAAAGTTGCATACATGTACTTTAGCAGCAGGTCCCTCAGGGTAACTTGTTCCATGCCTGAGCCAGCGATATCGTCATGAGCCAATTAGCCATTGGTCAATAGAAGTGACATTTGGATATTTGCCATCTTTCAGTCAAATTGGGTGAAAGAATTTGGATTTCTTTAGTTTTAATTATAAAGAATCTAAAGCTCATTAGGTAACACCCGCCTCCTGATTTAAAAAAATAAAAAATAACAGGGATTTGGCTTAAGAAACCTGAGTTTGGTGTAAACATTTCAGTCATTTTAGCCAATTTGGCTACACTACTATAATTGTTGGTGCATGACCAGCCATGTCAGGGAGGTAGGAGCTTTGGTCAGTGGTTTTTTGTTACCTGGGAAGTCCTGGAGTCAACATGTTACCAGGTAATGCAGGATCCACTGCCATATTGGTACAACACCAGGGGGACATAATGCTCGTACGAGGAAAAACTTGAATGGCAAATGTTTGTCTGGAAACTAGGTACAAAATGAGGTAAATGAACTGGTAGAGTGGAAACTTGCCTTCCCCTTTGTGCAGAGATGGTAGTTGCCTTGACGATGATCCAAGTATGGATACGCAGAACAAAACAGATGTCTATGTTCATAGCATTTCATTGCAAGACAATACACAAAATACCCATACAATGACATGGAAGATCAGTAGATCCAGTGATGTGTTCATGAAAGATAGTTTCCCAGGTGTATACTTAGTCTTTTCTCTTTGTATGAACACAGACTTGATAGTACTGGGTTAAGTATTGTGCCACCTTCTACCTGTACATGTACAGTGAAACCTCCCTTTACCGAACACCCTTGGGACCAGAAAAAAGTGTTCAGTATAGTGAGGTGTTCGGTATAGGGAGGTTTGATAGCATAGAAAGTATATATTTGGGACCAAGAAATGGTGTTCAGTATAGAGAGGTGTTCAGTATACGGAGGTGTTCAGTTAGAGAGGTTTTACTGTATATGTATCATACTACTGTGGTCAAATAAATTAATTGGATCTTCAATTCTTGAAACCAAAAAATGGAGGACCAAGCTTGCAGGAAGAACAGGGTTCAAATCTTTTTCTGCTGATAATGACACTTTTCTTTGACTTTCTCTATGAAAGTGTCTCATTGAGCTATTAAAAACCTTGAAAACTCTAAGTATCAGGCAGAAAAGTTGTGTTCAAGTTAAGCAGATACTTCATATGTCAGTCATACTTTAAACAAACAATTTGGGGGAAAAACTCACAAACAATACAGAAACAACTTCATAGAATTTCTAAGTTAATTGATGTATCAAATATAGATAACTTGTCAAGGATATGAAACTGTTCACACTTTGTGAAGCAAAGGATTACATCTTGGTCAGCACTTTGGGCAAACCGATGTTGAAAGTGCTTGTCCAATAAATGCCAGTGCATGTTAACCTACCCAAAGTACATCATTATTACAGGGGGAAAGCCATTACAGCAACATGTAGCTCATTACTGTCTAGTAGACCTGCCGAGCACAGTCCACGCCTGGTACAACCCTCTACCTGTAACAGTTTGACCTTGACCTTCAGATGTGCCATTTAATGTGCAACCCTTGGGAAAATATATATATATATATATATATAACTGTCCAGGAATGTGTATCAATTGACTTCATAAAAATCACTTTGTAGCTGAAGCAGCCCTGGCTTATTTCCAGGATTTTTATCAGATTTTGCAACTTTTCTAATTATACTGTGACCTACAGGTCTCTTCGTGTGTATGGTAACTGGTTCATGCCACAGGGGATTGATAAGCTTGATTCATTGTGTGAAGTATGTGTGTATATTTACATTTCATGTTAACCCTTATTCCCTGACTGAAAAATAAAAAAAACAAAGCTCAAGCCTCACCTAATTATGACGCAAGTCAGCCATTTTTTACAGATAGACATATAAAACTTTAACACCAACAGATAGACAATATATATGTACATACATCCATCCATCCATCCATACATACATACATACATACATACATACATACATACATACATACATACATACATACATACGTGAGTGATACGTCACAGCATATTGTTTTATGGGTATAGGATAAAGCTAACTGTAATTCAGCAGCATCTTATTTTAACCCTCTGGGGGGCCTAGTCAGTAGTTTTCCCTGGTAAACATTGGATGGAATGTGCATAAAATGCACCAAGGAAAGCTGTTGATTAATCACGTATTATTTAACTCTTTTCCCCTTGAATTGAGACTCAGTCAACAGCGTTTAGTGCCCAACCCATACCATTGCATCAGTGTTTGGCCCATCAAGATTAAAGATTCCATCCAGTTTCTTTGAAGTTTACAAAATGCTGGGTGCAAAATTGACAAATTACAAGCAAAGAAAAGAGAGTGTCAATCTGTGGGGGAAATAACAAAACTACAGGAGGCAGAGTGGCTGGCAGTGAATTATGTAAGACAGGAATGCACCTGTGGGGTGGAAGGATACGGCAAGTGAAGCAACCTCACAGACGGCCAAGAGTATTCCTACGCATGTCTGAGCTGCAACCAGGCAGAATCACAGTCAGATACGGCACTTGCAGCAAAGTTTGTGATACATGTACATGTATACCTGCAGCATAACCATGTTGTAAGGATAGTAAGGGGACATTTCTGTGTAAATTTTGATATTTTTTCATGTGACAGGAATCGAAATTGGTCTTTCCTCATCCAGCATGTTGTGGATTGGTCACATGTTCAAAACACCAGGACTGATGACCAGTAAAAAATATACCCAGTACGGGCAACTGCCTGTTGGAATCTTGTGATTTTACATTCAAATGGGGATTTGGCCAAGCTTTTATGTACTTTTACCATTTTTGGCTGGATGAGATATGCTGGGGGTTGTGGGTTTGAATCCTGCTCATTCTGAATATAGATAAAGTTGATAGGATAATAACATCTGTGTTTACCCCCAAATGGGGATATGTTACCCTCCAGACTGATGAAATATGCCTCAAATAAGAACTCAGAGCTCAGAACTCATCTATTTCAGCCAATCAATACAATGATGTTTTCAATATGAAGATACATGTACATAATAATATCAATTGATGTGGCTAGGGGGACTCCTATTAAGACAAATACATGTCGCTCTCATAGGAGCCACCTTTAAGCCTTAAACAATTGAAACAATGTAGATGGCAGTGACTTATACAGTAAATAGAATTCAAAGGACTTTGTTGTCATGATATTTAACACTTTTGGAGAACTGTGCATACTTTCTTTCTTCATTGCAAAGTTATCAAAAAATAAACCTGACAGCGACTTCTAAGATTGGTGGCGGATATTC
This sequence comes from Hermodice carunculata, assembly GCA_964020975.1. Lineage (NCBI taxonomy): Eukaryota > Metazoa > Annelida > Polychaeta > Eunicida > Amphinomidae > Hermodice > Hermodice carunculata. The sequence goes on from OZ026624.1 coordinate 89,853,173, forward strand.
TAGGATTAAAGGGTTACTGTGTGCACAAATGTAAAAATCTTCAAACTCTCTGAGCCCATTTTTAGTTCTCTGAAAGAAATCTTTGTTTATATCTGATCCGCAAATAATTCACTTACAATACTCTCATACAAATGGGAAAAAAATGATTTTTTAACAGCATTGGCAGACCTGAGGCACAGGTACATCTGTTTATAGGATCAAGGACCATGCACAGCTGTTCTGCAGTCTTATGTGGTCTGGCAGACAGAAATAAAGACCACAGGCATAGATACAAGGAGTTTTGTGCAGACTTGGGACCCGGCCAATAGGAAGCTCATAAAAACATGTCCAGATCGCTGATTAACAGTACAAGAGTAAAGGGTTCTGTCTGAAAACACTGAAGCAATTTGCGTGATCAGGGGTTAATGTTTCCAAGTGTTCAGATGTGTTTATATTTCTCAACTCTTCTTTTCTATAAGCCAGAGTTTTGGCATTGGTGAGATTGTCTGTTTATTGTGTTTCTTTATGATATAGATATACAGTGATATTTTGTATCATGGCCTTGTCGCTCCTTTTTTTAGCCATAACTGCTCTTTGGTGCCAGCATGACAAAAGTGTTTAGTCTGCACCCCTGTCAGCTACTGTCTGCTCTATGAAATACTCAGTCTCTTGACAAATGATTTTGCAACTATATATAGGTAAGAATAAGAATTTTGGTGTAACGTTAACTCTTTCAGTGCCAAATATTGGACCGAGTCCACAGCTTTTCTCGCTGGAACTATAGGCATACTGGTACTATAGGCATACTGGTACTATATGCATACTGGTACTATATGCATACTGGTACTACAGGCATACTGGAACTATAGGCATACTGGTACTATATGCATACTGGTACTATATGCATACTGGTACTATATGCATACTGGTACTGTAGGCATACTGGTACTATAGGCATACCGGTACTATAGGCATACCGGTACTTGAATGAAAGATCCTTTTACAAGGAATACAAATCTGGGATCCTAATAATAATACAGACTTGTCTGACTTAAGTAGATCGGCTTTAGATGTGATTGGCACTGAAAGGGTTAAGACAAATTGGCTGTTTACAACATTTTTTTTTTGTTTGGGGGGGGGGATGATATTTTCCCCATTTACCAGAGGCTCAAAGCACACCAAAAGATTTTACCAGAATTTTACAGCATATCTGCCAATGGAAATATAAAGCCTCTATGCAGCAACTTTGTCCACAGTTGATGCTTGTTGACGGCATTGTCCTGCTGTCCTGGGAGCAGAAAATTCTTGCAGCAGATTTGTCAGTATGTAACTTTCTTAATATGGACATTGCTTTTCTGACCTATTCACAGAGGCCAAGACTGAAGAGGAAAAAGAAGTACTCAAAGTAGAAGAGGTGGATTTCCAAATTGCTGAAAATGCCAAAAATCATCGCACAGACAAGTACGAAATCGCCAGCCCGGACCATGAGGACGACAGCCACGCCCGGGCACAACTGGTGGTGCGAAGAGGACAGCCTTTTGACATTAGCGTTAAGTTTGACAGGGCCTATGATGTGGCCAAAGATGACCTCAGGTTAATATTTGATGTAGGTAAGTACAGATGTGGTATGTTACATGTTATATGTGATTTTGATGTAGTGATCAAGTAATCTGGCCTGGACAATGATCAATCTGTCTGAATCAAAGGGAATCATCAGCAGCAGGTCAGGAGCAAATGCTGATAAGGCCCCATAAGTGAATAATGATACTTAAGTATTATGACCCTCACCCACTCACCCCACCCCCCACCCCCCCAAAAAAAGTGGTGATGAATAACAATATATGTGTCAGAAATCAGAGAATCAACTCTTTACGCATGTCCTCATAAGGAATGAGGGGATATCTCCTAATGGTCCTCTGCCAGTCTGACAATTTAAGAATTAATGTCCGGACTAATTTCACTCTTCAAACTTGGTGTGGTGTACCTTAGGTACAACTATACCAGGTTTGTTCAAAGGGTCATGGTCCAATGATTTTTGGATCTTTTATGAATTTTTGTTCATTTTTGGTAAAATCTTTAAAAAGAAACTTCTCCAAAACTGTCAGGCCAATACGAGACATGCATATTAATTTCCCGCCACAACTGCATACCTGATTGTCTTGTCTTGCTTGGGGAGATATGGCGAGATACGGGTCGGTACCTGTGTGGACAAGCGGAATATTACTGATACTTTGGAAATAAAGAATGCTTATTATTCAAGGCAGATAGGAATTTTTTCTTATATATGGCTGGCTAAGTATTTAGTGAATACCAGTTTGGTATTTGTGAACTTAAATAATTCAAAAAAGCACTAATTTTGTGAGAAATTAGCATATGGCCCTGTCTGTGACAGTGATGTGACCCACACATCCCCCATGAATTGACAGGCATCAAACCCGTGCTTTGTGGCGGGAAATTAATAGGCATGCTGTGTATTGCTTTGAAATTTCATAGGGACACTTGTGGGAACCCCTAGACCTCAATTTGTTCACCAGGTGGTGTCGCATTTTTTTTCTATTTATTTAGAATTTTTGTGTGTTGAAGCTATTTTTGACTGCTGTTGTAAAACGTGTGTCTTAGATTCTTCTGAAACTTGGTGGAAATGTAGCTTGGGGAAGGGTCAAACAAAGTGGTTCACTAGGTGATGATATTCCGCATCTATGGTTTTTAACAAATTTGTCAATTTGTGAACAGATCAGATAATGCAAATATTCCCGCTGATAACGATGGAAGTCACATTTTTTACTTGTGCAAAACATCTATCAGATTCAATTCAAAGTTGTTGTTGGGGAGGTGCCTACGGTAGGTCTTAACCAATTGTGTTCAAATGGTCATACCCCATTGATTTTTGGAATTTTATGGGGACCTCTGTATGTTAATTTATTCTACAGGTGGTGTTGTGATAATTTTTTGCTTTTTTCAATTTGGTTCATTTTTGGCAAAATCTTCAAAACATTTTCTCCAAAACTGCCCAGCAAGTCACTCTGAAATTGCATAGGGACAATTCTGGGGACCTTTAGACCTGAGTCTATTCTACAGGTGGTGTTGTGATAATATGTTGCTTTTTGAAGAATTTTGTGTTTCCCCTTTTGACTTTTTCTCCCAGACCTTTAGACTTATTGGGAATGTACAGTGACTTGATCTCCGCCAAAATTGTTCTCTGCATGGTGGTCCTCTCATTTTCTGATTTTTAATAAATCATCCAAATGCAGAAAAATCAATTAAAGGATACATGTATATTCATGTTAGCAACAGCGATAATGGTCTCACACAAAGGTGACCTTGATATCATTCTGAAGTACACAGGACCATTTCAGTCTGTGCATGCAAGGTCAGCCAAGCACAGGACTGTCACAGTCCTCCCCTCTTTAAGTTGCCTTTTCCCTTTTTTTTTAAATTTTTTTTTTCATGATTGGTGCTCACCAAAAGTAACTGTCACACTTGGTCATCAGACAAAATACATAATAAAAGCAGCCCAACATAACTGTTAGTTGACTCATACCACAAGTATGTACACACAATCTGTGTAGCGGATATGACACTTTAAGTATCCTAAATGCCTGGAAAATTAATGTATATTTGTTAAATTGATGTGTATTTGCTCAGAAATACTACAATTTGGTCCGTCATCTACTGCTACGTATAAAGAATGTTGTTATGTGGAAAATAAACAGGTGTATTTCCCAGTGGACAGCCATATTTACTGGGTTTTGTGTGTCAGAGATTTTTTTTCGGGGGGGGGGGGGGGGGCGTGTTAGAGATATGTGGTACCAGGATAAATTATACAATTATATTGTTGCTCTGGCCGTAGACAATTTTCTCCCACAGTCAATGATGATACCATGTGTTGACCATTTAAAGGAAAATAACCAATGAACCACAGTAGTTTACTCACATAAATTGAAAAGCACTAATCTTGCATACAAGATATAATTTCTCCATCCTGGCCAGACATTAAAATTATGGGCATTTTTATCAACATAACTTTCAATTGTATCAAAAATGCATTTATACTATATGGGCCAAACCTTTAATGTTATGAACATTTTCATCAAAAATAAAAATATACATTTGTAGACTTTAAGTTTTCAGATACAAGGTGTCTACTCATGTACATGACACTAATGAAGAGTGTAGTCTTTGTATATTGAAATGCAGTATTCAATGTGTATTGTGGGCTAAATATCAATTCGTCTCGAATCACCCTGAATATTAAAACAAATATTGTCATATTGAAAGTTTTCCACCTGACTAAAATGAATTTTTTCAGTAGTTTCCATATAGCCTCATTTCTTGCACAAGAAATGCACTCACAGTGTACAGCTTGAAAATACAGAGTACTTGGGCTTGAAACACTGACAAGTTCATGTATTTTCTCTGAATTAATAAAATCAAGTCAGCATGGTTTATTTGAAAGTTTTTCACAGATTTACAATAGATATTTTCATAAGTAAGTGAAGTATTTTACAAGTCTTTAATTTTGATGGAAAATAAAAAGATAACATGCCCCCCCCCCCCCTGTTTCAGCTAAACACAAATAAAGATGTCTGCATTTCCAGCATGCTAACACTGTACGAAAGTGCAGAACTTTGAACTAGTCACTTGGGATGCAATGTATTGCAATTGAACTTTGTCTTTTCCATTTCCTGAACCCAGAAAGTTGAGCAAAATTAATAGTCGAGGACAGAGACTATAATAGTGAACTGTTGTACACCCTTTACAATACTGTTAAAGGTACACATAGCTTGATGTATAACTGTATACATTGTAAACCACATTACGAGGTATGGCCGGCCGTTTCAAATGTGGAAATAAAAGAAACATGACAAGATTAAACACAAAACCCAGTATGAGCAAAGGCATAACATACGACTCTAATATATACTCACATGAAATTGACCTGATAAATGGTTGTAGGTAAAAACACAAAGACATAGCTTCACCTTTTCATTTACAAGTATGTAATTAGCAACAGAAATCAGCATTCTCAGGAGAGTTGATGGTGTATTTGAAAAATGTCTTGCTTGCACACAATGTGTCTGAGTAACTGCAGCTGCTAGAGTAAACCTATTCAAAGATATATTCAAAATTTCAGCTGAAAGAGAGGGAAAAAGGATAAGCCAATCATGTAGCAGACAGTATGTGAGCACACATAAACAAACAGCCTATTGGTAGAAACTGTGTCATCATAACAAGGATAAGCCAATCAAGTAGCAGACAGGATGTGACCACACATAAAGAAACAGCTAATTGGTAGAAACTTGTTTCTATGAAAAAGGATGAGCCAATCATCTCATTGTATGTAGCTGTTGTTGACTTGCAGCCTACTACTCTCCTCTGTGTGCTCTAGTTGTATTTTATACAGGTGTAAATACATGTTAAGTGCATGAATGTGTTCTGAAAAAGAAATGGATTTGTGTGCTCCCATGGGGGAGATTTCACATTCAATGACAGATAAAGAATAAAGACATATCCATGGGAGAGATTGTCAAAAGTCACTTAATTATGTCCAACAGTTTAAATACAAGGCCTTATTGAACTTAGGGGAACCCTACCCCCTATAGGACAAATAACAGTTCAATGTTCATGAAAGTTCAGGATGCATTTAAAATGATCATTAGCAACACAAATCACTTATCTGAGATGACTTCTGACCGGTCCTTTTAAACATGTAAATTAATCCTCAGCATTTCTGCTGATGATCCAAGATGGCTGCCGCCAGTGCTATTGAGCACCGTATCATATAATTTTAAATGTGATCATGAATAATAAAAATATTGATTAACTATTTTGAAGAAAGAATTACAAGAAAGGAATGAACGCTGAGACCCTCCCCACCATGTGCACCTGTCTTATGAAGGTACAGTTGCACACATGGCTAACCTAGTAAACGTGCCGTGGTTTGTTAAAATCAAGTTTCGGTGTTGCATTGGGGGTAATATCAATGTCAAAAGTCTTTTGGTGCATATGCAAATGGCGGACGTGTTAATTGATTCCATCCATGCTTTCACAGAATAAATTTGAATTTTTTGTTATATTTTAATGACACAATGCCTGTGGCGCAAACATTTATTTTACTATAAGAACACACAGGAATGTTACCACATATATTATATGGAGAGAGAGAGAGAGAGAGAGAGAGAGAGAGAGAGAGAGAGAGAGGAGAGAGAGAGAGAGAGAGAGAGAGAGAGAGAGAGAGAGAGGAGAGAGAGAGAGAGAGAGAGAGAGAGAGAGAGAGAGAGAGAGAGAGAGATGAGAGAGAGAGAGAGAGAGAGAGAGGAGAGAGAGAGAGAGAGAGAGAGAGAGAGAGAGAGAGAGAGAGAGAGAGAGAAATGTGAATCTCCTCCAACCTGGGAGAGTTGACAGGTAGATGGTTTGGTCTGCTTTAGACCTTCGCCAGAAGTTCATACAAGTCGGTCATCCATAGGATTGAAACTTTGTTTTCAGTCAGGCACCATATGTTATTGATAGCCTGAATACCTTGCCACATGTTAAATACATGTAGTTGCAAACAGAGTTCAGTTCGAAAACAAGATAATGGACTTGTAAATGAACACAGATACTCTTCATCAGCAGAATCCACACCACCACCTCCACCACCAACACTACATTTTGAAGCATATGGTAACAACATTGATATGTTTGTGTCCTGTTTATTAGTTAATAACTGTCTAGACTGCAAAGCAAAAAACTTAGATAACAGTATGCTCTACATGTATTCCTATTGAAGGGTTTCCTGTCCCTGCCATGCAGTTTGCACTTTTTATTTGAGCATGTTCAAAGTTCAGTTTTATGCTGTCTATCCAAAAAGTCAGACCTCAAGGCTATCAATATTTCCTTTTCTTTCTTTCCTTTCTTTCTTTCTTTCTTTCTTTCTTTCTTTCTTTCTTTCTTTCTTTCTTTCTTTCTTTCTTTCTTTCTTTCTTTCTTTCTTTCTTTCTTTCTTTCTTTCTTTCTTTCTTTCTTTCTTTATGGCTTTCTGTTGCTCTTTCTTAGACTCAATAAAGCAACTGTCAACTGTCAACTTTCTTTCTTCTTTCATTCTCTCTTTATGGCTTTCTTTCTTTATTCCTTTCTTTCTTTCTTTCTTTCTTTCTTTCTTTCTTTCTTTCTTTCTTTCTTTCTTTCTTTCTTTCTTTCTTTCATTCTTTCCTTCTTTCTTCCTTTATGGGTTTCTGTTGCTCTTTCTTTCATCCATCTTTCTTTTCTTTCTTCCTTGCTTCATTTATGGCTTTCTGCTGCTCCCTTCATTCTCCATCCCTTCATCCCTCCCTCATGCCTGCCATCCTTCTCTCTATCCTGCCTCTTCCATATTATTTGCTCATGACCAAGGACTTCAAACACCAGGACCACATTCACCTTCGATCTTTGCTGTAGAAACAAGGTCTTCTTAGCATTTGCACTGCCTTACAGTAAGAGAGGAGGGCAACCTCAAAACATTCCATGCAATAATTTTTTTTGAAATGCATTAATTAACATGAGTATATTTTGCAGGCAAGAAGCCTTTGGAGAGCAAGGGTACACGTGTAACCATGATGCTCTCAGACACAGACTACCCCAGAGAGTGGGGGGCCAAGATTCTCAACAATAAAGGGCAGCAATTGGACATCCGCATCTTCACCCCACCCAACTGTATTGTAGCCAAATGGAACTTTAAGTTTGACACAGTGGTCAAGAAAGACGACTCAAGCAAGACTTATAGATATACTCACCCTGATCCTGTTTACATCCTCTTCAACCCCTGGTGTCCAGGTAAGTCTGTTGTTCAGGCAAGTCAAACTCAAGGTATTTACCGTATACATTTGTACTTGATTAAACTGCAATGTAAGGCTTTCTTTCACTTTTTTATTTAAACCTTCTTTTTGCTCATTTTCTATAAAATATTGGAAAATCTGAAAAGAAAAAAGTTTGCATCAGTTTTTTTTAGTTCCTCCAAAGCACATTTAATATTTGCATGGCCTAAACTTTAAATGATGTAACATGTGCCATGGAAAGTGATTAATATAGGCTTGGCTTGTTTTACAATCCATAAATAAAAAAGCTTGTGTATCTGTAGTTTTTAAATGGTGTAACTATTTCAGATTGTAATTGGTGGTAAATTAGGCAGATGGTGTGGACAAGCCCAATATATGCACAGAAAGGAAAACATGTTAACTTTGTAGTGTAACAACACCTTTGTTCCTGATATGTCATAAGCTTATTCCACAACTTATTTTATTGCATTTTAAGCTGAATCAAAATGGCTACATTCATTTGAAACAAAATTGTTTGAAAACTATTGTCTCAAGAGTAGACATGTTGGTACTTTTTGTAAAGTATTTTGATTCATAACATTATTGTACACAAGGATCATTGTGTGGAAGAACTGAGGACTGATATTGGATATTGTGGTGTGTCTTTGACAGATGACCAGGTCTACATGGACGATGAGACAGCTCGCAATGAATATGTCCTCAATGACCGCGGTAGGATCTACCGAGGAACCCAGAAACAGATTCACCCTAAACCTTGGAACTTTGGGCAGGTGTGTACATGAATACTACAATATATCATTGCTCATCTTTGTGCTATACATATATGTAATGTATTTGTGGAATTATACAGGGAAACGAAACCACTGTGTACAGGTATTTTGTATTGTCTGCTCTTTATTTATAGGAAATGTTTCAACAACAGCAGCCATTGTTTATGCTGATAAAGGTTATTTCCATCATGGCTATATATATTTCTATATAGATGTATACACTGAAACCTGTGTTGAAATACCACCCATAGGGATGACTAAATTGTGGTCTCAAGACAGGAGGCATAAAGACAATGAAAGATTTTGGGTAGAGTCTGGTGAAAAGGTAATTACGCAGGCACATGATCTCTTACTGGATTGGCCTCTTAAGATGGGGAGTGCTGTATATTGGGGAGAACACTTGTGAGGAAGGTCAAATGCAGAATACAAATATCTTGTCAATCAAGAAAGTGTTAGATAACAGAGATTTGGAATAGTTTCATTATGTTGTCTGTTAAATTTTACTCATTTTTGTTTTGTAACTCTCCATTTTCAGTTTGAGGACTTCATGTTGGACTGTTGTTTTTATTTATTGGACAACTCTGGCCTCAACATGCGTGTGCGTGGTGACCCTGTATTGGTTTCCAGGAAGATCTCAGCCATTGTAAGTAGGATGCAGAAGGTCCCATTCCATACCAGTCCCTCATATTTACGTATATTTACCTAGATTTAAGATGACAATTGCACATGTAAATTCTTCATAAAAAGAGCTTTTGTTCAAGTACCAACATGCCTATAGTCTAAAGTCAGTGGTTCTGGCACTGCCTGGCAAGTCATGCTGCAGCTGCCCTTGCGGCAGCTGCAGCATGACTTGCCAGGTAGTGCCAGAACCACTGACCAAGGCCTGTGACCATAGTATGGAATAATTTAAAATAATTCAGTACAAACAACAGGTTTTCTTATATACATGTGTGTTTAGGCAACATTTTATTGGAGTTGTTAATGTATTGCACATAAAGACTTTTAACCCTTTCCCCCTTGAATTGACACTTGAGTCAACAACTTTCCTTGGCCTCAGTTGGGCACTAAGTGCCCAACTGAGGCCAAGGAAAGTTTTTGACCTGGGGCATGTGATCTTGATAGGGCTCATCTACAATTCTCAGTCAAAATTGTTTTTCATTACTGTTGAAATTAGTTGAAAACACTGAAGCAGACGACATTTGACCACTAGCTGGTTTTGGCCGGTTTGAGGGGGAAAGGTTAAGATTAAGTCTGTGGTTTTTAGCATTGTCTAACAAGTCATACTGTAGCTGCAGCAAGGAGAGCTGAAGCATGATTTGAGAAGCAATGCAAATACCACTGACAAAATAAACTTTATGACAGTCCAGTATAAGTTAAGTTTGAACAAAAAAAGGGATAAAGATGAAATCCAGTGACACATTCTCAGCCAATAAGATGACAGAACTGATTTGGCTGCAGCTAAAGCAAATATGTGAAAGTCAACACATTAGAAAGTAATTTATATTTGCTGTATGTACATGTGTAAATGTCAGTGTGTAATATTGTTTGCAGATGAGAAATTGAAAATCAGGTCCATGTGGACAGGATAAGGTGTATTACCCTTGGCATGTGGGCCCAGAGACCATCTTCATCATGTTTGTGTCACCTTTTGTGTACAGGCTTTGACTATTGTGTGCTTCACATATTCACATGAAACTTGGATACATACATTCATTAGGCCTAAAGGGGGTGTGTTGTCACAAACGTAGGTCACTAGGTTAGTTATCTGGGTCACAATAGCTGATACATGCTTGCATTGGAGTGGTCACTAGGTTGCAGCACCTTACATTCTCAAGTAGTGCTTCACTGAGCAGGGTCTGGGCTAATGACCACCAGATGACAGCACTTGATAGTTTCAATTAGTGCTTCAATGACCAGGCCTGGCAAAGAGTCATTCAACTGGCATCCAGTACTTTATGAAAATGGTAGGCCAATGCCAGCTTCAGACAGGATGACTTTATATTCTCAACCAGTGCAGGTGCAACCTGAAGTGACACTATTCAATTAAAAGCATTTTAACAAACCATGCTTTAAGAGGTAAATTCTGAGTAAACAAAATTGATGTCCAGCATTTATTATCTAGAAGTCCATGTATGTTCCATCCACTGTAAAAATGTATGTTATATATATATATATATATATATATATATATATATATATATATATATGTTTATATATATATATGTTTATATATATATATATATATATATATATATATATATATATATATATATATATATATATATATATATATATATATATATATATATATATATATATATATAAACAAATCACACTTATACAGATAATGTTGAAGAGACCAGGGCAATTTAACCTGTGTAAATATAATGTCAGAATGTTCAGTTGGAACTAACAAGATTTGTTTCAGTGTCAACTCCTCTTTGAGTATTCATAAAGGCAGTACCTATTTGTACATGATATTTGATACAAGCTTCCAAAGCTGACAGCTAGAATAGACATGGGATTGCCACAAGCCTCAATAATGAGAACCCTATACTTATAAATATATAAGCTACAAGTTCATGTTATAATATTACAAATGTGAAAACATTCAAACCGTCTGAACTATCAACTATCTGCAGGAGGTGTTCAAAATCTATTGTTTGAAAATTTTAAAATTAATTTACAATTTTTTTTTCACCAGCCTGGAGGGCAATATCTAAGCCAACTCCACTAAATCAACCAGTCACCTGAACAGAAAACAGGGGACATGGGCATCTTACACTTTTGACAGTTATTTTGACTGGTAGCCCAGCTAGGGGATCCTAATGCAGTCCTTATATTAAAATCAGAGACATTACAGTGATAGTTGATGGCGATAATGACCAGCACATTTTGCTGTGTTTATGTCTTCTGATGCATGACCTCTCTCCACAGACCAATGCACCCGATGACAATGGTGTACTGGTTGGCAACTGGTCAGGTAACTACTCAGGTGGTACATCTCCCCTGGCCTGGGTCGGCAGCGTCAAGATTCTGGAGCAGTTCTGGAAAACTATGCAACCCGTCAACTTTGGCCAGTGCTGGGTGTTCTCTGGAGTCGTAACTTCCAGTGAGTATAAGGATCCGGAGGTCGCCTTCACATCAAGAGCCCTAAATAACATGGATAAGGAGGGTAGAATGTAAAAGTATTACCCCACCCCACCCCACCCCCACCCCACAAGTGTGTAAATCAATCAAGTAAGAAAATGCTGCTTAACTATTTACCATATTTGTTTCAGCAGAACCTCCTAGGACCCTAGAGTATTTTGGCCAAGCTAAAAGCAAAATGAGAAAACCAGGCGAGTGCCTGACGGCTTGGGAGCTGGTTGCATAAAAAAAGGAAAAAAGCACTTCTGGGGCAGGGGGTAAAATATGTTATTAAAAAAAATGGCATTCAGTTCAAATACAGTTCTTAATGTGATTGATGTTTACAATTGTGAGTACCCAGCATTATAAATGTCATCAGATGTCCTCTATATCTGGCGCTGCATGTCAGTTCTGTATGTGCCACTGCTTTCAGTTTCCTCTGTTGGTACTTTTTGTAAAAAATTTTTCAGAATGAACTGAATTTAAATGAGCAGAACAAACAACTGTCACACATTAATGGTGTTTTAGCAATGAAAATGTGCTGACAAGGCAAAATGTCCATCCGTTTATTTGCCTTTATAGGCATTCTCAGCTGCCATCAGGTATCAGGTAGTTGGGACACAAGCGGCATGAGAAGCTGCCTGAGTGTCCCAGTTGTGGCGACAGTTATCCTAGACAACAACCTGAAATACAATTTCTGATCAGTCATGCACAATTTAACATCGTACTGTTGTTTTTCAGTCTGCAGATGTGTAGGCATCCCCTGCCGCAGCGTCACCAACTTCGCCTCGGCTCACGACTCCGATGGCACCATCACCATTGACAATCATTGGACTTACGATGGCAAGCCCCTGGAAGAGTACAATCAGGATTCAGTCTGGTAAAGAATTTATATGATTTGAAACTTATGCAGTTTATGCAATGATATTGAGAGTGTAATTGTGTATGTTATATTTCCACAATTCTGTATTGTAGATGAGAGTAAAAAATCCCATGTAAAATTTGTATGATTGCAGGAACTTCCATGTGTGGAACGATGTATGGATGGCCAGACCGGACCTGCCATCTGGTTTCGGAGGCTGGCAGACCATAGATGCCACTCCCCAGGAAACCAGTGATGGTGAGACACACATTGGCGTTATATAGATAGGGACCTGTCAGTTTCTGTATCACCCTCAAACAGCTATGTAGAGTATGTGCATAATAACCGCTCCCTCAGAAAGACATTTTCAAAAGCACATGTATACTGTGGACATATGTTTTGCTCGCTTTCACTGATTTCGATTGCCTGTTAAATGACGTTTTTGGCAGCCCCCATCAAGAGAGGCCACCCTCTCTATAAAGACCCCTTCTCCATGCCACAAAAGTGGTGTTTCTATTGTATTATTCCTCTCAAGAGAGTCCACCCTTCTAATGTGGCATATTTTTGGTTGCATTTGGGGTGGCCCTATTAGAGGGGGACCACTGTAACTAATCCCCCACACCAGGGGGCTAACAGACTTTCGCCCTTCAAGAAAGTCTGTTTACAAGGCAATAATTTAGGAAATGTTAAAAATAATTAGTTTTTAATTCTATCCAACCTCTCCTTGCCTCTGGGTTCCAGCTTACTTGTATATACTCCAGTGTAAATACAAGACAGGAGATAGGGCTGAGCACGGACCTGTCCACCTGCCTGTATGATGGCATTTTATATCTAACATGTACATACCCAGGACTGTGATTCATTATCAGTGAACATTATAGACCAAGTTGTTGTATTCAAGTACCCCTGACAGCCATAATGTTGAGGCCCCATCTTGTAATTTCAACTCACAATACATGTATGTGTATTGTTTCACCCAACATGTGTATCAAGCATACCTCAGCTGATGTGTATTGAGTGGTTATATTTAGTCATTTCAATGCCAGGTATAAATATATATATATATATATATATATATATATATATATATATACATATATACATATATATATATATACATACATACATACATACATACATACATACATACATACATACATACATACATACATACATACATACATACATACATACATACATACATACATACATACATATGTATATATGTATATATATACATACATATATGTATATACATACATACATGTATGTGTATTGATTGGTTACAGCTAGTCATGAAACTCACGATATGTGTTGAGATTGATTACAGGTAGTCATGCAACTCTGGATATTTGTATCGCCTGATTATAGATACATGCATTGGAGATTTGTTTTGTGCTATAATAATACTGATGGGGCCTATCCTATAATTTGTGCACATATAGCTAACTGTGGACATGTGTATTGTAGGTGTGTATTGTGCTGGTCCTGCCTCTGTGGAAGCCATAAAGAATGGCCTTGTACACCTGCCATATGATGGTCCCTTCATCTTTGCTGAGGTCAATGCAGATCGAGTTCACTGGATTCAGAAGCCTGAGGGGGGCTGGGCCAACACCAAACAGAAAAACTCGTAAGCGTCTGCCGTTGAGTTTCCCGGCAAGCCTTCGTACATTATACATTAGAGTTATCAATTAATTTGGGCTCATAAGCTATAGGAATTCTTGATAATTTATAAATTGTGCAGTTTCCAAAATTGATAAAAAGAAATTTCAGCACAAAAAAAAGCAAGGATATGTAAAAGTTAGTCTCCATGGTGTTAAATGTATCAAAAATAGGCTCAGAGCCGAAGGCAAGGAGTTTATCATACACTTGGTTCCAAGGACATTAATGTACTCATACTCAGATATGATACACTATTAAAAACTATTTAAACCACTAAGTTTGGGTTTGAAAAAAAGCACAATGTAATGACCTTGACGTTCAACCTCTTGTGCGCCTACTACTATTCATTTTTGGTGAACAATTGATGTGCTGCGATAAATAGAAGCGTAAACAGTGCTGGATGTATCAGACCAGGGGACAATGGATCATAAGCTGGACTCCAGTCTGGTTCACACAATTCTGGGTTCAAACCCTGTACACCTACCACAAAAGTTTTTCATTAAAAAGTGTAGATGAAAATTGCCCAAGTTCTGCTGGTACCTCATATATGTCAAGTAGATGTATTTCAAGTATACTGCAAAGCAGGCAAGCTCTATGAAAAATACACTCAAAATAGGCCCAAAACAAAAATTTGGCTCGGAGGAGTATAGGATGATGTTTTGGTCATTGAGTTGCAAAGCAGTCTACATGGTTATGGGACTATTTATTTTAATGCCTGCATTTTGTCTTTTTTTTATTTTTTTTTTTAGCTCAGCTGGCTCATGTTATGACTAGCCATTTGTCGTCTGTCCTTCTGTCCTCCACAATGCACATTTTTTACTTCTTCTCCAAAACGACAGCCAGATTCACTTCAAACTTGGTGGGGGTGTGCCTTGGGTGGGTCTCTACCCAGTTTTTTTTCAAATAGTCATGCTCCAGTGATTTTTGGATTTTTTATGAATTTTTTTGTTCTTTTTTTGAGGCAAATCTTAAAAAATCTTCTCCGATACCGCTCACCCAATTGCTTTGATATTGCACAGGAACACTCCTGGGAACTATGAGTGCTTAATTTGTTCCCGTGGCGCTGTGATTTTTTAAAATTTTGTGAAAGGGTCAAGCAAAGATGTTCACTAGATAGCACTACTGTGGATTCCTGTTTTTGAACGATTTTTTTTCAATTCAGGTACTTATCAGTGAATGCACCTGTTCTATTGCTTACTATGCAAGTCAATGGGCATTCAAATGGTAATTCACAATTTGGACTTCTCTGAAGAAACTGTCTGTCAGATTTACTTCAAACTTGGTGGCAATGTACCTTGGGTGGGTCTCTACCAAATTTGTTCAAATGGTCATGCTCTGGTGATTTTTTAGAGTTTTTTATGATTTTTTTTTCAAAATCGTTAAAAAAGTTTCAATAGGAAAATTTAACATGGGAATTTGTTGTAATGGTTATAACTGGAATAATTTGTCCAGATTTGTGCCAAACTTGGTAGGGACGTACCTTTTATAGGTGTCTACCTATTTTGTGCAAATGGTCATGCTCCACTGAGGTTTGGACCTTGACCTCATTCCCAAGGTCACAGGACAACTGACACAAAATTTACTTTTCACTTGATAAGTTGAGATCTATTTTGAGTTAGGACCTTGATGTTGCACATGTTAATGTTTCTCTATGAAGGTCATGCTTAGACAGTACATGAGTGACCTTGACCTTGTTTCTGGGGTCACAGTGCAACATACATGAGTTTTACTCTTTACTATAACTTGAGAACTACTTCAACTAGGACCTTGATGTTGCACATGTTAGTGTTCTTCTAGAAAGGTCAGACTTACTCAGTACATGGGTGACCTTGATCCTTTGCCAAGTTCACAGAGCTGCAAGTGTGATGAATTTCTAGGTCAGCTGAGCATGGGCTGATTTTTTTTCTTGAAGTAATTCTTTTATTAAGTACATGGGTTTTCCCTTTGTTGCAGAATCGGCAAGTTCATAAGTACCAAAAAATGCAGTGCCACAGATCGTGAGGATATCACTCGCATGTACAAGTATCCAGAAGGTATGCTTTGTAGTATCCAGAAGGTATGCTTTGTAGTATCCAGAAGGTATGCTTTGTAGTATCCAGAAGGTATGCTTTGTTGTATCCAGAATGTATGCTTTGTAGTATCCAGAAGGTATGCTTTGTTGTATCCAGAAGGTATGCTTTGTAGTATCCAGAAGGTATGCTTTGTAGTATCCAGAAGGTATGCTTTGTAGTATCCAGAAGGTATGCTTTGTAGTATCCAGAAGGTATGCTTTGTTGTGCATAGTTTGACTTCTGATGTCTCAGAATGAAGCTGAAACACTTTTATTAAATGAAGTAGAAAACACTCACATCACGCCAGTTAATTCTTTCTTGCACAAAGTGCCCAAAGGCATTCGGGTGGGAAATATAGCTACTTACATGTAAATGTGTTTGTAGCACTACCATAATTCCCCATAGTTAAGAGTCAGTTTTATTTTCAGAGTCTTAGTGCATATTATCAGGGGCACAGAGTCCGGGATCTTTATACCAGTCATTAGTTTACCACTTTTATTTTGAAAAGCTGCATGAATATTTTAAGTTACTATGCCCATTTCAATGATCCCAACATTTCTGGCAGCAAATGACAGCATATATGATCACTCATTTTAATGATATTGGAAAGTATCTGTCAGATTATCATGTAGGTGTAAGTGCATGTAAATACCAGTCTGCGAATTTATTGCTGTAATTATTTTTGGCCACATTTTAGGATTATTATATTTATTCAACCCCGGAAAATGGACATGACCATATTCATTGCCGACCACATGTGCTGTAGTTCTTTTTTGGTACACCAGATGGCAAAAATCAAGCGCCATCTCTAGCATTTTTGTTTGTAACTTTTGCTGTTTTGTGGCTATATGAATCGCTGAAAGTTGATGTGGACCAATTCCACAAATCTTATGGAGCAAATGCATGGATGTCGTGACAGTTGAAGGTGGGAGTGTTGTATGCATGTTGACATGGAAACGAAGACTGATGAATGGTGATCCTCTTGCGAGGTTGATCATCTATTTTCCAACTTCCAGTGAAGAAATTCAAATGTGGCAAACACAAATGGCTTTAATTGATCCAAGAAACACAGAAAACCAGAAATTCATGGGTTCATTAGGTCAATACCGTGCTTGTCGGCCACTGGTTGCCTGACTGACTATTTGCCTTTGTTAGGGGTTTTACCTACATGCAGTACAGTGGTACCTGCTATTCAAGACCACCCCTACAGCCAACAAAAAGTGGTCTCATACTGCAGGTGGTCTTAAATTGAAGGTTTATTTAACATGTAAATACAGCAGAGGGTCTTGAACGAGTGGTCTTAAAAAGACATGCGGTCTTAAATTGGAGGTGGTCTTTAGGGCAGGTACCACTGTATATATATACAGGTAGTTTTTTACTACAGTAACAGAAGAAATTGTGCCTGCACCTTATACATGCACTTAGCTGGGGGCTTACTGTGGGAAGTTATGATATATGTAAATTCCTCATTGGATAAAAAAATGTTGAGCAGAAATTGTAGATGAGTCCAAACGTGATTGATTGGTTGCCAGGTGAACAGTTTTTCTGGGGTGTGTGGAACATATAATCATGCACGTTTCGTAGGATAAGCACGTTGTCAGTAATTTTGTTTTCCTAGCAAACCATGCAGCAGCTGCTTTTATTTGCCAGGTGAAGCACAGAAAAAAAAAAGCAGAACAAAAAAACACCAAAAAAATAAAAAAGACGTGACTAGGAATGTTGAACCATGTACTGGAATGAAATCTCTTTTCGTGAGGCATTTTTTTCACATATTTTCAGTAGAAAAATTCAACACCCAGAAAATTCTGTTATGATATATAGTGCATGTTAATAACAACACACATGGCTGTGGTTTCAGGCTCGCAGCAAGAGCGTACAGCAGTGTGGCGTGCGGCCAAAGAAGGGTCCAGCCGCTCTGACATATACACCACCCAAAAGGAGGTAAGCACAGTTGTCTCAGTTCCCAGCGCTAATCATTTTACAAGAGTGACATTAATTCACTGTTAAAATATATTCTGTGCAACTTGTAAACAACATACATCCATCAAAAGGTAAGGAATGTTTTACTTTGATGCATGTTGACATCTCTGAAAAAGATATTTAAGTTTTAAAGTCAAACTGATTGACCACAACAAGTAGTTCCACCTGTTGCCTCTGTCAACTTTTGTTTTTGTTTATATTATGCATATATTGAAGACCCATTTGCTTCTTTTTGAAAAATTTGTACTTTCAAGTCAAGAGCATACTCCTGAGGCTCAGGGTGTCAAGAAACGTCTGTCTGAATATGGATTACCAATAATTCTGGAAAGTATAGAAACAACATCCCTCTTAAAATCACAGTCTCTTTTGCATGCTCACCCTGTACACTGCACTCTGGTCTATTACTGGCCTGACCACTGCTGCCGCCACAGATACCTCAAACAAAATTTTCAGACAGTCTTGGTTCATGTTCCGCCCGGCATCATGTTTACAACCTTGTCCTTGTTTGTGTGCCATAAACATGTCTGTATTCTGGTTCGGTACTCGCACAGGTAACTCTCACAATTGCCTCTCAGCCTGCCACTCAAACCCCTCCAGCTTGCGTAAGAAATCCATTGTCAACATATTTTTACTAGGACCACCATCTCGGAGTGCCAATCCAATCGGTACTTTTTTCTGATGGTCAGCTGCCAATCAATCTCCAGTTCCATATTTGCACATGACCTCAAGTCTGTAGAACTAAAATCGCAAGTTGTAAGTAGTGCAATCTGTGCTTTAAGTTTATGATTTTTTTTCTGTCTGGGTGTCAGCAATTTTTGTTGCCTTAACTGGCCCTCCAAATTGACAATTGTCGTATTCAGAGCAGCGTCGTCTAATTCCTGAATGTTACCCAAGATGTCACCACCCTGCACCCAGGACTCGCATTTGCAGGGCTAACATCTTGCCCTCCAAAGGTGGCAAGTTCATGATCAGAATCACAATCCTGATCAGCTAACTGGGATAAATCTGGACCGGAATGTTATTTGGCATAATCAATGTGTGTCAGACCTTCTCGGTGTGACATTATGACATGAACATCAACAGGAAAATCCACAGAAATAACATCAATATTCAGACAAAGATATGATTGATCTTGGATATCAGCAACAACAGCAATAGTCTGTGAACATGATACCACTACCAGAGCAAACAACAACTTGTACCGGTCCACCATTTTTATCTGAAGAACTTCCATCCATGAACTGCTTGATCTAATGATCAACTTTACGAGGAACATGTTTAAAAAATCATGGCAAGTTAACAAATGAAATCAAAATGAGGCAAAATTGTAAAATTTAAAAAAAAAAAAAAAAAAAAAAAAAAAAAAAAATTGTATATGAGTTGCCTGGATACTGACTGGAAGGTCATGCTAATTGTAACAAATATTTATCATACTCTGAACAAGTGAATAAACAAAATTTATTTACATTTGCAGCTTACAATTTTATATCCTTTATTTCATTGTGACTACTTCAAATTTGACTGTGAGTGACCCTTGTGTCCCTGCAGGATGTTTTCTTTGACCTGATCGAGAAGGAAGAAGTGCTGATTGGAAATCCTTTCGATGTCGAAGTAAAAGTGAAGAACCAGAGTTCTGACAAGCGGACAGTCAAGCTGACCCTGACGGCAGCCGTTGTTTACTATACTGGGGTACCTGTCAAAAACATCAAGAGCCAAACCTTTGAAGTCAAAGCTGATCCAGGCCAGGGTAGGTAAAATATCTGTATATTTCATGGCACAAAGTAACTGTGTTTGCATAGCCATTAGGGATACTCAATATCTCAATATGAATAGATAGCTGTTCTGAATGTATAGCAAACAGTACCCAGTTGCTAATGTTAGGGTCTGCTTGTGGCCAGTGTGCAACATATGTCAATTCCTCGATGCTTGGATAAAAAATGAAATGCTAAATCAATTTTGAAAATGTAATTTGTATGTTGCACTTGTTCATTAGCATTTTTAACAATGCTTGGAACTTTTTCTTTGTGTTTTTGTTTTTTTTGTAATTTTTTGGGATCCACCCAAAGGGCGACCCATTATGTTTTCAGATTGTCCTTCCATCTGTCTGTGGCGACCCATTATGTTTTCAGATTGTCCTTCCATCTGTCTGTGGCAACCCATTATGTTTTCAGATTGTCCTTCCATCTGTCTGTGGCGACCCATTATGTTTTCAGATTGTCCTTCCATCTGTCTGTGGCCCTGTATGTCCACCAGTTATTAGTCATTCAATCACTCTTAAAATGCAAGATTTCAAAAAACCCAAGCAGATTTTGATTTACAACACAATATCAGATTATTTTGAAGAAATTTTGTCAGTGAAGCTCCTTTTTAGCTCAGTATAGAGTGTCAATTGACCTAAAAGCTTATATTTTGTAGGAGTTGATGTCCACAGCCATTTCTTATGTCAATACAGAGTTTGTATTGTCCTGAAAGGTGCCCTGATGTAGGAGTTGATGTCAGTATAATTATGTCTCCCGGTGGAAGCCGGGGGACATATTGTTTTAGTGCCCGTTTCTTCCGCTTCTTCTTCTTTTTCTTGTTGTTGTTGTTCAGGTTCTTCAACACTTGGTTTCCGTGCGATAAGTCTTGAAGGACTTGACAGAATTTGATGAAACTTGGTAGGATTATGTATCTAGGCAAGACCTAGGTTGGGATTGTATTTGGGTGACCTTGACCTAATTTTCAAGGTCACAGGGTCACTTATGTGAAATTGGTTTCCGTTCGATAAGTCATGAAGAACTGGATGGAATTTGATGAAACTTGGTGGGATTATGTATCTTGGCAAGATCTAGATTGGGATTGTATTTGGATGACCTTGAGTGAATTCTTAAGGTCACAGGGTCACTTATGTGAAATTGGTTTCCGTGCGATAAGTCTTGAAGAACTTGATGGAATTTAGTGAAACTTGGTAGGATTATGTATCTTGGCAAGACCTAGGTTGGGATTGTATTTGGGTGACCTTGACCTAATTTTTAAGGTCACGGTCACTTATGTGAAATTGGTTTCCGTTCGATAAGTCATGAAGAACAGGATGGAATTTGATGGAATTTGATGAAACTTGGTAGGATTATGTATCTTGGCAAGATCTAGATTGGGATTGTATTTGGATGACCTTGAGTGAATTCTCAAGGTCACAGGGTCACTTATGTGAAATTGGTTTCCGTGCGATAAGTCTTGACGAACTTGATGGAATTTGATGAAACTTGGTAGGATTATGTATCTAGGCAAGACCTAGGTTGGGATTGTATTTACATGACCTTGAGCGAATTCTCAAGGTCACAGGGTCACATGTGAAATTGGTTTTCATTCGATAAGTCATGAAGAACAGGATGTAATGTGATGAAACTTGGTAGGATTATGTATCTAGGCAAGACCTAGGTTGGGATTGTATTTGGATGACCTTGAGCAAATTCTCAAGGTCACAGGGTCACTTATGTGATATTGGTTTCTGTGCGATAAGTCATGAAGAACTTGATGGAATTTGATGAAACTTGGTAGGATTATGTATCTTGGCAAGACCTAGGTTGGGATTGTATTTGGGTGACCTTGACCTAATTTTCAAGGTCACAGGGTCACTTATGTGAAATTGGTTTCCGTTCGATAAGTCATGAAGAACACGATGGAATTTGATGAAACTTAGTGGGATTATGTATCTTGGCAAGATCTAGATTGGGATTGTATTTGGATGACCTTGAGTGAATTCTTAAGGTCACAGGGTCACTTATGTGAAATTGGTTTCCGTGCGATAAGTCTTGAAGAACTTGATGGAATTTAGTGAAACTTGGTAGGATTATGTATCTTGGCAAGACCTAGGTTGGGATTGTATTTGGGTGACCTTGACCTAATTTTTAAGGTCACGGTCACTTATGTGAAATTGGTTTCCGTTCGATAAGTCATGAAGAACAGGATGGAATTTGATGGAATTTGATGAAACTTGGTAGGATTATGTATCTTGGCAAGATCTAGATTGGGATTGTATTTGGATGACCTTGAGTGAATTCTCAAGGTCACAGGGTCACTTATGTGAAATTGGTTTCCGTGCGATAAGTCTTGACGAACTTGATGGAATTTGATGAAACTTGGTAGGATTATGTATCTAGGCAAGACCTAGGTTGGGATTGTATTTACATGACCTTGAGCGAATTCTCAAGGTCACAGGGTCACATGTGAAATTGGTTTTCATTCGATAAGTCATGAAGAACAGGATGTAATGTGATGAAACTTGGTAGGATTATGTATCTAGGCAAGACCTAGGTTGGGATTGTATTTGGATGACCTTGAGCAAATTCTCAAGGTCACAGGGTCACTTATGTGAAATTAGTTTCCATGCGATAAGTCTTGAAGAACTTGATGGAATTTGATGAAACTTGGTAGGATTATGTATCTAGGCAAGACCTAGGTTGGGATTGTATTTGGATGACCTTGAGCAAATTCTCAAGGTCACAGGGTCACTTATGTGAAATTGGTTTCCGTTCGATAAGTCATGAAGAACACGATGGAATTTGATGGAATTTGATGAAACTTGGTAGGATTATGTATCAAGGTAAGACCAAGGTTTGGATTGTATTTGGGTGACCTTGACCTAATTTTCAAGGTCACAGGGTCATTTATGTGAAGTTGGTTTCTCTGCAATAAGTCTTGAAGAACTTGATGAAAATTGCTAGAGTAATGTATCTAGGTGAGAGCTAAAATAGAATTGTAATTTTCCAGCAAACTTGGTCATTTGTAATTGTTATCACCTGTAGCTTATTCAGAGACGTAAGTGTTCCACCGGGAGACATTTGATTTTCTGTTGGAAAATCAGTCTGTTCTAGTTTTTATCTGCCTTTTATTTCTAAGTCAATACAGCATGAGCACTGACTTGAAATTGTGGTATTGTGTTTTGCAGGTGGTGAAATCAAGATGACAGTGAGTGCTGAAGAGTATCTGGACAAGTTGGTGGACCTTGCCAACATCAAGATCCACTGTATGGCTAATGTGCAAGAAACACACCAATTCCACTGTGAGTCTGATGACTTCAGGCTCGCTAAACCAGAACTGAACATCAAGGTGGGTGTACTAAGAGGCTCCAGTGTTACAGTGGGCTTTAACACTTTAACTCTTTCAGTGCCAATACATGTTTAAGTCGATCTACATAAGTCAAACCAGTCTAATTATCATTAGGATCTCAGATTGGTATTCCTCGTAAAACGCAAGTACTGGTATGCTTACAGTTCCAGAGAGAATACCCAAGGTAAACAGCTTTTCTCGGCACGCATTGGGCGCAATGTGCCCAATGCACTTAGAAAAGCTGTTGACTCAGTCCAAAATTTGCAACTGAAAGGGCTAACATGGCACTAGAACTGGGCAAACCCTTTCTCCCTGAAACCTGCCAAAACTGACTGAAGATAATGCTGTATGCTGGTACAAGAAGTAGTTTTCAGCACATGAAGCTTGCCCTAAGGGGTAGGTGGCCCAAAAATTGATTTTTAAGCCACCTTTGCCTTGTTATCAGCAGTTCAATCTGAAAAATTTGGCCCACTGGTCACCAGTTTCTTACAAAGTAAGTTAGCCACTTTTTTGGTGGCATTTGGCCACCGGGCCACTGGCTGTTTCTAGCACTGATTTTGCCCCAGTACAGTACACAGAAAACAAGAATGCTTCAAAATAATGGACAGTACACAATACAGAAAATAAGAGGGCTTTCAGTATGCTGCTACAGAAAATAAAATGCCCCAGTACAGCAGTATAAAATACCCTTTACCCCTGTTGAGGGTTTGTTTTGACTAGTCATCCATTGGCAACACTTCACATTTTCAGCTTCAAAACCGTCAACCATACTCCCTGCAAACTTGATGGGGATGTACCTTAGTTGGGTCTCTGCCAAGTGCATATAAATAGTCATGCTACAGTGATTTGTGTAGTTTTTATGAGTTTTTCTATTTGTTTTGGGGGCAAAATCTTAAAAAATTTGCTTCTCAGAAACTGCAAGAACAAAATCTTTAAAATTGCTCAGGGAGACTTTTGGGGACCCCTATATTTGCCTTAACTTCTTCAAGAAGTGGTGCTGTATTCTTTTTTTTTTTTTTTTTTTTTTTAATGAATTTTTGGTTATTTTCCCTATTTTCCACATCTCTCAAAAACTGTCTCTCAGATTTTGCTGAAACTTGGTGGAAAGGTACCTTGTGGAAGCGTGAAACAAAGGTTTTCACCAGCTGGTGTTACTGCGGGTCCCTGAATTTTAAAGAATGTTTCAGTTCGGTTCTTGTCGGTTAATGCATTCATTCATATTGATTACAATGTAAGTCAATGGGGATTCAATGCAATTAATGGAAATTCATATTTTTGACTTCTCCAAAACCATCTGGAGATTCACTTCACGCTTGATGTGAATGTACCTCGGATTGGTCTCTACTAATTTTGTTTAAATGGTCATGCTTCATTGATTATGGATTTTTTAAAAAATATGATGGATACATATTATTTGGTTTATTTTTGGACCAAATCATTAAAAAACACTCTACAAAAGCACTACCATTTGCTTTGAAATTGCATAAGGACACTTCTGGGGCCCCCCTAGGCCTTAATTTATTCAACAGGTGGCAGTACAATTTTTTCAATTGTGTGTCTTAGCTATTTTTTACTTCCTCCCAAAACCATCAATTAGACTGTGCTGCAAGTATATATTATAGAATGGTCAAAGTTGTAGCCAAGGTGGTGCAGCTGTAGATACCAGATTTTTAACAAATTTTTCAATTTTGATACTTGTCATTTAATGCATACATTCCTATTCATTACAAAGCACAGTGTAAGTCAATGTCAATTGCAACAGTAATTCACATTTTCAACTTCTCCAGAACTGTGAGTTGGATCACTTCAAATGTGCTGGCCTATATTTTCATGATTTTTTTTTTGTTTTGTTTATTTTTTGGCAAAATCTTTTAAAAAATCATCTCTAAAACCACTTGGCCGACCGCTTTGAAATTGCACAGCAACAATTCTGGATACCTCCAGACCAGGGTCAGACTTGTTATGGGTTCAAAGTCAAGGTCAGCTGAGGATGGTTTGTTCACACAGCCCTCTTATCAAAGTTGAAGTACACCAAGATGCATTGGCTTCTTTCAGCATTTACATGTGTCATGGTACTTGCTAGATGAGATCACTTCTACAGCCAGTACTAAAAGAATCTTGCACTGCATTTAGTCTTAAAATGTAAGAATTACTAATCTGAATAAATATAATTTTCTTCAAAAACGCTCCTAAATAGAGCGGAGGTCTGTCGTGGCAGGTGGTCTTTATGGTGGCACCACTGTATTTTAAAGACTTTTCAGTGTCATATACCAATCCTGATAACAATACCACGTACTGTGCTGAGAAAAGATTTCATGATTCGTATTTTGGGGGATAGAGGTGTGGACTGTATATTTATTGTGACAACAGGTGCACACTATTGTAACAGCTAAACTGGATCTCAAAATTCATAGTTCTATGATCCACAAGGCCAAGAAGGTGAGGCACTTGTTAGGGCATGGTCGGTGAATAGGAAGAATGTGGTGTTTGTAGTGCTGCTGTCAACTTTTGTGATTTATGAAATACAGGTGCCAGAGGAAGTGATTTCAGGAGAAGATTATGACATGGAGGTGTCTTTCACAAACCCACTGCCCCGCACTCTTACCAAGTGTGAATTCTCGGTAGAAGGCCCCAGCTTCCTCAAGCCACAGACACTCAAATGCGCGTAAGTACTGCATTAAATTGAAATGTATGAAAATTGTTTGTGGTGATTGTCAAAAGTCACATACATGTGTTTGTTTAGTGTCCTATGTTTTATCTGGATTGACATTCCCAACTATCTGAGAATATCCCATTTACTGATCTTTAGTATTGATGGGTTTATTTACAGCATCCCAGATGCAACCACATTTCCCAAGAAAATGAAAATTGAAACATGACAGTCCATGCTCAGGACATACAGTTCCATCGTATATTAAGTGTACCGTATATATCTCAATGAACTGAGTCAGTTCACAAAGAACAAAATTTCCAATTAATAGCTGGTTCACATAAAAAAGATTAAAACAAATATTATAAAATAAACCTGTTTCAATGGCACGTTCTATGTACGAAGCTCAGGAAATATATATTCTAAATAGAGCTGTTTCCTGAATTCAAGTTGGATTCATACTTTTCCTATATACATCTTTTGTTTCTTTCAGAGCCTCAAAACAAAAAAAAAAAACATGAAAATTCCATTTTATCCTGTACAAAATGACCCAACTGTATTCTGTGAAGGCTTGCATGTTACACTAGCTCAACTTTAAAATCCGTAGAAGTACATGTGCTTGCTCTTTATCTGTTTGTTATATTGGACAAAAAGTCTTTGCATACTTGGATTTTCTTTTCAGCTCAATCGGTCCACATGCGGAGGGAAAGGTCAGCGCTAAGGTCAAGGCCAGACGCCCAGGAGAGAAAATGGTTGTAGCCAGCTTTGATGCCAAGGAGCTTGCTGATCTTTCTGGGGAGGCCACCATCAAGGTCAAACCTAAGTCTGCCTCCTAAGAGGTCAAGGTCATTTCACCAGCAAACCCATCGTGGCTGCAAGAGCCCATATGACGAGTAATGATGTGTCCAATGCCACAGCAGACTTGTATTTTGGGGCCTTGATTTTGCCACAAGGGGGAGCCACCATGTACACTCATTTCACATAAGATCTAATATACATATGAGTTTCTGGGTAAAGGAGGGAGGGAAATCTATGTATTTAAGCTGCTATATCCTTTTACATGTGCCAGAAAAAACTTGTACTGGATGACTTTTGTGCCCCGAATTTGCTGTGGGGCATCACAAATCATCCATGATATCTTCTTATTCCGATCCACTTTTAATAAAGCATTCAAGTTTTGAAATATAGATTCTCAAAACTTTACATTTCTCCACTGTAGAGGAGATAGATATAAATTCTCAAAACTCTATATTTCTCACTGTAAAATGAGATTTCAGATATTAGTGTCAGAGAATTAAAAAATGTACAAATGTGTTATTTTGAAAAAAAAATGGCAGCTTCTTGTCACCAGAACAGTATAGTTTACTAAGTAAAAAATGTCCATACACAACTGGAGTCACTTGCACAGCAGATCACAAAAATTAGTACTGGGGTTAATGTTGAAGTCACTTTAGCTGGATTGGGAACTTGAGAGTTGTGCACCTAGTGTTGAAGGCTTTTGTGAAGTCCATAAAATGGGCAAGTGTTCGTGGTAAACATTGCTGCAGTTTATAAAAACAGAACTGGTAGGATTATAAAAGTTGGTATTTTAAGGAGTGGAATTTTTTCCTTTATATAAACTACTGTAGGTTTTATAAAATTAAATACTTATATGGAACTTTTAAGACAGTGAAGGTCTCCTCTTGCCTTTTATTGACATATAATAGACTCCATCTTACATCTAGAATATAATATTTGTAAGGTTGTTATATGTTTGTATGTGGCTATGTTGTGAAAGATTAATGTTTATATCTAAAATTAACCCATTTTCAACTGTGTGATGAAGTGGCCCTTAGTATAGCTCAATGAAACGGCCCTCACTATAACGCTATGAAATGGCCCTTAGCGTAGCTCGATGAAATGGCCCTTATTATAGGTCCTCGTAGAAGTCCCAGTGAGTACAACCAAACTGCTATTTTATAAGAACCCAGTGTTGCTAAACAACCAAGTCTTTCAAGTAATGTAAAATGCTTTTTTCCCCTTTTTTGGTGAAAATATTCTGGTTTGAACAGCGATGAAAAGACTATAGGTAGTTACATTTAAACATTTTAAAGCATGCCTAAACATATTGTATTCCAGAAAACCTCAAAGAATTGACATTTTAATGGGTGTATTGGTGCTAAAAATATGACTACTTATTCTGTCATCCGACTACTACTACATCATATGAAAACATTACACTGATTTATAGCACATGGGATAAAATAACAAGAGCAAGATTCTGAATAACAAGGTCATTTTCTTTTTTTTTGGGGGGGGGTAATCATGCAGAATTTTATATTGCGGTGTTATCTTCTGGTTACAACTACTAGTAAACCTTTCTGTTTGTTTTTTAGCTTCATAGTGCTTGTTCATTGTTGCCTGTGATGTAAAAAATTGAACAACGATCAGCCTGCTTATTAATGCTTATATTATAGACTGAATTGAAAAATGCTGTGAAACAATTTAAAGTTGGTGTGAAGTGAAGGCCACTCTCCAGGGTTTCAATTCTTGAACACACCGAGTGAAAACGAGAATTGTGCCTGAATTTGTTGTCAACGTCTTGTGCTGTGCCTGGCTTGTCCAGTTTCACCTTCAAGTGCCTGAAATTTCTTGGAAGGGCATTAACTGTGTGCATGTCCTGGTACCATAATGATAGTCCACCAAGGCAGCAAAACAAATTCAATTTTGCCTAAAAATAGAGTGATCACGCTAGGTCGTTCCATTGATTATTTGAAATACAGGGCCAAAACTTCTCTTGCCTGTGTGTGGACAGACTCAGTGCTGCTATAATATACTGGGGCACACAGTCTAAGTTCAGGACACTGCACACCCTCTGAATTTCACCCCTGTTCATATAAGCACATATCCGAGTCTGTCCATGCAGGCCAAAACTTCTCATGCTGCCTGCATTTTTTAAATCTATGGCTGATGTCATCTTTCCATCATAGTTACCTAGAAAAATGGACGTCAATTGAAGCATACTGCATATATGTTACTGCTGAACCAAATGTGTCACTGGACGTCTGGCTTCAATTTGATACTTCTCCTTATAGAGACTTGAAGTAAATGTAGATATGTTGCACCTAGATCATGACGGTTGTAGGCTGTGTTGTCTTAACTAATGGGATGCATCAACATGTAAGGAAAATGCTGGAATTGTTAGGGTTTCTTGTTTTGTTTTTTTTGAGCAAGAGAGAATAAAATATCTGATACAAAAGTGGGATTGTAGCAGTGGATGTCTGGGTGCAGTGATAATTGCAAGAATGGAAAAAATAACACGGTGAATGTCAAGGTTAACCAGTGCATAGAAAATGCTGCATGTCTTCCAGAAACTATAAAAGTCCTGAGTCTTTCATTTCTTTGTTCGGGTGATTACCACAATGTAGAGTTCACAATCCAAAATACCCATGCCAAATATAGCTTGTTTTGGCTAAAAATAGGCAATATAAAATCCAAAATCTCTGGTGCTGGTAGATGCAAAACTTAGCGGTGACATAGGATTCAATCAAACCAAATAATAATGGGGCACATATTCAACTGCTGACCCAGGTAACAAAACTTTGATTAAGACAAGTTGTGAGTCGTAACCTTGAGAGGCTGCTGAAGTTGAGACCTAACAACTAAGTCTTGATGTGCAGGTAGTAATGTTAAGTTTGTAGTTATGCCATCAGTATTGAATGAACTTAGACATACAGTACAGGGACCGGTGCTTGTGTCACGTGCCGCAATAGCCATGATAGCTGCTGCACACTGTATTAGTGCTACGCAAAATAAAGTTTTTAGGTTTCTCACATCCTGGGCTGTCTTGTCTTACTGTGAAATTAGTAAATAACTGACAATTGTAACCTGAACGCCAACTTACTCCATATATGTATGTATGTGTACATTTACGGTAACCATTTACCAATCAAAATGCCACAAAATACCTGGATATAAATTGCAGTTTTGCTTAGCCCTCCCCCCCCCCCCCCCCCCCTTAAACTGGCCAAAACCGGCTGGTGGTCAAATGTCGTCTGCTTCAGTGTTTTTAGTTAATTTCAACAGTAATGAAAAAACAATTTTGACTGAGAATTGCAGATAAGCCCTATTAAGATCACATGCCCCAGGTCAACAACTTTCCTTGCCATGAGTTGGGCACTTAGTGCCAAGCTCATGCCAAGGAAAGTTGTTGTCTCTAGTGTCAATTCAAGGAGAAAGGGTTAAATTTCATCTGAACAGAATTTTTGGGCCAAGAATTGCAGACAGACCTACCCTGATGGCATGTTGTAGGTAAATAGCTTTTGGGCATAGGTTAGGCCGATTGCACCCAACCTGCACCAAGGAAACCTATTGACTAAAATCTTATTGCGACCAGAAAAGGGTTACAGGCCTAGGTCAGTAATGTGGGTTATAACTGACATTCATGCTCCAGATAATCTTATGGCAGCTGGAGTAGGACTTGACAGATGATGCAAAACACCAATTGTGGGTTAATTGAAACTTATACAAAAGTTATTTCACAAAGAATTTGAAGATACGATTTCCACATTATAATGGGAAAGTATCTGGAGAAATCAGCCCGAGTACATACAGAGCCTCCAAGCTAGCCTATGTTAAAACTGGGAGATCTCCATCCTCCAGGTACTGAAAAGTGGGAGGGTGAGGGCCAACATCACAAAGCACAGCTAGGAGGATGTGGGGCATGCTCCCCGAGGAAACATTTGAAATTTACACCTTAATTTCCTGCAAATTGAACCATTTTAGGTAGCATCATAGACATATTCTGGGCGTTAATAGTACAACAACACAGCAAAACAGTAGAACTTAACGAACATTGATGGAATAATGCTATTTTTTTTTAATATTACAAAAAGCAGGAAACATTTTATAAAAGCAGGAATGGGAGACTTAGTAAAAAAGCATGAAAAAGTGGGAGATCTCCCACGGAGGTGGGAGACTATGAGGCTCTGTATATGACAGGAGGCCAATGGACCTGATGCTCTGCATACATAATCTGATGACAATCACCAAAAAATTCTCTTTGCCATCGATGTCCAAGCTATCACAAAGTCGCCTCTTTCAACTTTATAGGGCTGGTGACCTACGAAAGATAGGTCAACGTCACTGATATTACAGAACTTATTTGCATAAGACATGATCTATTTATACATATATATTCTGTAAATTTGGCATGTTTAATTCAATTATTTTCTAAGAAATGGAATTATATATCTTTCAAGATGTTTTAACACATACTTTCTGTCAAAGTATAGGTGACGCCACTAGTATCATATACAACTGTGATTTTGACCTCCTCCTCAATCCCACTAAATTTCATGAAGATCCATACAAATTCAGGACGCTGCACTAGTCACAAGACTTTCACATTTTGACCCATCTGTTACATGATAATAAAGTTGGTGCCACCATTAACCCGTACAGCGCTAATTTACATGTAAGAATGAGTCAACAGGGGCACTTTGCGCATGCAAATTGCCCCAAGGAAAGCTGTTTACTAAGACTACTTCTTGCCTTGGACTAGGCTTGCTGGTATTTGAATGAAAGGTATCTTCATGAGGAAATTGAATCTTTTAACTATTATATATTTCGCGATAATGAGAGAACAACTATAGCCGCGATTAGCACTTCAAGGGTTAAAGACCATGTGGATTTTCATACACTTTGTAAGTCTTAAAGTTATATGGGCCTAACTCAAGAACTGTGGACTGCACAGCATTCACCAGATAACCCCTATATTCCAACTGGCCATTTGACCTTGACCTTCAACTGAATTAAAAAAATTGTTAATGATCAAAATGTACATCCCACTTCCAGCTTTCCATTCATGGTGTGTTTGTTCAAATCAGGTAATAACTTTTTGGGTTATTGAAGAGAACAATTAACTTGGACAAACACCAAAGTTCACAATCTTTGGGTCATGATGACCCAAAAATTAGGTCACCAAGTACAATTCTATGTACAATGTATTCAACTGCAATTTTGATCTGGAGGCTCCTTGCCATCTATGTCCAAGCCACACCCTGCCATTACAAAATCACCTCTTTCAACTTTACAGAACTGGTGATCTAACAGGAATAGGTCAAGGCCACTAATATTATATGCCATTAGCATTGGACATGATCTATATGTGATAAATTTTGCATGTCTAATTAAATTGTTTTTTGGATTTTGAATTTTACATCTTTCACCAGATTTGGGCTCATAATTTCCATCAATGTATAGATGGTGCCACTATAGTAGCATAAGTGAGATTTTTACCTCCTCCACAATTTCATTAAATTTCATGAACATCTATCAGACATTAAGGATGCTAGAGTGCTCACAAGATTTTTATATTTTGACCCATATGTTACCCAATACTGTAGGTGGCACCACCAATATCGTACTCGACCTAGATTTTTATACACTTGATAAGTCCTGAAAGTTACATGGGGCCGTCTTAGATGTCACTGTGGACTGTATTGTGCTCACAAGCAAAAATTAACGGAGGGATAGGCATGAGTGATTGCATGGGCTCTGTGACCTTTGGCCAGAGGAGCTAAATAAAGGCAAAATTTACAAATCTTGTATGAAATTTCAGTAAAAATTATAACTTCAATCTATTCAACTTCACGAAGTTTACAGCACAAAAACTATACAATCATGGATTGTTTCATGTTTTGTGTTCAGTTAAAAATCTGCTACCATTTTGTCCAGCTACCTACTACTGAATGTGATGCCTTCTCATGACAAAGGCACATGTATTTCCAGTGTAAGTTGCAAAGAACTCAACCGGATCCCACAAAACAAAACACACATTGCCAACTGACATTGCATTATAAATTCTTCATATTATAGTTTTTTGCACTGCCAGACCATGTGACCACATAGTCTTTCACCACCAAAAATAATCAAATAAACCAGCCTGGAGATTGGCAAATTTCCTGAACACAATGAATGAAATTAGTTTTTCAACTGGATAAGATTGTGTTTCTGCAAAAATACACATGAAAAATTTCCAGCACACAATGAAGGAAATTTGTTTTTAAGCTGGGTAGGATTGTGTTTCTGCAAAAACAGACCTAACATGCCTTATCTGCTCACATGTAATTACATTGATATTTTTATCAAGCTAGCTGTGTATGTGGGAGGAGTGATGGGAGGAGAATTGCTGAAAACCAATCATAAAGCTTGTGAAGCCAAAATAGTTTTATACAAAACAATAGATCAATCCACACATTTTCCAATGTATTCAATCATGCATATGTGTAAAATTAAAATATTACCAGCTGTTACTCACCTTGAAAATAACAAAAGTAAGCAATGCTTCATAAGCTAGATTAAAATCTAGGGTATAATATTTGGTTGCATTCAAGGACCCATCTGCTGCCAATTGTTCAGTGGGAAAACGCATCTAGTAGAATCATTAATTATGCATACATGTAAGGTCAAATGATCTTGTTTATCAAAAAAATATTTCAAGATTCTATATTTTAAATGCTTCTCAGAAAGATGGCTTTTAAAATATATAAAAAAAAAAGAACTTAGCTTTATAACTGTGCTGTCTAAACACGATCCTCCAACACTATAATATTAATCTTTCCTAAATGTTGACCTTTGAGTCAACATTTAGGACAGCATCCTACATGTGAACATGTATCTATACACTCACCATACATGCGTAAAAACATCAATAAATCACTATCAAGTGAATGACAGTACATGGCTGATAGGAGTTTGGCCCCATGCAAATGTCCACATATTTTTCTCACTATTATGAATTTTCACTCCTGTTTTGTTGTGTGTTACAGATTTCTTCCATTCAAACATTTTAATCAATCTATAACAACACATTTTAGTTGCTTGTTCCAATAATGTGTCCTGTCCTATCTTGATTGGGATAATGCAGTCACCAATCATCAAAAGGCAAGCTGTATGTTTACTAAACTGGGACTTCATCGCAATCACAGTCTGCATATTTTATTTACTTTCTGCATGACTTCTCTTATTCTGTGTTCAAAATGTCCATCCAATCATTTTTGTGAAACTATAAAGCTAAAATTTAGTTCCAATTTCAAGTAAATTGTGTGATTCAGATTCAGATTCAGATTCAGATTTTTCATTTATTTGACATAAGTGGATACAAATAACAATTTTGTTAGTAATAACCAAAAAAAAAAAAAAAAAAAGTCATTCAAGAAATTGATATGAGATAAAAAGCCAACAATGTTGTTACTACCATTGAACATAATTGTCAGGATGATTTATTTATTTATTTATTTATGTACATATCAACTTAGATATTGTGTGATACAATTTCATGCAAACAATCAAATTATTGATGATTACCACATACAAAACAATTAGAAATGGAGCATGTTTGGGAATATTGACTAATATAGAAATTTTGACATATTGTGAGAAACTAGAGTAAGAATGAGTGTGGATTTTGCTTGTCACAGCTACAGGGGGAGTTTTGAATCAATTTGGGGATAGAGTGTCAAATGCACTTTTCAGTAGATGCATGAAGTGGAATAGTGTGGCGTGGAACATCACGATATCGAGTGGGATAGTTATGCGTACTGGGTGTGAGAATGTCATGTTTTCCTCTGACCCCACATCTGTTTTTTGAGGCCCAAATGCATTTGATTGGACAGTGAGGGATGTGATCAAATCCACTAGTGACATTTCTTGCCAGCTAATTTTGGCAGGGATTGGTTGGAATACTTTAACATCAAGCAGGCTCATACAGTAACTCATTGGTTTTTTACCCTCAGCACAAAAACTGCCGGAGGGTTTTGTAGTCCCCTGAGTTATCCATCTGTTTGTCTGTCCGTCTTGTCGACATTACCGCGATATACAAAAAAAATTCACCGTAACTGAACCAAATTTTTGTCAGAGATGCACCTTATAATGGACCAGGTTCCTATCAAAAACCAGCTTCCTCTTATCATTTTGAAACTTTTAAAGTATTTTTTTTAAAGCCATCTGAGTGGCGCACAAGGGGACAATGTTAGCATATCTCAAAAAATATTCACCGTAGCTTTACCAAATTTTTGTCACAGAAGTACCTTATGATAAGCCAAGTTCCTATTGAAAACAAGCTTTTTCTGATCATTTGAAAATTATGAAACTTTTAATTTTTTTTTTCATGTTCGGAACGAGCGGGACTCGAACCTGCAACCTTTGGGACCAGTCGCCTAGCTGAAATGGGAAACGCACATATCCACTCGACCAAATCCCCATTCCTAAAAAGAATGGTTCAATGGAGGTAGTTATGTGCGAGTGCCATATCAACACGGTAATGCAGTATATAATGTATTTATTTGAAGGTCGTCGGAGTGGTGTCAACCCTGATGACATCACCATAATATCTAAAAAAATATTGACCGCAGCTTTACCAAATTTTTGTCATAGATGCATGTTATCATGGACCAGCTTCCTCTTTAAAACCAGTTTCCTCTGATTATTTTTAAACTTTCTAGGAAGCTTTTAATGTATTTATTTGAAGGCAGTCTCAGTGGCGTCAACCCTGATGGCATTACCGCAATATCTCCAAAAATATTGATTGCAGCTTTACCAAATTTTTGTCAGGGATGCATCGAAGGTACCAGGTGCCTATTTAAAACCAGCTGCTCTTTGTATTTATAAACTTTTTACGAAACTTAAGTGTTTATTTCAAGGCCATCTGAGTGGTGCACAAGGGGACAACATTACCATAATATCTCAACAAGGATCCATTGCAGCTTCACCAAATTTTTATCAGAGATGCACATTATAATGGACCACATTCCTCTTGAAAACCAGTTTCCTCTTATTATTTTTAAACTTGTTATGAAACTTATGAAATATTTATTGGAAAGCCCCATGAGTGGTACACAGTACGGTGGTTTCTGTCACCAAAACTTACCCTAAGAACACATCCAAAATTGCTCTTTTCATTTCATAGACAACAAAAATGGAAATTGTATGTAAAGTGGTCTACTGCAAAGTCTCAAAAAGAAAATGTAGAAGTGAAAAAATGATTGTGGGCACCGAGGGTAATGTGTTCTCTGAATGCTATTTTATTAGTTTGATGTTATGCCACAATCATAAAAAAAGATTATGATAAATATTACAACATTGCCTAAAGGTAGATGATCAACAGTATCAAGTAATAATAATAGCTCCTTTTTTTTTTTTTTTCATTTCCAGGTTAGAAATTTTGTGTTGCAACATTTGCCCCACAGATGATGTATTGCATCACCACAAAGCTAATTTAGCATTGCTTTTTGTGATGTGATACCAGATACACCGAACCATGCACTACATAACACAGATCATGGAAAAGCCACCATTTTCTGAGCTAGCAATTTATTTCATGTTCTTTTTATTTTTCCTAAAAAGGCATGGCCAGCTACCGGTACAACCTCTGCACACCCACACATGCACACACCCACACATGCACACACCTACACATGCACACATGCACACACCCACACATGCACACCCCATCCATGCCTGACAGCTCTTAATCTGGTAAACTTTTACACATATATCATAAAAACATTATTCTTTGTGGATATGGAAATTATCAGAAATTTGACAACTTTTGACCAATGAGACCTGTCTGCTGCTAGGAAAGCTTGCATTGAAGCATCTAACTCTACACCAGATTACACTGATTAACATGAAAATAAAACTGTATCCAAACTTTCAGTAAACAAATATGAGAATTCTACAGTAAGAGAATTTGTTTTTTTATTTCACAAAGTCTATTCTGTTAACTTCAAGACATATGTACAGATCAAACGTTCATATACATACACATTACTGTTGTCTTCCCGTCTCATAAGAGCATAGAACTCAGAGGTCTTTTGCCCCCAAGTATGTATGGTATGTTGAAACATTCATAAGCGTTTCTTGTCAAACACAACTCCTGATTTTCTTGTGTGATCAAGTTTGAAAAATTCCTGATAAGTAGTGCTGTGTAGGATTTTTGCCAACATATCATAGAAGGTGGGACATTATTGTGCAATTTGTAAACGACTCTTGAAATAGGACATTCCTTTTTTATAATCATTGCACTGGCAAGACACAGCTGGCTCACAACTACATGACATCATTACTTCCAGGATCATCAGTCTTGTAACCTTGAACAGAGATCTCGGGAATTTGCCATGGACAACCCCGCCAACACACTTACCCTTTTTTTAAAGCTTTAAGTACAGTGAATAGAAATAAAAGACACTTAAATATTCTAATTTGTTATCATATTAGAGTCTGTTTTACCATTGAATAGTCACATGATGCTTAGTTTGTTTTGGCCCATAAAAAGAGACCATACAATATACCGTTGGCTTTTCTGTAGTTCACGAGCACCAGGAAGATAAAACCAGACTGGAACACAGTTGCATGTGTCAGTGTTTTCCATAAGGTTTGACAACACCATACAGAATTCCACGTTAAACTTGTTCCACTGTAGGTACATGTACACATATTATCGCCCACCATCACACTGGTAGAATTTACCGGTTGTCTTCGATAACTATAGTCCTGTGGGGCCATTTTTCCAGATCCACAAACAGATATCGAATTTCGTATTTACCACGATCACTCTGAAACAAAATATTCTGACTGACCTCAATTCTGAAACTAGAATATCAATAATTTTGGCAAAGTAATGAACCTCTGATTATAGATCTTTAAAGCACTTTTAAAAAGAGACTAGAAATATAAAGTATGCAGTGTACGTTTTGGTAGAACTTCACTAGTCTTTTGTCTTTTTTTTTTTAGTAATGAACCTCTGATTATAGGTCTTTAAAACACATTAAAAAAGGAGACTAGAACTAGAAAAGATGATTTGCTGCATAGCAAATCAGTGTGTGTGTCTTCAAAGCATATTGGTATGGCAATGTACAACTATTCCATAACACAGGAGTAAAAGTTGGAATGGCATCTCTATCTATTACAGCTTTGAAGTTATTTAAGATTTAAAATTTCTAATGGTGCTATTTAGCATAATTCAAATTGCTACAACTTTTGTTTTAGATTCATTACATGCACAATGGTCAGGAACCCCCTATTAGAAGTTAAACTGACATGAACATGAACCAAATCGGATGAAAATTTACCAAGTTATGGCAAGATGAAACTTTCAAAGCGCCAAATGACCTTGACCTTTGCCCTTTCGAGGTCACGTGTTCTTATAAAAATGTGCAGTGTTGCAATACCTACAATTTGAGTCTAACATGATTAGAATTGGATGGAAAATAGCCAAGTTGTGACTGGATGAAACTTTCAAAGGTTCAAATGACCTTGACCTTTGACCATTAGAGGTCACACATAAATTATAAAATATGCAGGGTTACAATAGCTACAATATGAGCCCAACATGATCAAACTTGGATAAAAATTGACCAAGTTATGGCTAGAAGAAGGCCACCAAGGAAAGTGGCCTTTGACCTTGAGATGACCTCTACCTGAAGTGAACCTTGACCTCAAAAATGACATTTTGGCTTAAAATTGACCTTTGACCTTGACATGACCTTTGACCTTGACATGACCTTGACATTTGAGATGACCTTTACCTTGCTATGATTGAACTCCTATACACTCGGGACCACATCTACTATAGTATACAAGATATTGAAGATTTAAAACTTTAATTAGCCCTCATTTGCATAATTTTCAAAAGCATGACCTCTCATTATAAAAAGGCCAGACTTTATCCATAGAAGTATAATTGTGCAAAGTTTGGAGTTTCTACATGTAGTACTTTTCAAATGAAATGTCGGACAAATTTGCCGGTAAAGAAAGAAAGAAAGAAAGAACTAGAAAAGATGATTTGCTGCATAGCAAATCAGTGTGTGTGTCTTCAAAGCATATTGGTATGGCAATGTACAACTATTCCATAACACAGGAGTAGAAGTTGGAATGGCATTTCTATCTATTACAGCTTTAAAGTTATTCAAGATTTAAAATTTCTAATGGTGCTGTTTAGCATAATTCCAATTGCTACAACTTTTGTTTTAGATTCATTACATGCGCAATGGTCAGTAACCCCCTAGTAGAAGTTAAACTGACATGAACATGAACCAAATCGGATGAAAATTTACCAAGTTATGGCAAGATCAAACTTTCAAAGTGCATGGCCTTGACCTTTGCCCTTTCGAGGTCACGTGTTCTTATAAAAATGTGCAGTGTTGCAATACCTACAATTTGAGTCTAACATGATTAGAATCGGATGGAAAATAGCCAAGTTGTGACTGGATGAAACTTTCAAAGGTTCAAATGACCTTGACCTTTGACCTTTAGAGGTCACACATAAATTTTGAAATATGCAGGGTTACAATAGCTACAATTTGAGCCCAACATGATCAAAATTGGATAAAAATTGACCAAGTTATGGCTAGAAGAAGGCCACCAAGGAAAGTGGCCTTTAACCTTGAAATGACCTTTGACCTTGAGATGACCTCTACCTGAAGTGAACCTTGACCTCAAAAATGACATTCTGGCTTAAAATTGACCTTTGACCTTGACATGACCTTTGACCTTGACATGACCTTGACATTTGAGATGACCTTTACCTTGCTATGATCGAACTCCTATACACTCGGGACCACATCTACTACAGTATATGAGATATTGAAGATTTAAAACTTTAATTAGCCCTCATTTGCATAATTTTCAAAAGCATCACTTCTCATCATAAAAAGGCCAGACTTTATCCATAGAAGTATAATTGTGCCAAGTTTGAAGTTTCCGCATGTAATACTTTTCAAATGAAATGTCGGACAAATTTGCCGGTAAAGAAAGAAAGAAAGAAAGAAAGAAGAAAGAAAGAAATAAAGAATTCCTAGAAAAACAAAAAAGTGTGCGTTGACACACACACTTTAAAAAGAAAGAAAGAAAGAAAGAAAGAAGAAAGAAAGAAACTAGAAAAGATGATTTGCTGCATAGCAAATCAGTGTGTGTGTCTTCAAAGCATATTGGTATGGCAATGTACAACTATTGCATAACACAGGAGTAGAAAGTGGAATGGCATCTATATCTATTACAGCTTTGAAGTTATTTAAGATTTAAAATTTCTCATGGTGCTATTTAGCATAATTCAAATTGCTACAACTTTTGTTCTAGATTCATTACATGCGCAATGGTCTGCAACCCCCTATTAGAAGTTAAACTGACATGAACATGAACCAAATCGGATGAAAATTTACCAAGTTATGGCAAGATGAAACTTTCAAAGCGCCAAATGACCTTGACCTTTGCCCTTTCGAGGTCAGGTGTTCTTATAAAAATGTGCAGTGTTGCAATACCTACAATTTGAGTCTAACATGATTAGAATTGGATGGAAAATAGCCAAGTGGTGACTGGATGAAACTTTCAAAGGTTCAAATGACCTTGACCTTTGACCATTAGAGGTCACACATAAATTTTAAAATATGCAGGGTTACAATAGCTACAATATGAGACCAACATGATCAAAATTAGATAAAAATTGACCAAGTTATGGCCAGAAGAAGACCACCAAGGAAAGTGGAATTTGACCTTGAAATGACCTTTGACCTTGAGATGACCTCTACCTGAAGTGAACCTTGACCTCAAAATGACATTTTTGCTTAAAATTGACCTTTGACCTTGACATGACCTTTGACCTTGACATGACCTTGACATTTGAGATGACCTTTACCTTGCTATGATTGAACTCCTATACACTCGGGACCACATCTACTATAGTATACAAGATATTGAAGATTTAAAACTTTAATTAGCCCTCATTTGCATAATTTTCAAAAGCATGACCTCTCATTATAAAAAGGCCAGACTTTATCCATAGAAGTATAATTGTGCAAAGTTTGGAGTTTCTACATGTAATACTTTTCAAATGAAATGTCGGACAAATTTGCCGGTAAAGAAAGAAAGAAAGAAAGAAAGAAAGAAAGAAAGAAAGAAAGAAAGAAAGAAAGAAAGAAAGAAAGAAAGAAAGAAAGAAGAAAGAAAGAAAGAAATAAAGAATTCCTAGAAAAACAGAAAAGTGTGCGTTGACACACACACTTTAATAAAGAATTCCTAGAAAAACAGAAAAGTGTGCGTTGACACACACACTTTAAATATAAAGTATGCAGTCTACATTTTGGTACAAATTCCTTAGTCTTTTGTTTTTTGTTTTTTTTTTTTTAGTAATTAACCTCTGATTATAGATCTTTAAAGCACATTAAAAAGAGACTAGAAATAGAAAGTGTGCAGTCTACATTTTGGTAGAAATTCATTAGTCTTTTGTCTTTTTTTCAGTGTATTGCAGTACACAAAAAAAGCAGTACAACCATATTATGCTACAACTTAAATCTGTTCACATTTTCAGCCTTCAAATAGTGCAGAATTACATAGCACAGCTCAACTTTAGGAAATCAGTCAATTCAGCTAGTACATGTACTTTATTAACACTTAAAAGTTCACTTTGGACCGAGTCAACAGCTTTCCAAGGTGCACCCCAGGCACTTAGCATCCAGGATGCACAATGGCAAGCCCTGGAATGTTGCCATGTTATCCTGCCTCCTCCCGCACATTTCCATTGACAATACTTTACACGAGAATGGTATTTAATGGTATGGATGATACAGATGACTTTGGAAATTACTCAGTAAGTGTAATGTTCAATATCAACCCATGCCTGCTGTAACTAATGGGGATTCCACACACAAGTCCCTTTGGTTACTGACAGATGTATTTGCCTTGGTAAAATTCAAATACTATAAAGTGCTTTATTTTGGCATGTTTAAATTTTCACAATTTTTCTATTTTTGACATATCACTGTAGTTTTAATTTAACTAATTTGGACATAATTCCTATTCAAACAATGTTAAAATACTACTTCACTGTGTGTTTACTTTCATGGTTTTGTGCCATCAGCAAAATGAGGAAAAATGAGAATACAGTAAAATTAACGCATTTTACAGTAAGCTGTTTATTTGTTGCCTTTAGTTCAGTAAAAGGATACAAGGGTGGAATTGTCTTAGTCTATGAACCTGTGCACAGATCAAAGCAATTGTGCACTAACTATTCAATACATTAGAAAATGAAGACATAGATGGACATGCATGTTGTGGGTGTTTCATCTATTTCTTTTTTTTTTTTTTTTTTTTGATTCTCAACACCAACCAATGAAATTGTAGGAAAATCAATGATCAATAGTTTGATCTGAACACTGGACAATTATAATAAAATGACGAATTTCTTAGGTATTTTTGAACAATATTAGAAAGAGTGGACATCTTTTACATTATAATACTTTAAAAATTATTTAATATTTTAATATTTGTCTGGAAAAGCCAAAATTGCATGAATTTTTTCCAAAGGATAAATTGGAATGAGACTTATACTGGTGGTACCTGAGTAACTCACTATCATTTTTTTATTTTTCAATTAATACACATTGATATGAACCTGCTTTCACAAGTGGCCTTATATTACAGGTGGTCTTAAATTTCAGGTCAAGTCCACTTATTGGTCTTCAAAAGACATGCTTTTTCAGAGGAGATGGTCTTTAGAACATTTTCCATGGTAAATATTAATGACCTTGATCTGTGCCCACCTGCTTAACTTCCAGCTGAGCTGTACCCCTCTCATACGCTCCTTGCAAGTAAAACTTCATTCTCATGTGCTTGATGCCATCTGCTTCCCACTCTAGATGACTGAAAATACAATGTAAACATATTACTGATGAGCTTCACGACACCATTTCAAATACAAAAACAAGAGGACTGTGATAGTCCTGTGCTCAGCAGACCCTTGTATGATGAAACAGAGACTGGAAAGCGCACCACCTTGTGTAATGTAAAGGTGATAGCTTTCAAACTATCATTCAGAAGCAAAACGACGTCATATTTGCTCAGTGACCTGAGAAATCAGGTCACGGTTATCCATCTTGAGCATATTTCATAAAGGCTCACGTAAACTACATCTCCACCAAGTTTTAATTAGGTCAGGTTAATAGGTTTGAAATAAAAGATGAAAATATCAATTTTTAGTCATTGGTTTCAATTTGACCTCTCAAGGTGACTCAGGATCAAAAGTAACAACACAAGAAGAAACCCCATTGGCATATGTATGTATGTATGTATGTATGTATGTATGTATGTATGTATGTATGTATGTATGTATGTATGTAACAATGCACCTGGGGTGCACCATTATCCTGACATAAGACAATGTTACCTATGTACATTTATATAATGGCCACCTTCAAAATTTAAAGTCACAAAACTTTGCGAAAAATATAAATATCCATACCAAACTAACAATTTGATTAACTAGGCTAAATTGAATTTGTTTACCAAATTTGTGCTTTTAAACAGTAGAAGTTGATAATATGTTCACTGTGACCCCCCCGAAAAAATCATCATCATTAAAAAAAATGAAAAAAAATCAGTACTACCTGGTGAACAAATTTACGCATAACAGTGCCCAGAAATGTCCCTGTGAAATTTTAAATCTGTTAAACTTTGAACCCAGCTGTTTTGGAGAGGAGAGACTTTTAAGATTATGCCAAAAAAATGACTCCCTCCCCCCCCCCCAAAAAAAAAAAAACCTGAGCTAAAAAATTACCACTGGTGTTGAAGCATGGGTAGGTGGCCAATGTGGGCCACAGGGAATATTTTTGTAGTCTTCAAATTTATATGTGTCATATGAATTCTTACTTACATATTAAAATCACATGTTTTAGTCAAATAGAATTCCACCTTGCTCAAATATGTTTCAAGGGTATCATTTTGCCTGTATCACATTATCATATCTCTTTGTACAAATTGGAACAGGTACAATACTAATACTAGGGTGACAATATAGTAAGCCAGCAACCAGAATGACACTGCAGTGAATAAGACATAAGTACTGTGTAAATGTACACACAAGGCTGAGGCAACATGAGGCCCAGCAAGCTTTTTGTCCTCCTTTCTAGTATTTCTTGGTAGGTTAATATGATGCATGCATATTTATCTCTCGACCAAATGTCTCACTGTGTCACAAGGCAATGGAGACAATCAGCTGCTGTAATAAGGGGCATGCTAATGGAAAACCAGGAGTGCTACCAGCATTTGAGGGAATGAAGAATTACAATCAGCTGCTACAATATTAAAGGGAACATTAATGGAAAACCAAGAGTGTGACTAGCATTTGTTGGATAAACAATTACAATCAGCGGCTATAACATTAAAGGGCATGCTGATGGAAAACCAAGAGTGCTACTAGCATTTGTGGGAACGAAGAATTACAATCAGCTGCTATAATATTAAAGGGCATGCTGATGGAAAACCAAGAGTGCTACTAGCATTTGTGGGGATGAAGAATTACAATCAGCTGCTATAATATTAAAGGGCATGCTGATGGAAAACCAAGAGTGCTACTAGCATTTGTTGGATAAACAATTACAATCAGCTGATGGAAAACCAAGAGTGCTACTAGCATTTGTGGGGATGAAGAATTACAATCAGCTGCTATAATATTAAAGGGCATGCTGATGGAAAACCAAGAGTGCTACTAGCATTTGTTGGATAAACAATTAAAATCAGCTGCTATAATATTAAAGGGCATGCTGATGGAAAACCAAGAGTGTGACTAGCATTTATGGGATGAAGAATCACAATCAGCTGCTTTAATAAGGGCATGCTGATAGAAAACCAAGTGTCCTACTAGCATTATTGGCAATGAAGAATTACAATCAGCTGCTATGTTAAATGGATGCTGATGAAAAACCAAGAGTGCTACTAGCATTTATGGGAATGAAGACTTACTTTTTCCAAACATATCATGACTCCTCATATCAAGCTCTGCGTGTTTGGAGTACATGACTGACTAATTTAAACAGTTAATTGTATCTAGGTTGCAAGTTTTGTAAGAGCAACATATGCCCTGTTTGATACAGGGATCTGCATGTATATGTTGTTGAATGATAGGGGCTAAATCAATACTG
This sequence comes from Hermodice carunculata, assembly GCA_964020975.1. Taxonomy (NCBI): domain Eukaryota; kingdom Metazoa; phylum Annelida; class Polychaeta; order Eunicida; family Amphinomidae; genus Hermodice; species Hermodice carunculata. Next base: position 89,898,090 of record OZ026624.1, read on the forward strand.
CAGTAAATATCAATGTCCTGTGTTGAAACTGAAGTCAATTTTTTGGGGACAATCATATTTTTATTTTCTGTATTAGACCAGCAGCCAACTCCCAAAACAAGCTATATTTTAGGAGTTTAATTACCCCACCGTACAGAAATATACAACATGTCCTAAATTTATCTTTAGCTCCTGGAGATAATATTTCGTCATGTTGTCCTTACTTCTGGTTGTTTTGAGGGGAAGAAAACAAAGTATACATACAGGTATATATTTACTCTCACAATTTCACATTTTCTGTATATTGTACCGTATTGAAGCCATGAAATCCAATTTTAGAGCTTTGTTGATAGTAATATAGTGATTTTATATTACAGTCACCACTATTGTAGGATTCCTTGCAATCCCTAGTGTAACAATGGTAATATGTTCACACAGCCGTTCCTTTTTTTTCCTAATTTTGATAATATGTTGAAAATCATTAAACTGACAACTGCATCATGTTGTGACCAAATTTGGTTGATATAAAGAACGGGTACATCCGTACTGAGTTTTCAGAGAATCTAACATATGGTTTGGAAGCAAGAAGTCGAAATAAACAAAAACTCACACAACTACAAAACAAGAGGACTGTGACAGTCCTATGCTTAGCTGACCCTTCATGAACAAACAGGAGTAATAAATGCCACTTAGGCTAGGCAGCTTTCTTTGACCCTTCCACAAGGAACATTTTCACCAAGTTTCATTATGATCTGAATGACGGTTTGGAGAAGATGTCGAAAATAGCAAAAACACACAAAAATTTATTAAGAAAGAATAAAATAAGAGCACCACCTCCTGAACAAATGAGTTCTAGGGTTACACGGAGTGTCCCCATGCAATTACAAAGTAAATGGCCAAGTGATTTTAGAGATTTTTTGAGATTTTGCTAAAAGAAAATCAGGTGGTGCTGAACAAAGTAAGAACTAACAGTCTCTAGGAGTGTCCCAGTGTGATATCAAAACAATCGGGCGAGCGGTTTTGGAGATTTTATAAGATTTGCAGCTTAATCTGAGTGGCGGCTCTGGACAAGAAGTTGAAAATAGCGAAAACACACAACAATCATAAACAAGAGGATTTTGATAGTCCTGTGCTCAGATGACCATTCATGAACAAATTATAGTTCTCAATGCCACCTAGTGTACAGGTTTCTTTGACCCTACCACATGGAACATTTCCACCAAGTTTCAGCATGATCTGAATGACGGTTTGGAGCAAATGTCGAAAATGGCAAAAACACACATGAATCATTTTTTAAAATTGCTGGGTTTTTTTTTTTTAAATCAGAGCTCCACCTCCTAAACAAATTAGGATCTAGGGGTACCCAGAAGTGTCCAATTCTAAGCAATATGGTCTAGTGGTTTCAGAGAAGACTTTTGGCGATTTTGCCAAATATCAGGTGGTACTGAACAAATTAAGAAGTATGTGTCTCTAGGAGTGTCCCTGTGTGAAATCAAAGCAATCGGGTTAGCAGTTTTAGAGAAAAAGATTTTTTTATGATTTGCAGTTGAATCTGAGTGATGGTTATGGAGAAGTCAAAAATATCAAAAACACAGACAAAAAAATCATGAAAAATAGAATATAATTGCAGCGCCACCCGATGAACAAATTAAGCACTAGGAGTCTCTAGAAGCGTTCAAATGGGATATCAAATAAATTGGGTGAGCAGTGTTGGAGAACATTTTTTAAGATTTGCTCCCCCCCCCCCAAAAAAAAAAAAACAGACAAATTTATAAAAAAAATCCAAAACTCACTGGAGCACAACCATTTGAACAAACCTGAAAGAGACCCATCCAATGTTCATTGCCACCAAATTTGAGGTCAATCTGGATAAAGGTTTCAGAGGAGAGGTCGATATTACAAATCAGGATTAGAATGCCCATTGACCTACATAGGAAAGGTGCATTTATTGATAAGTACCCGAAATTAAAAAAGAAAAAGAAAAAAAATCGTTAAAAACCAAGCATCCACAGCAGTGCCATATACTGAACTACTTTGTTCGACCCTTCCACAAGAAACATATCCACAAAGTAGTACATAGTAATCAAAAAGGCAGCTGCATTTACCGATAAGTACCCGAATTGAAAAAATAAATTGTTAAAATCCACAGCAGTGCCACCTTGTGAACATCCATTTTTGACCTTTCTACAAGGAACTTATCCACAAAGTTTCACCATTATCCGAGTGACGGGGTCAGGAGAAGAAGTCAAAAATAGCAAAACACGCCAAAAATTATTTTAAAAAAGGAAAAATTCACAGCGCCATCCAGGGAACAAATTAGGAACTAGGAGTCCCTAGGAGTATACCTGTGTGATATGAAAGCAATTAGGTGAGCGGTATTAGAGTAGCAGATTTTTAAAGATTTGTCCCCCAAAAGAACAAAAATAGTTATCATGAAAAAATATAAAAAATCACTGGAGCGTAAAACATGGTAGAGACCCACCCAAGGCACATCCCTACTAAGTTTGAAGTGGATCTGGCTGACTTTTTTTTTTTGGAAGAAGTCGAAAATGGAAATGTTGTTGGATGACGGACTGATAACCATAAGATAAGCTCAGCTGACTGACAAGTCAGCTGAGCTTAAAATAATAATAAAAAGAAGTAGAAGGAGCAGAATTGTAGCATCACCTGGTGAGTAGAAAAAGGTGTAGGGATCATCAGAAGTTTCCCTATGCAACTTCGAAGCATGCAAGCCATTGCTGACGCAGTTTCCGTGAAAAGAACAATGCCAAAAAGAAGCAAAAAATGTAAACAAGATAAAAATCCCTGGAGAGTAATCATTTGGGCAAACATGGAAGAAACCTCCCCAGGTATAACCCCACCAGGTTTGAAATCAATCCAGCTGAAGGTTTTGGAGAAGCCGAAAGTATGAATTCCTTTTGTAATGCCCATTGACAATCATAATAGTCAAAAGGAATGTATAAATAAACTGACAAGTATCGATATTAAAAAAAATTTCAATATCAGGAATAAAGAACATGACCACCTAGTGGACAACTGAGTTTGACCCTTCCACAAGGTATATTTCCAGTAAACTTTAGAACAATTTGACTACTTTAAAGAAGTCGTAAATAGTAAAACCACACAAAAATACGTTTAAAAAGTATAAAACCGCAGTGCCACTAGTTCAACTAATTAAAAGGGTGCTCAGAAGTGTGCCTATCCAATTTCGAAGTAATTGGCACAGCAGTTTCAGAGTAGATGATTTTTTAAAGAATTTTTCAAAACATGAATCCCCAAAAATCCTTTTAAAAGTATAAATATCACTGGAGTATGACCCTTTAAACAAATGTGGTTGAAACCGATCAAAAGACATTCTCGCCATGTTGGAAGTGCAAGAAGTCGAAAATGTGAATTGAGGACGGATGGATGACAAAAAAGTCAAGTACAGTCAATCCTATAAACTCAGCTGATTGACAAGTCAGCGGAGCTGAAAAGAAAGGTGATGAGCCCGTTCTCGGCTGACCTTCAACTTATAGAAAGTCCTACCCTGGTCTAGGGCTACTCAGAAGTGTTTCAACGCAATTTTGAGGCAACTAGCAATGCGGTTTAAAGAGAAAAAGATATTTTATGATTTTGCCATTACAAAAAGGGAAAATATTATAAAAATCTAAAAGCTAGTGATGTTTTCCAAGAAGTCAACAATGTAAACAACCATTGTAATTCCTACTGACTTAGACTGTAACCAAAAGTAATGCATGCATTAACTGAAGAAAATTCTAATTGAAATTTTTGTCAAGGGTCAATAGCATCACCACCTAGTCAACAATTTTGCTATTTCCTTCTAGGAGGTAGAATTCCACCAAGTTTCAGAACAATTTTAGGGATACTTCTGGAGAAGTAGAAACTAGCAGAAAAACACGCAAAATTGCAAAAAAGGAAAAAGAAGAAAAAAAAAGCAGTGCCACCCGCTGAACAAATTCAGATTTACGAATCGCCAGAGGTGTCCCCTCGCAATTTCAAAGCAAACGGCTTAGCGATTTTAGAGAAAATGATATTTTAAAGATTTTGTCCCCCCCCCAAGGGCCGATGAGAGTGGAAGGTCACACAAGGGTATATACATGATTGATCACATATGTGCATGCCACAGGATGTAACTGGTGAGTGGCATACCCCCCATCTATTCCCTTGGTGACAGCTTGTTCTGTCGATTCATTCTCTTGTGGCTCTGCTGTGCTAAATAGTATGGCATATGCTATCACAATGTGCAATTTAAGTCATAAGAAAAGAGGAAGATAGGCTTTGTATGTAATTAGTGATAAGATACTGGGGTAAAAGAAGAGCACATGGTACTCGTTGCCTTTTTCAACATTTTTTGACAACTTTAAGTAAAATGGTCCTACCTATAATTAAGCCTGATTTTTATATTTCAAGTTTCACATTGTAGCATTTATTACCTGTCTAGGTGCAGAGAAGCATTATCTTAGTATGGAAAAATTAAATTAATGTATATTTGGTGTGGTGAAAGCAATATAGATTTGATATTTTGCTAACACGCAATAGCAGAAGGTACTAAAATGAACTATTTTGCCGAGAAAAAGGTGGTGTTTAAAGATGTCGTTTCCATGGCAACCAAACAAAGGTAACTGAGGACAACAGGGCAAACTAATTTTAGGGGACCTTAAAGATAAATAAAAATCATGTCGTAGCTTTCTGTACGGTGGGGTAATTAAATTCTCCAAATTCTCTGGCAGCATGCCTATATTTACATAAAGCATACAAATATTTTTTTTTTTTGAAAAGGTACAGTCAGCAAAGTATAAATGCCCTCAAACTTGAAACACTTGGCTTACCTTGATCAGGGTACAAAAATTATGGCTAAAGAACTCCTTCGAAATAGTTAAACTTAATCAACTAATTATAGCACAATTTAAGTGCCAGACACAAAGACATGCCAAAGAAACTTGTGTACAATTATTTACATATATGATATATAAATACATACCGGTATGTGTTTAACCGTCCGTACAGTTTTTAGTTGTGATGTTTTATTTTGAATCAAAAGTTTCTAATTCTGGTTGTCTTTCCAAACTGCTAATTAAAAATATATTACAGAAATATGTTAGGTACACAAAGTGGGGGCCACATGAATAAATCTTAGGCATCTGAGTGACTAGTCGGAAAAATATCTGAAATTCCAAAAATCAGGAAAACTGAGAAAGTTGTTTATTTCATATTGCATTTAATAAAAGTATTTGAGCATAATAGCTGAAATGATGCATCCAAAGTGTCAAAAATCACACACAAAAAGTAAAGTTTCATCTGTCTGACGATATTCAGTTATATCATATTAAGTTTGTTTATCATTGATTCATAGACCTTACACCTTACGGTTAGCCAATCAGGTGGCTAGTTTTACCTGACATGTCGCCTTCTACCCCGCCTTGTTGTCTCTCCAAAGCCTTTGATTGGTTCTCCTAGTGCTGCCACTAGCTGTCAAGGCAAACACCTTTTCATCATCATATGTACCATAAAATATTATTGTTATGCAGTCAAAAACTGAATAAAAGACTTCTTATAAAACAATTGACACTGTATGTACAGTATTTACATAGTTTGTTCAAAGTACATACAAAAAGAAATGTCAAAATTTAGGTTAGTGGTTTCTATCAGTTAATTTTATTTTAATTTTATTATATTTTTTTTCTTTCATATAAAATGAAAAAACAGAAAATGTAAATAAATACAAACCAAACAAAAAAAGAAAGAAAGAAAAGAAAAACAAACACCTTTGCCTCCCTTAGAAACTGCAACTGAATGTGAAGTTTTATGCACATTTACCAAAATTAGAATAGTCTGTATTCTTATATACACTAATTAAGGACAATTTCTTGTTGAAAAATCGTAATTTTTCCCTTTTTTCATCATATTATTCTGATCAGTTCAGTATCGTTGTCAGCTAGATTATGTTCTATTGAAAATAAGTGAATTTAAGTTGGCCCCTCTACCAAAAGAGCAGTATTGTTTTCTTGTTAATGTCATTTTCAAAGCTTTATATAGTATTTCTCTAACTTCTTTGCGAAAACAAAAGTGAAAACATTGCTGTAGCTGTACCCTTTTCCCCCCCAAAATAAACAATAAATAAAATATTAAAATAGAAGTGTCTGTAACACACATCAACATATATGTGGATGTGACAGTGAGCACTTTATTTCAATGGGGGGAATCTAAATAACAATATTTACAGGTATGTAAACAATTTCAAAAGTAAAAAAAAAAAAAAATGAGAATGGGTCACGCAAAGGCCTTACAATACAGATACATGTAGTATGAGATACATTATGAGGTGTAGTTGCATTGACAAAGACAGGAGAAGATCCAAATTACCAGAAATACAAAGTCAGACATCAACTCCACAGATAACACAAAAATGAGGGAAATTTTAGGGAACACCATAAGTACAAAGATATATGCCTGAAGGGTCAATTTTTACTTTTTAAATTCAATTCACTCCTAATAATATACAGCTTTCAAGTGCCTTTTATGGGGAAATTCCTGAATGCAAAATTCCTGCATACTGTATAAGCAGGCTCTTACAGTGTTCTTTGTAGAAATTTTTCATTTCATTAAAAAGGTAGAAACATTTTATAAAAAGTGAAAGATCAAGAAACTTTATTAAAAACCTCAGACCTGCCTCTAAATGTGAAGAAGTAAAGCATCTGAGACAGCAGTGAAGGCCTTACCTCATCATTTTTTCTGCATATCTTCAGAGCTCTGCTGTACACACCACTGGGACTTTGACCTGAGAATAATTCCCGTCCAATCGCAAAGAACATCACACCTAAACCAACAAATACAATGTTTACATGGAAAGATCCATGAAAATACAAATGTACACAAAAAGTCTTTAGGATCAGCCCATATCACAAAGCACCCTACAGCATAACTACTGTTTTCCACCCCTTACCCCACTCCCTCTACCCACCCACCCACACCCTCTCCCAAAAAAAAAGTACAGTAAAACCTCTATTACCAAACACCTCCGTATACTGAACACCTCTCTATGCTGAACACCATTTCTCGGTCCCAAATATATATTTTCAATGCTATCAAACCTCCTAATACCGAACACATCACTATACTGAACACTTTTTTCCAGTCCCAAGGGTGTTCGGTATAGGGAGGTTTCACTGTATCTCAATCCGGAATCATTACAATAATTCAGAGTAAAACAACCATTATTATCCGCATTGAAAGAGTTAAAAGTAAAAACTTCCAACTAAAAGTTATACAACTGCTGTATATACAATCCTATGATTAATAGAAATGGTGAGCTCAGACTTAAGACTCCATATATGCTCAAGATGTACTGCTCAACATAGTTTTAACTTATTCCACACCAGTTCCTGATTTTTCCGTATATTTACCTAGATTTAAGACGACAATTGCACATGTAAATTCTTCATGAAACCAGCTTCCGTTCAAGTACCAACATGCCTGTAGTCTTTTAAAGTCAGTGGTTCTGGCACTGCCTGGCAAGTCATGCTGCAGCTGCCAGAAGGGCAGCTGCAGTATGACTTGTCAGGCAGTGCCAGAACCACTTACCAAAGCCTGTGACCATAGTATGGAATGAGTTAAATAAGACTTTATATGAGAAAATACATAGAAACAAGACTGACATACCTGTAACTGCTACCCCAACAATCACAATCCCTGTGTAGGTGGCATCCTTTCCAGCTTGCTTGACTATGACCACATGAAATGAAGAGATATTTGTGTAGATGAAAGAAAACAAAAACAGCAGTGGCATTAAGCTGACTGTCAAACAATGTAATGAATGCTTCATGAACCCATGCTGTGCCTTGTTCTACAGGTCATATTAAAACATGTACATCCTTCTGTGCCAATGGTGTCTAATGAAAGGCGGAGCCTCCAAGTCTCCAACCTGGCCAGGAGATCTCCCGCTTTTTCTTACTTTTTTTACAGTCGTCTGCTCTCCCGCTTTTTGTAAAATTTAAAGGAAAATAGCATTGTTCCATTGGTGGCTGTAAAGTTGCACTGTTTTGCTGTGTTGTACTATATGGTTCAAAATGCAGGAAATGAAGGCTCTCAAATTTCAAATTTTAGCTGGGAGAGCATGCCCCCAGACCCCCCCCCCCCCCGCTTTGCTTCCCACCTTTCGCACTCCCCCTCCCACTTTTCATTACCTGCAGGAGGGAGATCTCCCACTTTAAACACTTTCCAATCTGAGGCTCTGTTAAAGCGAAATTAAACCTGACAAAAACCTTTTGTTATGATGTTCACTGAGAATATGAATATTGTGATGTAAACATAATGCAAACTAAAGCATTATAACAAAAATTATGATCAAATGAAATCCAATGTTCTTAGAATCTTTTTTTTTTTTTAACAACAGAATTGTTTGGCCTCAATATTATGGGCAGGTAAACTCCTTGTCAAGTGTTATGCTAAATTTTTATGTTCCAGTTTATCTGCCCATCAACAACTAATGCACACTGAGGAAACACCTATTTCCTGAGCTAACGAACTGGTAAAATCTTTCTATTAAGAGATAACAGGCTACTACTCAGTCACCTAACACTCTCAATTACAGATAACCACAGGTCATCCAGGTGAAAAAACTGTAACAGACATGACAGTGATTCCACCTATTGGGCATTGCTATAAACACTATGTGGCGTCAATCCCGACAGGCATAGTACACGTCCAGACGTAAAATACTGCACGTCACAATACACACAGTAACGTTAGTTATGTATGTTACACCCTGTTATATAAGCATGCCCCACCAGCCGTTAGACCAGTCTCTGATATGCTGCATAGTCAGCGAAACAGATCAGAATATTATCTTAGCAACTGAGTCAACATTCAACAAGCATTATGTAGCAAAGACCTAAATGAATACACATTGTGGCTAAGTTTGATGAACTTGCATTGAATTGTTCTTGAGATATTGCATAAAACTCCATTTTAGTTGTAAGCCCCTGTGACGTATAGAATAATAATGTGGAAAGTTATTGTCCAGAAATGACAAACTGACAGACAGACCAGTTGATTACTATTATAGTGCTCTGGCATTGATTACTATTATAGGGCTCTGGCATTGATTACTATTATAGGGCTCTGGCATTGATTACTATTATAGGGCTCTGGCATTGATTACTATTATAGGGCTCTGGCATTGATTACTATTATAGGGCTCTGGCATTGATTACTATTATAGGGCTCTGGCATTTGCGATGCAGGGCTCTAATTACAATTGTGTTATAGACAGTTCAGATAAATGAAAGCCTGCAGCCAAAGAAATAAATGATATCACTAGCTCATGTAATTTATCATTCTTAATTCCTTCACAATCTAGAAAAACCACATTAAAATGTTTTAATCAAACTTGAATATCTTCTGAAAGATGAGCTAATTCTTGTCAATTTCTGCATACCAAATCACATCATTTAGCAGCTGATATTTCAATAATTACTCAGGAATATGCCAGTTTAGCTGTCTATTTTCACCTTTACAATGACCAAAAACACTTGGAGCCAAAGATATATACAGTCAAATCTGTCTTAATGCTTTCCCCTTCAAACCATCCAAAGCCAACTGGTGGTCAAATGTCAACTGCTTCAATGTTCTGGACTAATTTTCACAGTAATGAAAAATAATTTAGATGAAAATTGTGGATGAGACCTATTTAGATAAGATGCCCCAGGTCAATAGCTTTCCTTGGCATGGGCTGGGTGCTTACCTCATACCAAGGAAAGTTGTTGACTCAGTCTTTCTTCAAGAGGGAAGGTTTATTGAGGCAATCAAAGTCAAGAAGGCAAGAGGCAAATGTGGCCACTCTCTGATAGAAAGTGGATGTACCACCTTTTTGGTTATCTCCTTCACAAGGATGTCTGGTTTGATTGTGTATGTACATACGAGACATGGATGTCTGGTTTGATTGTGTATGTACACTGTGATGAAGCAAGCACTTGTGGTAACAATGTTAATATTTTGCCAAGTCAGCAGACTTAGTGATACATATGATTACCTTTCTGCCCCACAGTCAGTTGTCCAAAAGGTTTTTCTGTTGCCTCAACCAGCTGCTGTGACGTCTTCTGTTTGGACACAGCTTCCCATATCGTAGTCCTGTGCAGCGGACGTAACCTTCCGAGGCCACACCACACCGCTCTAGGTACAGGCAGGAGATGACTGTTCCATTTGCCATTTTTTGAGCAGTTGCCTGGTACATGCTGTACGAGATGTTTGACCAGCAGTGCCCCCTGTCTGCTGTACATCTGCACCATAACATACAATATATACCCTTAAAACCGTGTACATCTGCACCATAACATACAATATATACCCTTAAAACCGTGTACATCTGCACCATAACATACAATATATACCCTTAAAACCGTGATCTAAAACCAAGTCAACAGCTTTCCTCTGACCACTTTGCGTGCAATGAGGGCAAAGTGTTGTTGATGTCTAATGCAACCAGCTATTACTGTGCATAAACCTAAGTACCAATGTGTTTACTGGTTCACATCAGTTTCTGCCATGGATGTAGCATGAACAAAGTCACATGGCAAGTCACATAATGGCTTCAGAGCATCCTGATAACCTTAAACCCTTTCCCCCTCAAACCGGCCAAAACCGGCTGGTGGTCAAATGTCGTCTGCTTCAGTGTATTCTACTAATTTCAACAGTTATGAAAAACAATTTGACTGAGAAATGTACATGAGACTTATCAAGATCACATGCCCCAGGTCAACAGCTTTCCTTGGCATGGGTTGGGCACTTAGTGCCCAACCCATGCCAAGGAAAGCTGTTGACTCAGTCTTAATTCAAGGGGGAAAGGGTTAACCAATACAAGATGGCAAGCCACACAAGCTGAGGGAGCAGGCAGTGTGACTGACACAGCAGGGGCTTCAACATTTGGGGAGGCCCTTGCCCTGTATTATTAGTTATTGGGCTAAAATGATATAGAATGTTGTCACAATGCCCCATTTCATATATGCTACCTTTCTTTGTACTATAAATGGGTTTTGGAGTATTCAAAAATATTAGGCATTCAAGTAATGCTTAAATTTGAGGAAAAACAGCAAAAATCCATAACCACAGCTGGGTAAGGTAGCTTGAAGGGACCTTGACTTACTTTAAGAAGCAGAAATGCAACAAACTAATCTCATGCTCCTGATCTATCATGCTAAAATGGTATAAATCATTGTCAGTGTCTCATTTCATATATCTGCTGATTTCTTTGGTAATGTAAATATGTTTTTGGGTGATTGATAATATTAAACAGTCACATAACGTTGAATTTGCTGAAAAACAGCAAAGATCCAAGATGGCAGTTGGGTCACGTGACCTTAAGTGACCCAAATGTACTTTTAGCAACAAAAATCCAATGACCTACTCAAGCCCTTCCAGGGTTTCTGACAGAGAGTAAATTGGGTAAAATTCCATACCCTAAAATTTTTTGAGGGTAAGACTCTGTACCCTAAAATATTTGAAATGTAGCATGCAAAATGCTGCAATCTGTAATCCTTTCAAGTTCTTAACAACAATTGTAGTTTCTTACAATTCAAAAGTTACTTGATACAAGAAGTAATTGAAGTGAATGTGAATGCAATTCCCATTAACTTTGATAGCAATCAATTGGAATGCATACATTAACCAACAGGTAGCTGAATTGGAAAAAAAATGTCAAAACTCTGGGATCCAAAATATCACCACCCACAGAACATCTTTGCTTAACCCTCCCACAAGCTACATTTCCAACAATCTAAGAGACAGTTTTGGTGAAGAGGTCTAAAATAAAGATAAAACACCACAAAAAGAAGTTTTTGTTTTTTTTTAAAGTAGTGCCACCTATTAAACAAAGGTCTGGGGGTCTTCAAAAGTGTCTCTATGCAATTTAAAGGCGATTAGCTTGGCAGTTTCAGAGAAGAGAGTTTTTAAGTTGTTCCCCCCAAATAAACAAAAAATCACAGGGGCATGACTGTTTGAAAAAAAGAGGTCTACCCAATGCACCCCCCCCCACCCCACCAACTTTGAAGTGAATCTGGTGGATGGTTATGGAGAAAAAGTCACAAATGTGAATTGTTGATGGACAAATTGCCAGACATACAGATGGACGATGACGGACGGAGGACCATAAGTTAAACTCAGCTGACTGACGATTCAGCTGAGCTAAAAATCATTGTTTTTTATGTTTTTTATGTTTTTTCTTTCAAAAATGAAGTACGTATACTAGATATACATTGACAATCTATCTCTGAATACAAAGTCCAATGATATAAGCTGATATTTAAAGAACTTATATAAGCTAACTGCTCAAGCATAACGATCTCATCAAATATGTATTCCAGACCCATGTACCTTACAATATTTACCAGCACAGAAGTGAAGTTTTACAGGGAAACCTGGCCCAGCACCCAACTCTAATTGGCTGTGCAGCCGCCTCTGGCACTCTAGCAGGTTTTAAATGGGGAGCCAGATCCAGCTCTGTAGCCACAGCCTTACATTTAAACAGATGGGGATTAGGTGAAAGCTTTTCTCCCATCAGTTAACAAGATCACACAGCAGGTACTCTCCAATGTATCTGCCAGACATTTCCTGTGCCATTAGGGGAAAAAAATCATTGTTCAAATAGAAACATGAACTTTGATCATCTGAAACATTTATCATTTATGCATTATTTGTTTTCATGGGGGGGGGGGGGGGTATTTCATGTCAAAGGTAAAATAACCATTATTTAGTGGCACATTGAAATTACTTTTAACAATGAAAACTATTATTTCATTATATTGTTTATCAGTGTACCAACTAGAACATGGCTCACTGTGACAGTCACATAGCGTTTCATGCTTCACAAAACAGTATTGGTGGGTAAAAAAGAAAGCATGGCGGAAGCAAAACTTGTTATTTTCAAGCCTCAGCACATAAAGTTTCAAAGCTTATCTTATAATGGGCAAAGCCGTTCTTATGGCATAGGGATAACAACTCACTGTGACAGTCACATAGTGTCAAAAGCTTCACAAAACTATACCCCAGGAAGATATATGTACTGGAATAAAACTTTTATCAACATAATGGGTTAATCTTTTTCTGCAAGTGCTAGAGTTTTTTACCCTACTTTACCAACAAGTTCCATAAAAAATAACCATTTGCTTGGATTTCAATAAAAACTCTATCACAGTATACTGTATCTTCTTATTTTTTAAAGACATGTTGGAAAGGTTTAGGTTTTTCTCCCATGGCATTTTGGTCCAACTGAAAATGGCTGGTGCTGCCACCAAGCAAACATTAATCCATCTAGACATGAGGCTATATCATATCACAATGTGTGCTCAGCATACTTCTTAAACCTTGCAAACAACCATTTCTTCATCTGACCACCACAAGATGTCACTGAAGCCATATCATCATCACTCGGTCATCAGAAATAAATGACAAATTATCAAGATTTAGGCAGTACTTAAGTTAACTATTTTGTGTCCCCCCCCCAAAAAAAAACAAACAAACAAACAAACAAAAAGGTATGTTTACTCAAGACTTAGGTAAGTAATTTCTGATAGATCAATTACAGCATCACACAGGAAGGAACCAGGCCAGGATTTTGTGGAAGCAGCCTGATGACTTGTAAACGAAATTGGTCATGGGCATGGCATACGATGGATTTGCCCATTTCTTCTGGGTTACACCCATTTCACACTAAGTAAAAGGACACCTTTATTAACTGGAGCATGAGGTGGGTTCACTTGCTTCTTCTGGGTTGCAGTTACAGGACATCCTTCAGAATCTGAGGCAGGTCCTGGGCTATAAAAGTATGGTATGTATTATTATAAACTTTAGCAGAGGTACTAGGAACTATCACAGGTTGTGACATCAGTTGTTAAATTTAGTATCCATGTATTTTAGATTAGTTATTTTCCACTTTGGTATAGTACCCATAGCTTCCGTAGTCTTCATCATGTGCCATATTGGTATAGTGGTATTTCTTGTTTTCACCAGATGGGGCTCCTCACAATACATCATCACTCAAGTTGGGCATGAATGCCATGGATCATTAACAGTCTTTGCTACTTCAGGTGGTAAGAGAGGAGGGCTATGGGAAAGGGTTCCATGTGTGAGTTTGAGTCCCACACTGGGTAGTAGAAGCGGGAACCCGAAAGGGGGTGCAGGGGAACCCCCCACCAAAGAAAAGTGCTGTTTTGGGGAAAAAAAGGGAAATCCTCCTCAGATTCTGAAGAAGCTCCAAGCTACACCCATTTCATATCATAAATTCTCCTATCTCGGTTAACACGCACAAAGGCTTCTTTTCAGAGAAAAGACATGCGAGTTGTGACTTACTAACCATGCACTAACAAGTCAATAGTAGCAAGCGGAGCGAGTTCTATATATAACATATGAGTATTTTCAAAAAGTAAGTTAATTCATTAATCCAAACCTATAGTCTGTACAACTTGAAAAGTGTGGTCACATCCACATTATCATCATCAACCTACAGTACCTACAGAGCGCAGTGTTAGGGTACCCATGCATGTAAATCATTGATCCACATTCAGTTCTCTTATTTGCTGTATTTGGTATCTACAGTTTTCCCAGATTTAACATCATTTGGGTGAATTTTTGTTCATTGGAGGTCACAATTTTCTACGATTTAACACCATTTTTTCCTCCATGGAATTTGAAGCTTCCGGTGAGCCTGGTAACAACTGCGCATGGCAGAAGTTTCAGAATGCCAATCACTGTGTGACGTAGCTATCTAAAGGTGACTTTTTGCATACATGTGTAGATCATGACGTCAAAGCTTTTGGAATGAAAAATAGATGCTCCACTCACTACTACTAGGTTGAACCTACTTCCATATTAACACTACTAATACTAATACTGTGGCTCTCCGCTTGTCTGCTGAGGTCCTGTGTCACTGTGTGACACAGGTGGCCCAGAGGAATAGAAAAGAAAACAGAAAAAAAAAAAAAAGAGAAGATGAGGCAGGGGAAACCATACCCATGGTAATCCTCATCAGCTTGTGCTGCCATGTTTGTTCAGGACCAGAGGCAAGGCAAAGGGTCCACCACCCACTCTCACAGCTGTAGTGGGCCCCTGGTCCTGTGTATATCCCCCCAGACTCATCGCTTGTACTTTCTATTTAAAAAAAAAAAAAAAGAGCGAGAAGAGGGCTACGGGTTGCCATGTTTGCCAGGACCAGAGCCGAGGCTAGAGGTCTACCACCCACTCGCACAGCTGCGGTGGGCCCCTGGTCCTGGGCATATCCCCCTAAACTCATTGCTTGTATTTTATATTAAAAAAAAAAAAAAAAAGAAGAGGACTACAGGCTGCCATGTTTTCCAGGACCAGAGACGAGGCAAAGCCAAAGGGTCCACCACCCACTCTCACAGCTGTGGTGGGCCCCTGGTCCTGGGTATATCTGCCTTCACTCATCGCTTGCACCTTTTAATTCTATTCACCTCCAAAGGCTTAGCAGATTTGGAGGTGAACAAGTGACTGGCCACACTGAGAAGCCGAGTAGGACTACATCATTGATATGGTTGGTGGACACTCTCTCAGCCTGGCCTGGCACTGCCTGGTAGCCCCAGAAGTGAACAAACCAAAGTATATGACATAAGCTTTTGAGAGAGAGAGAGAGAGAGAGAGAGAGAGAGAGAGAGAGAGAGAGAGAGAGAGAGAGAGAGAGAGAGAGAGAGAGAGAGAGAGAGAGAGAGAGAGAGAGAGAGAGAGAGAGAGAGAGAGAGAGAGAGAGAGAGAGAGAGAGAGAGAGAGAGAGAGAGAGAGAGAGAGAGATAGAGGGGGGGGGGGGCTACCGGAAAGGGTTCCATGGGTAAGTTTGAGTTTCAATGAATTATTGCAGCCTTGAATCCCCTCTGCACCCACTCACTCAATTCCTGTCATCTGGCACTGACACATTGACGCCCCCCCCCCCCCCCAGCCTAAACCCCTTATTCAACCTAGGGATGGTTCAACATTATCATCATTTTTGAATTAGTACTTAAGGTACTAAATTTCATGATCCCCCTCCCTCCCCCCAAATTAGTACTTTAAAAATGATTTCCCTTAAAAATCATAGCAAAATTGCACAAAACAGGCCAAAAATTGACCATCATTTTCCATATTCTGTGAAAGTGTACAGACCCATTTAACCCCCTCCCCCCTTGCGTACTGTAAGTACTAATTCAAAAATGATGAAAATGTTGAACCATCCCTTATTGACACTCACAATTGGCTTTTGACAGGCGAGCGATAATATAAGAATTTAATTTTATGAGTACATTTTCTTCATTTATGTATACTTTTCCAGTATACGTATGATATGTTTGCTCAAAATCAAAGATTGCCTATAAAAACCAACAACCAGCATATTACCTTAATGTGAATTAAGAGCGTTTAAACAGATTTAGGCTTTGGTCATTCTGCAAGTCCTCAACGTTGCGACAGTGACCTTGACCCCAGGCACACCGGAAGTCAAAACGTATTCACCCTTTAGCCAATCAGAGGATATTTTACATTTGCTGCAGGAGCCAGAGGTGGTGTGCAATCAGCTGGGACCAAACTTGACTGTGATCTTTACTAGAGGTAAGGCGAATTAGAAATATTACCATCATAAATTGTCTTGTGAATCATAGACTTAACAATATAGAGTACAATTAAAGCTAATCTTGCCAGCACCAATTGCCAGATGTATTCGAAAGAACAGTCTTCCGAAGTCGGCAGATCCCCCCACTCCAGGCCAGGCTCCAGCTATTAAATTATTTCAATTTAGACTGTGGGTGATGAGTTGCAGAGGATATCACATATACATATGTCACAGGTCCACCTGATGGCGAGCGATTACAGGCCTATTGAATACCCAGAATAGATAACATATATACACAGACACACATATGTATTTGTTGGCATCATGTACAAACTTAGAGTATACCTTGAATAAATATGGAAAGTAAAATAACCATTATTAATTTTTTTTGTGCTCTCCAATTTTAATTACTGACAAATACTGTGCTACAGTGTGGTACTTCTGTAACAAGACGGATACTGTTAATTTTTTTTTTCTCAAAAGGAGTGCTTAGGTTTACAAAGTTTTTGTCCATCTAGTTTCGTACGGCTTGTGACATTGATAATGGCTGAATGACTGTGTTGTCATGACAGCAACAACACTTGATGGTTTTTCCTAGAAGAAAGACAGACAACATTTCCTTATTTTCTGGGGGTTTTTTTGATTGATCAATATTAAAAATAATTTCCATTTCAATAACAGAGTAAACGTAACAAGCATTGTGCTTTCCCTCACTGCAAGAAATAATCCCTGAAGACCTGTTGCATGACCTGTTTGCTACTGGCCCCAGTCGTCAGCTGATTGTGCGTGTCAAGCAAATCCATCATCAAGTTTATCTCAGAAATAATTCATAGCTTTCAGCATTGCTGATGCTTCCCTTATTAGAAAAACTCACACCATGAAGGAAGCATTCAATACTACAATGGATTTGGCGAGTTAGAAGACCATCCTAAACACAGGCCAATATAAGGTAGTGAAGTATGGGCATTGCAGCTTACTATGACCTTGAAAATAAATAAAAATCCCACAGGAATGCATGTGAAATGATGAAAATTCCATAACTGGTTCACTTTATATCTTGTAAAAATTTTACAGATGTTAAGGTAACCTTACAAGGGCCACATGACTGCAAGAATAATAGGAATAGTTATCGTTTTCCCATATACATGTAAATAAATCAACTTGATTCCACATTGAGGAGCTTGTTCAGCTGGCTATGCAATGGGTGAATACCATTGAAGTTTCATGCTCTGCCGTTGCCATGGGTTTCAAAAGTTGTGCATATATTGGAGTACCTGATGGCATGCATCATGGGTGTTGCCCATTCTCGTAATATATACAAACTTGTGTCGGCCATTTAACATCTGAAAAATTCTAATCCAATTCCATCAATTTGACATACAAGTCATCTCTAATGTAATTATATTTTCTACAGTTTACCATAACATAAAATTCATCCTCAATGGCTCCCTTTCCACACAATAAACAATTTCTCAACTCAACTGGTGTTTTTGGTTTTGTGACTGATTGTTTTTTCACTAAGTTTTATAGTCATATTTATAGTTGGCAAATAGCCCGCAAGGGCAAAAGTTTATTGTACCCAGACCAACATGAAATAAAGTTTTATCTTGCACCTTCCACAAAATGTTTTAGATATTTTATACAATTCTCTTATACTGCCACACTTAAATTATAGTACATGTATCTTAGCATGGGGACACAAAAACTCCCAGACTTACCTCCCTGTAAAGGAAAGTGATAAGAATAATAAGTCATAGTAACTGTTACTCTTATCTTCCGCATGACGTTTTAAAAGAATGAAAGTGTTAAAATTAAAGGAAATCTTTACCCATTAACGATTAAAATTCTATTACTATTAGTTCACAAACAATTACCAGTATATTTCATTGACAATTTATCCATTCAACCATCAGCCTTAACTCATGAACATCTCACAAAAAAATCAGAATAAGATCTTTGTGACAGGATCAAGACGTGTTTGTACAAGAATTGCATAAGGTACAAACTAGTGGACACTTTAAATAATACGTCCAGTGTTTTGAAGGATAAAGTGCAGATCCATTGTAAATCTTGGTTTTTCTTTTACACAAAATTGTATTGATAGGTACTCCTGTATTTGCTCAGAGCCAAACTGCTATGTCTGTAATACAAGGTAAACCAATACTGGCGTTCCGAGTTAGGGATTTTTTTTAACACCAGGCTTCGCATGGTAGATTTTTTCCCTCCGCGCATGCCCGACATGCCTGGTAATGCAATTCCGCGGTCAAGCTTTCCCGGGGTAATAGTAGGCCGTGACCAACACAGCGTGACAGTGAAGCCCATAAGAGAATCGACATGCAACAGTGATCGTTCAGTTTCAGTGAACATGGTGGGAAATACGGACGACGGAGGAGCGGCGATTAACGTGGTTGGACAGACGGAAAATGAACTATACGACAAATTCTCAAAGATGAAAGTGGTTGACCTTAAGAAGTTTCTAAAGATTGTCTACCTTATAAACAAATGTGACTGGACACCCAAGAATGTTCAGAAGTGCCGCGAATCCAGGGGCTACCAACTTGCGGAACAGGGGCACATCCATGGGGTTAAGTTACACGTGCTGTCGAACTTTGTTCCATTCAAACTTTTGTATGTGAAGGCACTTTGTACAAGACCAACCTCGCAAGGCGAGGCACTGAACCAGGTCTGGGGAATAGTCATGGAAGAAGGGGTCATCCATACTGGCTTTAATAATAATCATTCGATATTTATTTATTGTTTAATGTCGCCAATCTTAAACAAATAATAACAGCTGATCTGAAAATGCTTGAAGGCCTACAGTGTGCCAGTGATCAGGTAGCAAAGTTTGCAGACAGTGTATTGCGAATTTAGGTCAGGTGCTTTACTGTTAATTTCTGATTGCACCCGTCAAGCGCTAATCTGGTTAGTGGTCAGCCAAGCGCGAGGATCTTCAAAGCACTGGTTCAAGTGCGCCCTAGGCTAATCCCTCAGAACTCACCGAGTCAATCAAGGGTGACTTTATGCATGGTTAGTTGTGCCACAATGCAGGCTCCAGTTTGTATAGGTTTTGTCTCAGGTTTTGTGTTAACATTTTTCATAGTGACCGTGTTTTCTGGTATCTACGGCACATCCTGGTATCTTACAGTTGTACACTGGCATGCTTTCTTGGAGTTATACTTGTAAATTATTGAAATAACCGGCGTTAAAAAAATGAAACCAACTTTCCCGTGTTAACCCAATGGGGAAAAATGGCGAGATTTGAAAGTGTCCCCCGAGACTTGGAGAAACGTCCGTGACTTCGTGGGAACATAGTAGTCAGCGCCACCTGTGGCAAAAATTGTCCCTATCTCGGAACTAAGCTATTATTTTATTATCCATTCCACAATGTATCCACAATGATGATGCAGTCTGGAACATAAGAACAGTATTGCACCTGTTAGTGTTACCCATTCTCAATCATATCTGAAATGTATATCTTATTTTTATTCAACCTTCTGTTAAGGTGCCTTACTTAGGGTGCCTATAACATAGTGGTGCAAAAATTGCCACTGTGTGAGTGTTTTGGTATACAAGCCCATTGATGTATACATTTTTAGTTTTTGTCAATATGTGTAGATTTTCTACCTGTAACAATAAACATTCTAAAGAGTAATTTGTTAAATGTGAGGGGCATCTTATTCAAGGGGTCTCATTTACACTTTGAGAAAGGATCACAACAAAACTTTTGGCATAAAAAGCTTGAAATCAACGGTCATGTAAGGAAAATGTATAGTTTAACTTAGGCAACCATTTTTTGTTCTCCTTTTAAAAAATAAAAGGAATGGTTTTTATGTTATTGAATATTTTAAGCTCCTGCAATGAACATTGATAACTTTTTATCTCTGCTGATGAAAGGTCACAGAGCTTATGTAACCACTTGTGTCTGTCTGTCCGTCCAAAAACTTTTGCTCTTTAGCGTGATGCTGTCCACAGTTTTCAAGTTAGCCCAATATAACTTTCAGGACTTATAAGGATGTATAAAAATCTAGGCCACTTACGATATTGGTGGTACCACCTACATTATTATGTAATATAGGGGTTAAAATGTGAATTTCTTGTGAACACTCAAGTAGCATCTTTAATTTTTGGCGGATCTTCACCAAATTAAGTTAAATTGAGTTAAGGGCTCACTTGTTGTTTTGGTACATGCAGCAATATCCATCACGGGAATTGCACAAATAGGCTATGATTTTAGGTGGAGCAAAGTGCCATTTGGTGGACATTATACACTAAATTTACATGAGCTTTATATATGTTCAGAAGCCACTTGAGGACTCGCAACTTTGAAATGAACAGGTACATTATAGCCATGGTGTCAGCAGAGCACTAGGCCCATGCACCTCTTGTTCCATTTTGGAGCTCAAAAAGTAACATTTAAAATTGAAATATTGCCAAACAAAAAAATGGTACCTGAGTCTTACTCTTGTTTTTACACAGCCGTTGATTTCACAAAGATTCATCCATTTCAGTTTTGAGTGAGGTTTTGTCAAATTACCAAGTCTTGTAAAAATGTGTTTTTTAGATATTCACTACCAAGATAACCAAGGAGATTTGCTATTTTAATTGCTTACAAATGACATCTGCTCAGGCCATTAAGAAGGATGACTAAATGCTAATCCCTTAAACTCTGTCATAACTTTGACCTAGACACATACAAACAATATAACTTTCTTCAATCGTCAGGAAGTTTGTCTTACCACAGTGGTCTCTGTAGGTTATAAAGAAAGGAAGGCAATTTACATGACAGGACACTTTGCAGGCAAGATACGGAGCAAAGGGTTTCATGAACATGTTTTGAATGAGAACTTGTCAGAATGGTATTTCCTAGGTCAACAGATTTCCTTCCCCTCCCCCCCCCCCCCAGGTTTGGCATCTGTTTTGTGGATTTTGTGGTCACATCAATGTGTGTAATACCATTGGTCCAAATAAGCTAGTACTGTGAGCTACCACTGTAACGCAGCAATCGCACCCCTGCTCTGTACTTGGCAACCAACCTTTCTCCGTTGCTGGGTAGGTCACTAGATCTTTGGCCGTCTCACACGTTTCTGCCATTGGTTTGTTGTGCATTGTTTTTCTGCAATCACCCAGTTGCTATGCGGAAATGACATGGGCACTGGGTGTTCTGATGTCAGATCTTTACCCCCAACAAAATGTCGTGAACAAATTCTGTAAAATTTGCCTGCTTCATAATCTTCTGGTCTTCTCACTATATTCAACCATTCCCATCGTTTCTGTTTTGCTTTCTTTGGAAGAAAACTGTGGAAAGCTACGTCTTGCACCCGGGGGTATTTATCCAATTTACCCAGTTTCCTTGTGTTTTACTTACAGTCAGGAACTTTGTAATTGTAGACTGTCATTGTACCTGGTGAATACTTCCGACGTACGTTGGAAAATAACAATAAACTTTGGCGATGACTTTTCCATGTACTTTAACTATGGCACAATATGGCCGCTATATTGAATGACCTAACCTGCCACAAAGTGCACCAGGAAATGACCATGGTGCTGCAGTGGCTACCTGCAGTACTTGCTATTTTGGACCTTAGGTATTGCTAGTGTTAAGACTCTTGACATACAACCAGCCAGTAGCATCGTCAAATGTGACTGGCATATTTCCAATAGCGTTTAGTCATTAGTGAATATATGTATCTATGAAGCTAAAAACATATATACCAGTCATTTGATGTGAGCAAGATCCTGAAATGTTTATGTATAAGATAATCTGACTTAAATTGATGTATCAGAGGTGACCTCATCCAATGACATGTATATATGATATACTAGCAACACTCCTTGTTCATGACCATCACATTTATATAGACTGCCTGGGGCTCCTCTCAACTGTACCAGGGTCTTACTACCCTCAGAGACATTTTGGTAGGTACCAACTGTGATACATTGTAACAACTCAGGATTCAAATTGTCCAGCTCAAGAAAACAGTCTTCTAAGATTCTCTGGGTATTTAAGGATATACGGCAAGCTATCAGTGACTTTCACACAGCACTGATTATAACTTTGATTCAAATATAAAGTATGGTAAACTTTACATTTTCTGAAAGCTAACAAAAAATTGGAGATGGTATTATAGTGTATCTAAGACTGATTCTGTAGGATTTTGTGTGAAACCTCAAATAATAATACAGTGATATATTGTCTATGGTTTGCTGGTAGGGAGTATTAGCACAGGTTGAATGCTAAGAGTTAGGTTGTAATACTAAAGTATGATACAAGTGTTGCCACAAATATCAGCTAAACAATTAAGTTATGGGATGGCTCTGTGGCAGTATATTCAGCTTAAATGATAAGTTCATAAAAAAAGAGTGTGTTAGACACATGACATCTGTTGTCAATTGGGGTTGCTACAAACAAACAAACAAACCGGACAGCCATAGGGACTGAAGGGCACTGAACTGTTGGCATGGCAGTATGGGTGATTTGTTTATGGCAACAGGGTTGGATATATAAGGTAGGGGTTTTGGGTTACCAGTAGAAGGAGAAGTCAGGAGTGACTATAGTTATCCAAGCGGAGTGAGGGGAAAGTTAACCCCAAAACAGTCTAGTTGGCAGCACTCATCCATATTAGTCCTGTGGCACGTGCAAGGGCTAATAAAAGACGAAGTATCAAACAGCAGCCATTGTGGACTTGTGAAGTCATTTCTCCAGTGTATTCCCAAGAAAGAGTTGCAGTGCTCCCCCTGCAGGGCCTGCAATAGTGGTATTCATTCCACATTCATTTTTTCTTGTTTGTTCAAAGTTACACAACTGATCATCATAGTAAGTTTACCATAAATTTCGCTTCAACTTATTCAAGTTGGAACATACATTGTATTGACCTCAAATCTGCAGCAAACTGAAGTTTATGTAGTGAATCAAAAACATTGTGTCTCAGATTTTCCAGTTTTTGATCCCTTTTGTCACCAGAGTTGGCCAAAGGTAGCTTGCCCTCGATGTGTCATCTTTTCATCTTTAAGAAGCTGTAGTTTACCACTAATTTGATATCTGTGTTAACATTGTGGCTATTAAACACTACTGCAGTGTCACTGAATTATTCCTGCACTTGTTATTTTCCAAAATAGTGTACTTTATTAGGCTTCTTGGGTGTATTTAGGGAAAATAGATCTAAAGAAAAGTGTCATCAGTGAACCCACTGCTAACTTGACGGATATCCTCAAGTGGCAAATATACATTTTGTTGTCAGTGATAATCACAGCACAAGTCAGTGGGGCACCCAGGATTTTGCTGAAGGGGGGTACAACAAGTGGAAAAGTTTATTGCGAGCGGCAAAACCTTGAAGTAATTCTAGGGGGGTCCGAGGGGCATGCTCCCCCGGAAAATTTTGAAATTTGAGGTGTAAAATGGTCCATTCTGGGCTTAAATAAATGTCCTTTTCAGGGAGTTTTGGTCCTATAATCAGAGACTCACAGTAGGGTTTTTTTTTGTTTTTTTTAATTTAACACTAATATTAAGAAAAAATAAGTGCATAGCTCAATTTTAATTTCAAGTTTAACTCCAACTCAATCATAACTCACAGATTAGAATTCAGTGTACCATCATAAAGTGCACAGCTCAATTTTAGAGTTCACGTTTGACTCCAGTTCATAATTCATAAATCAGAATGTGTGTCATGCACTAGATTGTTTAGAACAATAATCATATATTTGTGCAAGCTGATCAAAGGACTTAAGAGACACTCTTACAAGAAAGAATTACACAACATTTACATGTTTCTTGGGAAACTTATCATTAATGACTTACAGTCATGATGGTTGAATCAACTTTTCACTTTCCGCATACACATGTAGATACATTGCCTGGAACAATAGCATGTAACAGACAGGAAATCGAACGATGTCTGTTATAAAAAATTAAAACAAACAATGCTATCATGGTATAATAGCATGTCTATGATGTGCTCATATATACAGAGAGACTGTTGATAACACACGGGCACAAGTTTGGCATCACAGGGGAATGTATACATGACCGTTTACAGTTCAGCCAATATTTCCGGGAGATATCATAAGGACAGGCCATTTGTACAAGCAACACCCTGTACGTACACCTAATTATAACCAAGGAAGTGCTATCCTATAGCACTTACCTGTTATGACTTAACCCACCAGCATTATAAGCAGAATATCCCTACATACACAGGACAGGTACTTTGTATACTCTCTCCAGGCAACTAAGCATCTTGTCCTTATATAAAAAAAAAAATTGGGAGTCGGGGGGGGGGGGGTACATACCCCTCTGCGTGCGCCACTGCAAGTTGTGCCCATGTAAACAATTTTAATTATTGCACATGAAAATTCCTTTTTGCAAAGTACCTCTGAGTCAAGTTGTAGCAATCCTATATTTTCAGAGAACAGGAGAGTGGTGCATGTGAGTGAACAGGGATTGTAATGGTAGTTATGTTTTGCACTTCTCCAAAACCATTGGCCAGATCCATGGTAGGTTTGTGCAGATTTGTGTCAATGGTCATGTTTCATTGATTATTTTTTTGTTTTTTTTTTTAGGTGGGGGTGTAACTTTTTGGGCAAAAACTTCAAAAATTCTCCTAAACCACTAGGCCAGTTGCTGAGAAGTTGTACAGGGACATTTCTGAGGACTCATAGATCTTAATTTGTTCGACAGGTGATGCTGTAATTTTTGTGGTTTTTAACTCTTAGGATCAAAGGTCGCAGAGCTTATGTGGCTGTTCATGTCTGCCCGTCCATCCATCTGTAAACTTTTGCTTGTTAGGGCGACACCATCCACAGTTTTCAAATAAGCCCAATATAACTTTCAGGACGTGAAGGTTGTATAAAGATCTAGGCCCCATTCAGTATTGGTGGTGCCACCTACATAATTATGTAATATAGGGGTCAAAAAATGAAAATCTTGTGAACACTCTAGCATCTTGAATTTTTGGCAGATCTTTACCAAATTCAGTGGGATTGTGGGGGGAAGGTCAAAGTCTAAGTTGCTGATGATACTGGTGGCACCACCTATAATTTGACAGAAATTATGAGCCAAAATGTGTTTTAAGATATAATATTCCATATCTTGAAAAGTAATTGGACAAGACTTGCCAAATTTATAGGATGTATGTATGTATGTATATATATATATATACCGTAAAACCTCTCAATAATGAACACCATTTCTTGGTCCCAAATATATACTCCCAATATAAGCAAACCTCCCAAATCCAAACACCTCACTATACTGAAGACTTTCTTCCAGTCCTAAGGGTGTTGGGTATAGGGAGGTTTTACTGTATATATATACATATAATGTCCAAAGCTAGGATTTGATATATCAGTAACTTGACCTAGTTTTGTAAGGTCACCATGCCTGTAAAGTTTAATTAACTTTAAAGAGATGATTTTGTAATGGCAGGGTGTAGCTTGGACTTCAATGGTAATGTCAGCACAGCACCAGGCAGGCCTATGGGCGTCTCTTATTACATAATCTGGTTGTCCTTGATCTTCCGTTCCAGGGTCACTGAGGACATAAAGTTAAGGACTCACTCATTGTTGTCTTCGCACAGGCAACAATATCCATCACAGGAGTTGTACAAATAAGCTATGATTACATGTAGAGCAAAGTGCCATCTGGTGGACACTTTATACATTAAATGTACATAACCTTTATATGTTCAGAAGCCAGTTCAGGACTCGCAAGTTTGAAATGAACAGGTGCAATATAGCCAGCAGAGCACTAGGCGTATGGGTCTCTTGTTTAGGATTTTATTTTCAACTTCTCTGAAATTGTATATCATTGGATCTTCTTCAAACTTAGTGGAAATGTATCTGGACTCAATCTCCACCACTTTTCTTTAGTACATGTATATGATGCTCCTGTCATTTCCTGATATTTTTCAAGGATTTTCAAAATTAGGAAAAATCAGTCAAGATATATGTGCATATTAACAATTTTACAATACATTGTACATCAATATTGATAGCAGTAAATCTGACATGTACAAGTATATGTTACGAAACTTGTTCTGAGTAATTACCCGCTGAAAACCTTTTAATTTATTTGGGCTAATGCAGTGTATGTCAAAATTCTACAGAAGAACATGTGCAATATGAACAATGATAATTCTATATGTATGTAGGTTAGACAGTGACAGGTTAGCTTATGGACTGTAAAGAGTTCGGACTGTGGAATCGGGTAATGACTACTAGGAAGTGGTTCTGGACGAAAAGACACAATTACAGTATTAACTTATTTCTCACTAATGGTGGCTTTTAGGCCCATTGTTACTATTAAACACTATCCTGTACCTATGGGGTTTGTTTAGAGTTACTAATTTTGACCTGGAGTGACCTTGAAAGGCCTAATTAACATATTTGCTGACATATTGGTAATAATGGGTCATGCCACTTTCATTTAAAAATTATGACATCTGAACTGTAGGAATGAAAACTGATTTTGCAGACAGTAATGATGGTCTTTAACAAAGATGACCTTGACATTATTCTGAAGGTCACAGGACTACTTCAGTCTGTATATCTGAAGACACGAGCACAGGACACCACAAAACTGTTATTAGAATGGATTACAGTGCTCCTGCATTATGAGTCATCTTAATACATGGCAGATTCTGATATATCAACTGAGGCAGGTTCCTTGGCTCCCATTGAAGCAGTTTTCCTCTTAAATGCCCCATCATTATAAGAGGGTTTTGCTGTACCATGTTCTACTCCATCAGTCCATGGAGCCCCGTAGCAGTGTTGAAATAGAGGAGCACTGTGCTGAGTGGTTGTCCTCCACACAAACATTCTTTAAGTTGTATTTGTTATGTGTGTTCAGTCAAGGACATATGCTATACCTGATATATGGCTAAATAGCATGTCTCTGGTAAAATATGGTGCTCAATACAGCAGTATCTGTGCCTAAGGTGAGGATAAGTTCACATGGTCTCGTTCCCTGAGGGCTTCTTGTCTGTAGTGGCAGTGATGACATCTTTGATACGTACACAGGTTACATGTTGTGTTGGCAGAAACACGTAACAGTGGACCTTCATTTGTCCGCGATAGCGACCATTCAAATTGGTAAGCCCAGTAGTAAGTTTTTGTTGAGTTTAATAATCTTGTGAAATTTTGTGTGCTGGTATCTCCTATAGGCTAGAATGACCTGTGGAAATTTAGAAGAGAACTGCTGTGTGTGTACATATTGAACATATGGAACCCCACAATAGCAGTCAGCTGTGGTGGCTGCTTGAGATAACCATAATCCAGTGATAACGACAATTCTCAAACATGAAGAATGCTGAAAGATTTAAATTGGTTGCCTCAATTGCACATGTGGTCAGCTAGGACTCTAATGCTGTAGAACCCCACCAAATAGACACTCCACAAAAGTGGTCAATTATCTGAACTGAAGGATGGCCACTTAAGCAGATTGTCCATAAGGTGAGTGTGGTGGTGTTCCACAGTGAAACTCGCACCCAGTTTTTAATGTAAAATTAAATCTGCAAATTTTAGCATACCAGTCCCTGATTTTTCTGTATAGAATACAAGAAATAGATGTATGATTTGGATCATTCAAATCGAATTCAATGCCAGACAGTGCAGAGTATAGAACAAAACCAGTATGAAGAGGGATCATCTTACAGACTTTTACCATTCCACATGTGAGGGATCATCATACAGACTTTTCCCACTCTACATGTGAGGGATCATCATACAGACTTTTACCACTCTACATGTGAGAGATCATCTTACAAGTTACAGACTTTTACCACTCTACTTGTGAGTGATCATCTTACAGACTTTACCACTCTACATGTGAGGGATCAGCTTGCAGACTTTAGCACTCTACTTCACTGTCCTGTGTAACGAGAGGTGAAAATCAGTTGGTTTTGTCACAGTGCAGATTGTTGGGGTAATGAGTGTGTTTCTTTTTGTTGACTGACCAGACAAGATGTTGAAGTTGTTTATTTGTTGAATGACTAAAAAAATATACAATCAGCATTGAATATGAATATGTACAGCAATAGTAAGTAAGTAAGTAGCCTTTATTTCAAACTCAAGGTCCATATGGGTATGTATACAGTTACAAGTATAACATAGAACTAAAAGGAACTAAAGATGAAAAGGCAGGAGTCACACGAGATGTATGACAAATAAAAGATACACAAGCTAAAAGATCAAATAAAAGTTACAATTTTAAATACACAGTAAAAAAAAAATTAAAATAAAAGTTACAAACCTACACATTTACATATTTATAAAAACAGCCTTATGCCACTTGCGCCAGAAGATTGAGCACCATCTATCGCTTATTGCTGTTGACTAGGTGGGCAATGAGGAGATTATCACAGTGGTTAATTCTCTTCATGAAGCTATTTACAATTTTTCGCTTGAGCTCCCCATACGATGGCACTCTGTTCTGTACGAACATATTGCTTGCTGAGCAAAATTTGGGGTATCCCACAATCCAACGAAATGCTTTATTATAACATACAACAAATTTGCTCATACTACACACCGAGAACTTTACCCACAGCTGTGCTGTATAGAGGTTTGTACAGTAGGAACGAAAAAGCAATATTTTGATGTCCATCGAGCTATAGAAAAATTTACGTTTAAGCATGTTGGCTCTGGCACAAAGAGAGCGATATTGGCAACCTATGTCGTCCTTATCTGATACAGAAGCAACAATGATGTGACCCAAATATTTGAAATGATTAACAAATTTAAGCTTCTCCCCAGGAAGAGTTACAGTAGGATTGACACTCAGTTTAACATTGCCTGAAGGATTGATCAACATATATTCTGTTTTAACAGTGTTATGGAGGATATCATGATCAGAAGCAAACGATTCACATATGGAAATAAGGGTTCTCAGCCCCTTGGCAGAGGGGCTAAGCAGCTCCATATCATCAGCATAACTCATATTATTCATGGGCATACCAGCAATGTGGCAGCCAAGACCACTATTTGCAAGTTTTAAATTAAGATCATCTATGTATAAATTGAACAACAGACGGGAGATAATCCCACCCTGACGAACGCCATTTGTTACCTTAAAGTAATCAGAGGAAGCTGCACCCCATAATACGCAGTATTTCTGAGTTTGAAACCAGGTCTTGAGAATTTTAGCAATAAAGATAGGCACGCTTCGATCTAGTAATTTATGGAACAATGTTCAGTGATTGATGCAATCAAAAGCTTTCCTGGCATCTAGAAAACATGCAAATACAGGTGTGTTACAAGTCAGATAATAGTGTATAATTTCCTTCATTGTGTATATGCAGAGATCAGTTCCCAGACTTTTCTTGAAGCTAATATGGAATATGCAATATATGTAACTTGGATGTCCAGAAATGCCTTACCAGTATCAAACTGGCCCAGGTGTGAAGGTGAACGTCCACAGTGAAACAATAGCTAGTTAGACAGTATGTCCATAGGACTGGTACCTCAGTAACCCTTGTAATTGACACCTGGCTGATAGACCACAATGTGGGGACAGGGGTGAACATAATCCCCACTCTTAAAAACAATGGGGCTAGAAACAATAGAGTAACACATGCCAGCAAAGTAGAGAAATTCAGGGTTTTTACTGTAGTACATATTCATTGGTTAAAAGTGTTCCATTGTGTTGTAAATGAATTGCATATACAGTAAAACCTGTGTTAAGTGGGTGCCCTTGGGACCAGGCAAAAGTGCCCACCTAAGACAGGTGCCCACTTAGCACAGGTCCATTAACATGGGAAGTATAGGAAACAGGGCCAGGCAACAGTGCCCACTAAAAACAGGTGCCCACTCAGACAGGTTTTACAGTATCTGTATGGTATTGGACAGCTCCCTTGTAAATGTGATGTGTATTTGTAAACTTGTATTTTATTGGTTGAAAATGCATGTACTGTGAAAACTCTGCTTCCCAACATGTTTCTCAATAAACATCAGTTGAGGTTCTGCCGTCCACGTGATCTGTTGGATTTTCTTCAGTATGCTTGAGTTCAATTGCTGAGCTGTTTTTATTAACTCATTCCCTACTATGGTGACAGGCCTTGGTCAGTTGCAGCATGACTTGCCAGGCAGTGCCAGAACCACTGACTTAAGACTATAGGCATGTTGGTGCTTGAACGAAAGCTCTTTTCATGAGGAATTTGAATATGCAATTGTTATCTTAAGTGTAAGTAAATATACAGAAATATCAGGGACTGGTATGGAATGAGTTAACATAAATTCACCCTGCAACAATGCAATACCCTACCAAAGTCTTTATTGCAGGTTTGGTAATTATTTTGTGTGGCTGGTGGCTTGGGGTGGGTGGGGGGGAAGGGGTCTTAAGACCGTCACAGTTTTAGCTATACATGTCTCATTTTAATGTTTCAGCTGTGCCAAAGAAGCACCACTCTTCATAAAAGGAGCAGGGAAATAGATGGAGTTGGAAGCATGGGGACAATACACAACAGATAAACACATCTGCCTGTCATTTACAGAACTAGCCTGTTTTTATGGCTGACATACTGAAGCACCCCCTGGTGTCCAATGTTGGAAACTACATTCAGAGTATTCAGATGCCAGGGGTAGAATGGAAAATGATGTTGAGCTGGGCAGCATCAGGATGTATGATATTTGGAGGGGTTGTGCCTTATATACCCCAGTATATAGAAATAAAAAGGACCAACAATGCAGAGGGATTCTCCTTGTTTGTTTGTCTCACTCTGCTGATAGCAAACCTACTGAGAATTCTGTTCTGGTAAGTATTATCAAAAGACATTCATATTTGTGATATGGTTATACCTTTAGTTAAATTGAAAACTTCAGAGTTGCCCTGTCAAATGTAAAGAGAACCAGGAGAACACAACACCAGGGCTTTTTCAACATAGCGTAAATGCAGTACAATCTGTATTTCATGCTGTTACATGTAGTATTAAACCAAGGAAGGGATGTGTGAAACTTGTCTTTTGTCTCCATAAACTTTCCGTGTTGCTTTGAAAAATTTACAGTTTGACGCCCATGCAGTGCCATCTGTACAATTTAATGCAAATCACTTTAAATTTTTTGCAGTATTTTGATATTTTTGCAGTTTTATTGGCTTCAGCTGAGCTGTCAGTCAGCTGAGCTTACGTGATGGGTGTTGGCCTGTCTATCCATCCATCCCAGCAATATTTCAACTTGGCCATAGCTGTTAGCTTGTCCCACTTCAAATGTGGTGGGGATCTACAATGTACCTTGGGTGGGTCTGAACCAAGCTTGTTCAAGTGGTCGTGCAGCAGTGATTTTAAAAAACATGATTTTTTGTATCTTTTTTGGGGGAAAAATCTGTAACAAACCTTTTTCTCCAAAAGTACCCATCCAGTTGCTTCAAAATTGCATGGAAACATTTTGTGGGACCTGTTTAAAGACTTTCATTTGTTCAGGCTGCACTGCAATTATTTTGTAATTTTTCAGTGAATTTTTGCATGTGTTTGTTATTGTCAACCTCTGCTCCAAAAGTGTGTATCAAGTTGTTCGGAAACTTCATGACAATGTAGTTTCCAGAAGGGTCCACACCCTTCTGGAAACTACATTTTCACTGTCAGGCAAAGCTGGTCACTAGGTGGTGATACTTTGGATCCCTGATTTTGAACAAATTTTTCCATTAGGGTACTTGAAGGTTATTGCCTATTGATTATAATGTAAGCCAAAAGGGATTGCACTTGACTCACATTTTTTGTTTCTGCTCCAAAATAGCCATACCAACTGCTTTGAAATAGGGACACTTCCGGGGACCCCTAGACCTTAAAATATTCAACAGGTGATGCTGCATTTTTTTTTTACAAGTTTTTGTGGGTAAAGGCTATTTTCGACCTCTTCTCCATAACTGTTAGCCAGATTCATTTCAAACTTGGGTGGATCTCTACCAAGCTGTTCAAGTGGTCACGCTCCACTGATTTTTGGATTTTGTCTGAATTTTTTGTTGATTTTTTGGACAAAATCTTTAAAGATCATCTTCTCTGAAAGCACTCAGCCAATTGCCTTGATATTGTATTGGGACACATCTGCCCCCCCCCCCCCCCCAACTTTATTTGCTCAACAGGTGGCACTTTGATTTTTTTTTCAATTATTTGAAGAATTTTTGTGTGTTTTTGCTATTTTCAACTTCTCCAGAACCGTCACTCAGATTAAGCTTAAACTTTGTGAATATGTTTCTTGTGAAAAGGTCAAACAAAGTTGTTCACCAGGTGGCATTGCGTAGATTCCTGATTTTTAACAATTTTTTTCAATTTGGATACTCCTGGGTAAATGCACTTTTCCTATTGATTACTATGTAAGTCAATGGACATTGTAATGCTAATTCACATTTTGGACTTCTCTGAAGAAGCTGTTAGTCAGATTGTCTTCAAACTTAGTGGCAATGTACCTTGGGTGGGTCTCTGCCAAGTTTTTCCAAATTGTCATGCTCCAGTGATTTCTGGATTTTTTGTGATTTTTTGGGGGAAAATCTTTAGGAAAAAGTTTTGATAGGAAAGTTTAACATGGGAATTTCTTGTAATGGTTATAACTTCAGGTGACACTCTGGATCCCTGATTTTTAACAAATGTTTCAATTTGGGTTCTTGTCAGTTCATGAATGCATTCCTATTGATTACCATGTGATCAATGGGGATTGCAGTGGAAACTTCCTGTCCTAATTCTTGATCCCCTAGACTAGAGTGGGAACTATTATGGGTTCAATATCAAGGTCAGCTGAGGGCGGGCTGTTCACACAGTCCTCTTGTTTAAAAGACAACTGATGGACTGTATGAATGAAGAATGATACTGGAAGTAGTGATGATGGCCTTAAACAGAGGTGACCATGATATTATTCTGAAGTTCACAGGACTACTGTAGTCTCTGCATGCAAGGTCATCTGAGAATAGGACTGTCACAGTCATCTTGTTAAATCTGCAAATTGACATTACTGCAAAATTTCATGGGTCGTTGATCCAATATATATAGTAAATAAAACCACTAATTTAAGACAATGAAAGTCTGTCAATTTATAAAGAAACATGAAAAATTATACACAGGGGAATTAAGTGATTTACAATACAGTGTAAAAACACTTGGAAGGCATTGTGTTGCAAGATAAAATTGAGTACTCTTAAAGTTAAGACCAATGCAAGCAGTCATTTGGCCTTGTTTTCTTTTTGTTTTTTGTTTTAAATTGTTTGAAAGTAAAAGTGTACAATTGGGGTACATATATGTGGTACAAATATAGATTACTTGATATTCATGTTTACATCCTGCATAAGTGAAAAGTAGGGCAGCGTTGATGATGTAAATAGCAGTTGACAGAAACTCCTGCCTTTAACTTATTTATTCTAAACAATCCTTGAATTTAAACTTTGTGACACAGAGACAGTACTTCTTAAAGCATAATTTGAATTACCGATCAAACCAACTGGTAGTCAAATGTCTGTTGTTGTTTTTTAATGTTATTTTTATCTTTATCATCTTTGTGTGATCTCATCTCATCTACTCTAATGTGAGCAAGTAACATAATTTGAAAACGGTAGACGAGATCTACCACAATAGCATATTCCAGGTCAACAGCTTTCCTTGGTATATGTTGGATGCTAGTTACACCAAGAAATGTTCTTGTGTCACTTTCAAAGGAAGATGGGGGGGGGGGGGTAGATCTCTATGTCATATTCATTTTCTTAGTTTAAATTACTTGTTTGTACATTTGTATTGTGTAGATGTTGTTACAATGTATTATGAGTGGCATTGATACTTGTAAAAAGACAGCCAACTACTGATCTACATATTTCCCACTTGTTTTGCACTGTTTCATTAATGGTTTGTGTCTTATGACTAAAAGGTTTGGAAAGCACTTTGAGTTACCACTGTTGGCCCAAAGTGTAGTGATGATCCTGGTGATGCTGTTGATGATCCATCTGTGTACAGTTGTCCGAACCCGCAGTGAAATTATAGCCTCAAAGCCAAGGTCTTTCAAAGGTGAGATACATAATTTTCAAGGGGATGCTCTGCACAGCTTGTCAAACTGTACTTAAGTTTGTTTTTGTTTTTTTAAATCAAAGTGAAGTTTTAATTCTATTATTTTAAGACTGGATAATGTTCTGGTGTACATGAACAGAATTTCTGCAAAAAGGTTTTTTTCAGGGTATATAAATATTCTGGAGTGCTCCACATTCTCTGAAGAAAGTATAATAATGGGGATGCTCAGGTGTATTTTAGAGTATAGTAGGTGAGGATATCACTAAGGTTTACATTTTTAACCTTCAGCCTCATGGGCCCCAAGGGTATTGTCCTCCGCTGCACTGTCCGTCTGTTCGTCCATCTGTTGTTACCACTATAGTGTAATAGCTTTTTTAGTTGGGACTTCCAAATTGCATGTGATTGTACCCCACTCTAAGATCTATTCTGTACCTAAGCATGGTTGACCTTGACCCATTTTCAAGATCGCATTGTAGTCACATATGCAAAGCAACCTTGCCGTTCCAACCATTGAAAGCCTGCATCTGTCAACCAAAATTTTACACACAAGAAGAATTATGGAGTGTTTAAAAAGCCTATTTAAAGTCTAGGTCATACCTTTATATTTGACATACTATTTTGCGGTGAAAAGTCAAGTGCAGAATAGAAGTGCTGATGTAAGTAAGAGGGATTTTGAGACTTGGCATCAGAATTGCACACAATTATGCACCATTATATAAACTAACTAACTGTCATACATATTTGACCATGACCTATTTTTCAAGGTGACCAGGCATCTTGTATGTGCAAGGTGATGATACCATTCTGACTTAATTTTTAAATTTTTCTGAAATTTTTAACCAATAAATGAAGCAGATTTTGTTTACCCTCCTGGAGTTTCCACCTGCAAGGAGTGGATACCAGAGGGAAATTAACTGTAGTGCCATCTACAGGTGACATGGTGCAGTAAACATGTGAGAAGTGTAAAGTTTGGTGTGTTAAAAGATGACCAGTACAAAATGAAAAGCCATAAAAAAGGGTATGCAGACAAAACAAATTTGCAAACTGGTTTTTGCAGTAGTTTTTAGGAATCCAGCATTGATACATCCCTTGCCAAAGTTTTTTGTTGTTTGTTTGTTTGTTTGTTTGTTTTTGTTTTTTTCTTTTTTAGCTCTGCTGACCAAAGGTCACAAAGCTTATGCAATCGCTCATGTCTGTCCATCCATTCCTAAACTTTTACTCGTGAGCGCAATACCATCCACAGTTTTCAAGTTAGCCCAATATAACTTTCAGGAATTATAGGGTGTATGAAAATCTAGGCCGCTTACAATATTGGTGGTGATGCCTACATTATTATGTAATATAGGGGTCAAAATGTGACAATCTTGTGAACACTCCAGCATTTTTAATTTTTGGCAGATCATCACCAAATTTGGTGGGATTATGGGGGAGGTCAAAGTCTAAGTTGCTAATGATACTAGTGGCGTCACCTATTATTTCACGGAAATTATGAGCCAAATGTGTTTTAAAAAGTAAAATTCCATATTTGGAAAAGTAATTGGATTGGACTTGCAAAATTTATATGATATATAGACCATGGCCAAAGGTAGAATATTATGTGCAGTAGTCCCTCCTTTGAGAGACCGCCCCTAATGCCACCCAAAAGGCGGTCACATAAAGCAGGTGGTCCCTCAAAGGAGGTATAAATAACATGAAAGTACTAGAGAGAGACCTGACAATTGTGGTCTCTCAAAGGAGGGACTACTGTAATATCAGTGACCTTGACATATTTTTGTGACACCATGCCTATAAAGTTGGAAAGGTGACTTTGTAATGGCCGGGTGTAGCTTGGACATCAATGGCAAAGAGAATTAAGCCTCCAGATCAAAATTGCACTTGACTGATTACATAATACATAAAACTTGGTGACTTACATCCAGTATTCCTAATTTGTTATGGATCTTCATGGAATGTAGAAGAGGTCAAAATCTCCATTGGTTATGATACTTGTGGCGCCACGTATAATTGGATGGAAATTGCGAGTTAAAATGTCTTGAAAGATACAAAATTCCATATCTTGAAAAATAATTGAGTTAGACATGCCAAATTTATAGAATACAGATCATATCCAATGCTAATATATTATATAAGATAAGTGACCTTGACCTATTTTTGTAAGGTCAACAGACCTGTTAAGTTGTAAGAAGTGATTTTGTAATGATAGGGTGTAGCTTGGACACCAGTGGCAAAGAAAACGGAGCCCCTAGATCAAAATTGCACTTGAGTACATAACAAACCTCTACATGTACTTGGTGACCCACGTTTTGGTTCATTATAACCCGATGGTTTTGTGACCTTGATCTGCTTTTCAAGTCCATTAAGTACTTAAGAAAAGGACATATAACTCAATATCTTGATAAAGAATAAGGCAAATGATGCCAAATGTACCACAAATGTGTATCATGTGGAAGTTTGATATTGCATAAGACTGCTAACCTTGATTAATTTTTCAAGTTCGTTGATTGAATAAATTTCGGAAAATTATTTTTTGGTTGATTATGGTCAGCAGAGCATTCGGCCCATGGGCCTGTTGTTTTCTAATGTTTTTTAAAAACATGATCTGAGAGTGATATGGGTAAAACTGGGAGTACACATGAAAGGGTCAATGGGCAATTGATCCAATCACATTATTACATAAGATTGAGAGTGACATGGCCAGCTTGTGAGGATCAGTTGTAACTTCCACCATTTTACCTGCAGGGCATGATGGACTCCTTTGACTTATATATAATTGTCAATCAGACCGAGATGGTGTGCGTCAGAACAAATTTAATTAATATACAGTTGTCCTTGTATTCAGATGTCACTCCAATGCAAGACAAACTGCCTTAATTTCTTGTCAAGATCTTCACTTAGTACTTTATGTTATTTGTAACTCACATAAGAGACTACCTGGTATGAGCGACCACAATTTGGTCAACCCTTTGAAGACCGGTTTCATCGTAGTACTTGTTATGCTACACAAATAAACCACTCCTGTCACGTCTCAGCAGACATGAACTCACTCAGCCCTTCCCATATGGACTGAATTCAGAAAATTATCATTAAAATGTTCACTATAAAAAGCTTTTCAGGCTCTTTTTCTGAAAATGCCCTTTGGCAAATGTAGGATGACATTATCCCAGCAGAAAAAGACACACCTTGTGTAATATGTATGAAAATGAAGTCACAGTATTGAAGATCGAACATTGGTAAAGACCAAGATGGTACAAGAATGTCTGTCCCACTACCACATGCAGTAAATTTGGGAAAGATGCTTTGCTAGAATAAAGTTGCCTTCACAAAGGAATTTGTAAAACTGGTCAACGAAATTCCAAATTACCTGTAGTCACAAAAGAAAGTGCTACATACATGTTATGTGAAAATACACCAGGTATGCGTAATGTTCAGATAGGCAACATTTAGGAGCAAAAAAGCTTATCAACACGAAAAAGCCCACAACAAAGACAATCGAAAACACTACTTTTTCATGGCAAGAAATCCTGGGCTGTAATTTTTGCTATTTATAAAGGATCCATGTAAATTGTTGTTTAAAGCACCATAAAATTCACATTTTTCAAAAGCTTAGAATCTTGAGATTAATTTTGTGGCACGGTGACAATGTTAGCTGCAGCATTTATATAGTAATATTGAAAGTTATTATTTGAAAAAAATGTTGAGAACCTACATTTTAATATATTTTGACACAGCGTTTGTGTCATGTATACTAAAATACAGTTAGAAAATAAGTCTTAAATTTTGTACTTTCTGTAATGCTTTTAAGGTACAGTGATGAAAATTAAAAAGATGAACAGATGACATATAAAAAGCAATGTATCTTTGATTGACTTTAGGGACAAAAATGTTACAAGATTTTGAAGATCTGAGACAGCCTTTTTAGCCCACATGATTAGTCAGACAGCTGATTTGATAGCTTGTCAGCTGTTGTCTGTCCCTTGTTCATCCACAATTATATTTTCCACTTTTCAACACTGTTGGCCACCACTTGGTATAAACCTTGCTTGGGGCTCAGTCATTTCTTCTGTCTATTCATTGTGCACCTTTTTCAGCTTTGGGAAATTTTTGAAAGATAGCCTGCTTGAAACTGATTGATCACACTTAATTTGTTCATTTGTTGTACACTTTTCATGGATAGTTACTCAGAGACCCAATCATGATGTACATTTGTATTTATTAACCCTTTGAGTGCCAGTCATGGCTTAAGCTGTGCTGATGAAGCTGGATTACTGTAATGATTCCAGATTCATATTCCTCATTAAAAGACCTTTCATTCAAGTACCAGCATGCCTATGTTTCCAGTGAAAAATTTGGTCCAGGTCAACAACTTTCCTTGGGGCACTTTCCGCGCGTTGCGCAGAAAGTGCCCCAAGGAAAGCTGTTGACTCAGTCTCTAAATTGGCTCTGTAAGAGTTAATTATTGTTACTCAGAGACCCAATCATGATGTACATTTGTATTTATTAATTACTCAACAGATTAAGCTGGCTCTCCCTTACAATTTTCATTTCTCTACCCCCCCCCCCCCCTTCAGAAAAATGGCACCAATGTATCAGTATCAGAGCCCTATTTCAATTTTTTTTAATCAAACCGTAAATATTTTACTGTAATTTTGGAATCTTGTTGTGTAATTAAAAACACTCTTTCTTCCTTTCTAGCAAGGATTGATGATTTTTTTCTTAAATGCATGGCCTCATCAATTTTTACCCAAATGTGCCTGTGAAATTCAAAATAAATTTGCATGACCTAAGATACATTTTTTATGCAACAAAAACACAAACTTCCGAAAAATTGTTGAAAAATTCCTTTTTCATTAAAACACAAAAAGAAATTATGTTACCCTACCAATACAATGGCAGTATTTAGATCTCAGTGGTTTGAGCTCAAAGAAAGTTGGATTGTGATTAATATCACAATTTCTTCCTTCCTTAAGAAACTATTTTGATGGGATTAATGTAAAGCAGTTCTAGCTGTTACAGAAGGGATTGTGGTTGATCTTTTACTGCTATAGTGGTGTGCTATCATTACTTGTAGCTGTAGATTCTTCTAACATTCCAAATTCTGCTGTGTTCCATTGTCCGTTCAGAACAGACCTCAACTATCAGTGGCATTTTGCTTAATAGCAACAGGTTCTAGGCTCTATACATACATCTGCAATATGTTTATCGTAAAACAAATAGAATAGAAAAGGTCTTATGTAAATTTTGTAATTTTCTTATGCAATTAAGATCTAGCTTTCTTGTTTGTCCATGTCTGCCACAGATAAGTATTTATGTTTTCATTGCTGCCCCACAAGTTTGCCTGCTTAGCAGACTTTTGGGTGTGAGATCCATGTAAGTCAAGAAGGTCAGTGAGGTAGCCAGGCAGGCAACTCTCAAGAAAAGCCAAATGTGTGTTCTCTCTGTGGGATCTTTGTGGCAGTTGTTGCTGGTTATGTCCATGTACATGTATTTTTAAAAGTGTCATTACTGAGGATTAAGACTTAAATTATTATTTGAAATTCATTCTCTCCTCCTTCCTCTCCACCCCTGAATTACGCCATTCCTGTTCAATAGCTTTCTTTGGTGTAAGTGGGGCACCTCACCAAGGAAAGCTACTGACTGAGTCATACTCTGACCAAGAATGGTTTAACAGACAAATCTCAGCAAAAATGTTTTCCAGTAATGAGATTAAAGTAAAAACCTTAAGACAGGTGACAATTTATGTCTGGACAACTTTTGAATAATTTGAACAGGAAAAGGTTAAGATTGACTGTGATACTTAGTTAACAACTTCTGTTGACAAGGGTGGGGTGCTGAGTGCCCAGCTCATGCACCAAGGAAAGCTGTTGACTTGGGGCATGTTATTTTGATAGGTTTCATCAACAATTCTCATCAAAATTTTTGCGTGACTTTCAAATAAGTCAGAAGCATCAAGGCAGACGACATTTGGCCATCATCCAGTTTTGACTAGTTTAAGCGAGAAAGAGTTAAAGGAGAGCTCTGTTGCCAAACTTCTGCTTTTTCTTAGTGAAGTGTCAGAAGTCACCATGTTATTACAGGGCTCTATATTGTGATTGTTGAACATGTGAAAATGAATATGGAAAGCAGCGATGCTAGTGTCGTAGTTGATTTTGAAGTGAACTTCTCTTAACTAATTGCAGCCATAATCGGCTAATTAGGGCCTTTATTTTCCAAAATGCAGAGTGAAACTTGTATGTTGAGACCACTGGTTTGACAGAAAATCCTTACTGTTCTGGTGACTTATTCAGGTACCTGAGTTATTCTCAAGTATGACTTTTCTGCCACAAGATGATATTGTGTAACTTATGCCATAAACATGACAAGTTTTCTTGTCTGGAGTATCATAGTTCTATTTTTGCATAATTAAAGGCCACAATGAACATGTAGAATACTGTAATGTACTTATATTTATATGTATATATTTTCACAATTTTGCATAGCAGGCATTTTACTGAAGTTTTAATTTCACTATTTTGGACATAGTTGCTATTAGACATGTTAAAATACTGTTTTGTTGTGTTTATTTTCATGATGTTGTGCTATCAATGAAATAAGTGAGCATAAAAATACAACAAAATTAACTCTTTCAGTGCCAGTCATGTCTAAAGTGGATCTACTTAAGTCAGACAAGTCTAAATTATCATTAGGATCCCAGATTCGTATTCTACATAAAAATACATTTCCTTTTAGTATGCCTATAGTTCCAGAGAGAATACCCCAGGTTAACAGCTTTTTCTTGGCGAACGTTGCACCCAAGCGGTGTCGAGAACAGCTATTGACTCAGTTCACAAAATTTGGTATTGAAAGGTTCAAGTGACTTTTCAGTAGGTGCATTATGTGACCATTTTAGGAGGGTTAAGACAATGGGAGGGCTACTTAATGTGGGCAGGGGTGCCTAAAAGAGATGATATGGTATTAGGATTTGTTCATAAAAGGAGCTTTGTTTCAAGTAGCGATATGCATAGTCAGTGCTTTGTGTTACCTAGTAAGTCATGCTTCAGCTGCCTATACGGCTACTGGTGTGCGACTTAATACGCATGGTCAAAAATGCAGACTGAACTTCTACTGCTATAGTTTGGAATGAAAAGTTTTGAAGTGGGCAAAAGGGTGATTTAAGAAATAGGTTTCACTCTGTCTGTATTCTATTATGTTTGTAGATATTGCCTGTTTTAGTGTTTATACAGTACCATATTTGACCTTTTTTTATTAATGTTGGATAATTAGACACCAAATGAAGGTGTCAAAAAGATATTTTTGGGATGTTGAAAAGATGAAAAATGATAATAAGTCTACCATTGATGTCATGCATGCCAAACAGGGCAAATCTGGTACTGTCTACTAATGATTTACCACATAATATCATAAATTCTTACACCTTTGGATTAATTTTGTATGGTTCTATTTTGCAACATCTTACATCCAATAGGGCATGTCCAATACACTGGTGCTTGGTGGCCCTACCTGCTTCCTGTGTCACATGACATTTTGACTAATGAACGAAGTAGATTTTGCTTATCCCCTAGGTGTCTCCACCCGCAACAGGTGGATTCTAGGGGGAAGTTACCTGGTGTGCCACCTACAGGTAACATTCCCCATTAGATCAACATGGCAATGCCATACTTTTTAACCCTTTCACTGGTAGTCACAGTTGCCTTAGTGATCCCAGATTCAAATTCCTCATAAAGCAACCTTTCTCCATTTTGTATGAAATATGAGCTTATTTGGACACACCAAGAAGGACAATAGCTCATGTTGACTTTGCCATAGCAGTTGCCACCACCAGACATAATACATTTGACATAGACAGCGACATATCCAGACTTCAAAAATCTGTAGCCAAAATGTTTATAAACAAAAATCAGTGTTGACTCTTTGATAATTCATTTTAAAATATTTGAACATTTTCACGTTTCTTTAGCCAAATTCAAGAAACAGTAGCATTTGGCTAATAGCCTAATGGTCAGAGCAATCCCCGCATAGATTAATTCCCCTGGGGCTTTGTACGCTGTGGGGTTGATCTAATAGTAAAAATGCCACCAGTTGTACCAGTAACTTTAGTTTTGTGTTGTTACTTCCCAAATTGATGGAGTTGGTGGATAACTGGAGTATGCTTTGTTGAGAGATCATCTTTTGCATGTCAAACTCCTACTATAAGCACACAAGAAAAATCAATAAATCAGAATGAACTGTTTTTATTAGAGTGAGTGATGTTTCTTTTTTGGTTTATAACTACATGCACACGTACTTTTGAATTTCAACTATGGATATATATTTCTATAGTGCCCACTGTGTGAACTGAATGTTATGTTAAAATGACTAGACTCACTGTGTATCTGTGCATGCTCTGTCACAGCTTGTAGAAATTGATCTGAAAATCATTTTATCTTTCTTTTATTTTGGTCATCAAACAGTAGTGCACATTTTGCTATTGTTATGAATCAATATGTGGGCTGATATTTTATGTAGCACTTCTGGCCTGGTTGTCTGTCACTTGTGCTGTGTGCATCATGCGTTTGTAGATTCCTGTTTCAAGGGAATAAAAACATTGGAAAAAATAGAAAACTTAGCATATTGTATATCAAGTTTACATGTACATGTGCATAATGTCATCATTGCTGGCATTAATCAGACTCCCCCCTTGGAATAAAGTCTTATTTGATAGTCCTGTCAGGCACAGGTTGGCCACCAGGCATCAAAGCTGTGCCAAAGTAAACTTCGACACACAACATGCTATTCAGATAGACTTCACCTGCATTTCTTATT
Organism: Hermodice carunculata; assembly: GCA_964020975.1. Lineage (NCBI taxonomy): Eukaryota > Metazoa > Annelida > Polychaeta > Eunicida > Amphinomidae > Hermodice > Hermodice carunculata. Next base: position 89,941,425 of record OZ026624.1, read on the forward strand.
CAACACGTTTTTCATTAATGATGAAATTGAGCATATATATTGAAGCAGACATTTGACCACCTACCAGTTTTTGGCCAATTGAATGGGGGAACTGTTGGTTCAAGGATACCAGTAAAAAAAGTCTGACTCTTAAACAAAATAGTAGTCTGCCTTTCTAATGCAAAATGTAAATCCAAAGGTGTATGAATTATGGATTGCTGTCAGTTAAGTATGGGTCTGAGGGTGTGATACGTGACCTCCTCCGGTAATCTTTCAACCTGTAACATCAGTTACATGTAGTACCAACAGATCAGCAACTCTGCAATGGCTGCCCACCCAGATCCTCCTGTCGTGGGCTGTCCCTCTCAAACAGATACCAGTTTCCTGGAGAAATTGTGACTTTTCTTGTTTGCCTCCTGAAGTTTCCACAACAGCTAGCAGTGGGCTTTGCTTTCCTGTGGTCAAGCCTTGGGACTCACTTACAGTGTAGTAAGAGGGCCAGACCTCCCCATCTTGTGCTTCTGAGGTCAAAGGTCACTGGTCACCAAAGAATCCAGGAAAGGCTTTTAGTTTCTACATGGTACACTAACAAGAAAATGCTAAAAATTTTGTAAATTATTGGCTGAACTTTTTTTAGAGAAGATACTTAAATGCCCTCAACATTCAGGTCACCAAATTTTATCTTGATGTCCATGCCCCCCCAAAAAAAAAAGACGAAAACAAAAAAAAAACAAACAAAATAAGAAGGCAAAGCTACAAAAAAAAAACCCGGACACCAACATATACGTCATTGTATTTAATGTCTCTATGGCCATTCTTAATTTTCTGTGTGGAACAAGAAATTGTACTGGAAGGAAATCTGGGAAACTTTGGCATGAAAACTGGGTGAAAGTCCCTGGTACTGTAAATACACTTACCTTCATGTGTATAAATTGTCATGGTTTTTGTATTTCCAGCATTTAACTCTGTTGGACATCGTTCCTATTAAAGATGTGTTAAATAAGCAAAATAAAAATACAGTGAAACCAAGTGTATTTACAGTGGTACCTCAGACCCATACAATGCCTTCATGTATATACCTTTTCACTTGACTGTTTCTAACCTTGTTGGTTGCTGTTCTGTGCATAACCATGGTAACAGGTGCCATGGACACTGTGTCTGAGGTAACATACACCACAGTTCACCAGAATGAGTCTCCTCGTCAGTGGTCACACAAGACTACATTCCTGGGTAGGTAGGCTCTCCCTTGCCTGCTTGGCTGGCCATTCTTTGACCATTAACATTTACTTTGTCTTTTACGTGGTGGCAGGTTTCTTGTAGAGAACCCCAAATTAATGATGAAAGCAAGATAAATATGTTATTTAGGCTTCAGTAGTGGTAAAAATGCCTGTACTAAATTGGGCACAGGGGATGGGGGTTGGAGGGGGGTTGGGGGTGGGGTAGTTACAATGTATCAAAATTGAGTTGAAGAAGTACAGTGCAATGGAGCACTTACTAATATATGTCATACATGTTATCTCTTGTTACTTACTATTATATGTCATACATGTTATCTCTGGTTTTATGTCAAACTTGTATGGTACAAAAATTTGCACTGTTTCCTCATAATGAAGTATGTGTCTCAAAAACATAGAGTCTGTATTACACAGCTCACTATAAAGAAGTTGTTTGATTGTCTTGGTTTGTTTTGGTGTAAATGTGAAGGTTTGCTAAGCAGGCAAGACAGAACCAAATAACAGCAATTGTTCTTTAAAATACAGAATATGTTGTATCATCTTTGCATAATGCCAGGAGTTGAATTTCAGGATGCAAACTTAATTCTGTGTATTTTTTTTTTCTGAACACAGTCAGACAATGTATTTCATCTGATATGCAGTACATGCACAGTAACACATAACCCTTTGACAACCAAACACCCAGGCATCATTAAAAAAATGACCGAAAGTCACTCTGGGCTCCTCCTTTACAACTCCTGTCAAAACAATTTAACTTGTGATTTGTTTACGTGTAAGCTTAACTGTCCATTGGAACTGAAAAAAGCCCCATGGAAACTATATATTTTCTTAAACTAGACATATACTGTGGAGCATAAAAAAGGAAGCCTTTGGTTTACATGTACATTTTTGTCGGACTATCCAGATATTTTTCCATAGAAATCAGTACAAATGCCAGGGAATTTTATGCTACTTTTGGATGCAGGTTGTTTTTGGGATACTAAAAAAATAATGTTTGAATATATTTGGGTGATGCAAGATATCTGTGGTGCTAAAAACAGCAGACAACATTGTTAGGGCATGTTTAGCAACCATTTTGGTGGCCAATGAATCTGCAACCATAGCAGATGGGGCCTTAAGAAGACTAATTTGACCCTTTCCTGCTCAAATTGCCAGAAAGTGCCCGGGCGTAAAGTGTTATCCGCTTCAATCGTTTAAAATAATTTTCTTAAATTTCTTACCAGTAGAAAACTTGTTTGGTGAGAACTGTATATACCACCTATTATGAGAGCATGCCTCAGGTCAACAGTTTTCCTTCTTGTGGGTTGGGTGCGATGTGCCCAACCCACACAAAGGAAAGCTGTTGACTCGGTGCTGTTCTGACCAGGAAAGGGTTAGTTACACTGTTTCAAATGAAGTTACAATAATCATGTTTCAGATATGTAAATTGTAGTAAAATCACAATGGGGAAAAATACATGAGAACTGAGCTCAGACACAGATTCAGTGGCCTTAACCCTTTTCCTGTTAAACTAGCCAAACCAGGCTGGTGCTCAAATGTTATCTGCTTTTTTTTTTTTGACCCATCTCAACAGTACTGAAAAAAAAATGAACAAAAATTTGTAGATGAAACCTATCAAGGTAACATGCTCCAGGGCAACAGCTTTCCTTGTGGGTGTCTATGCCAAGAAGAGCTGTTGACCCAGTCTTAATTGAATGTGAAAGGGTTAAGGACATATATTCTTCACTATGCGTATGACACATATATGTGTAATATTATATGATGTGAACATCACTCCATCTGTGAGGTTAACACACTCTGAGGTAATTTGTCCGTGTAAAGTCCACAATTTTACAAAATGACAAGGCTAAAGCAGGTGTGTATTAGCTGGTCATATATAATGATTCTGACCTCAGTGCATTGGTCACAGGGCAAAAAAAAATCACCAGAAAAATGAGTGACCTGAACCGTCCCTTGTGCAAACATTGTCCAACAGACACTAGACTGAAGTCCACTTGTGCCCCTGTGTGCTCTCAGCTTACAATTGTTAAACCTTATGAAATGATGGGAATTTTCCACTAATGAAGGCACATTGAATTTATTTATTTTAAGGTCCATGGAATTTCTCATGTGTTATTTATCCTGGGAGAAGGCATATGTTTTAAGAAATCTATGCCTATTTTCATGATATGACAGTCAACAAGGTCCTTTCTTCCAGTGTTTTTGTTTGGGTTGTGGAGTTTATTTATAAATATGTAATGATTTCATTGAGGTGTTTTCAGCTGTGAGGATGACTTGGGTTTTTTTTTTTTTTTTGATTGGGGCAAATTTGCATGGCTTGTTTGTAAATTGCAGTGCAAAATTTAGAAATATGAATTTTGAATTGAACATGATCACCATGCCCTGTGCTTGATTAAACTCAAATGTTGCATTTTGGCACATGCAGCATGTAGGTCTATGTATTATGCATGTTTTCACTTTTAAGACTATTCATTTTCAATCTTAAGTATTCTGGGTCTGTCGTCAGTGCTTTAAATGTGTTGTCTTTGTGCTAAATTCCTGTCGATTGTATTTTGAAAAATATTTAGAGGGACCAAGTACGGTACCTGTTTGCATGGATTTGACAAGTGAGTGACATGATTAAAGAGGTTCAAATGCTAGCGGCATTTTCAATTAGGAAAAAAAATGATTTGCATATGATTTTTATATGTCTTGTCTGTTTTTTCATTGTAAATGTAACACATAGGATAAAGAACTTGCAGAGGGTTAAACAGAATATCTATGGATGTTTTAAGAAACTACTGTAAATGTAGCTCCAAATAATGTGTATTAAATGTTTGTGGAGAAAAGTACTGATTGGTCCACTGACTTGTTTCAGATTTGGACATGCGATATTTTTGGCGGTGGACTGATTTTGGCAGCTATATACAGTTCCTGATGACCTTCACGGGGGTCATGGCACTCATCACCTTCCTCTTCATAGATGCACCTATATATGTGGAGACCATAGGCTTCCTTGCAGTATTCTTTGAGGCTCTACTAGGGGCCCCACAATTTTATAGAAATTATCAAAATAAGTCCACTAAGGGTATGAGGTAAGTTGAAAATACATTACATTATGTATTCCTAGGTCAGGGAAATAAAAAACCAAAAGTACTGAGTTCATCAATATAAGCAGCTTTGTCCAGATGATTTTAATGGCACTGTTTAAAATCTCTTTTTGGTGTCTTGATTCATGACTAGCCAGAGGATACATATACATTTATATGATTTTTTTTTTGTATAAACTATTACTATGTATAAACACCATTTTATACTACATGACAGTTAAAACTCATCACAATTCCGCTTTCTATCAACAAGATTAATTTTATTGGAGAAATCCCACTTGGGGTTCCATGATTCAATTTATTTTGATTTTTACCCCATTCAATAACTGTGGAATAGCTATATTCCCTATTATTATGTGGGCACATATGACTACTGGAATTACCCAGTAGACCATCTTAGCCTTGGCCTGTGACGTCACAGACCCATCACCATGGAAGCACGTACCAACAGAGATACAGCTTCTGTCACCACGTCACTCGACGGGTGGACCGTTTTTTCTTCCACGCAGAGAAACTTTCTCCCTGCGTTTGACGTTGCTCACTTTTCGTTAGCAACATCAAAAGTTATACCCGAGTATAAAAACGCAAGTCTCAACTGTCATGACCAGTACCTGATGAGCCCCACTGGAGGCGAAACCGGTCGTACTATTACTACTGCTTTACTTACAGTATTCCTAACATCGGAAGCTGTCAGGCCCTTGCTTGTGTTTCCTTATACATTTATATGATGTTCTTGGAACAAAGGACTTGCAGTAAATTTCTCAAATTACGTTACTATCTGTAAAATATAGTGAAAGACGACCAGCTGAAGCTACAGATAACAACTGCATGCACTGCTAGGCCCATTGATTTAAATTTGCTCATTATAATAACCACTCTGATCATAGACAATATAATGAAAATTTGATCCCACCTGGATAAAATCTCATGGGCCTAAGCCGTGTATGTCAACAAAACTACATCCACAAGTTGATAGCCAGAGCATTACGCAAGTCTCAAGCCAAAAAAAAGTGAGGACCTCAAAAAAGCATCTGTCACAGTTCTGAACAAAAGAATCCAACAAATGTGAAAGTGATATAGATATGTAGTAAAAACACTGAAAGAATTATCATGCAATATTTTATATTGTAACACCCTTTAAACTTGAAAAACGAGGTCAAGGTCACTGGGCTTTGAACTTAACCTGGGCCTTGCAGTGGTGCATAATGCATGTCCAAGTTGAGAGTTCTAATGCAGGGCTCGACAATTTTTTTAAAAATCACTTGTCCGCAGGGCAAGTAAATTTCAAAATCCACTTGTCCGCGTACAAAATCCACTTGTCCTGATAAAACTTCTATAAACATCGTTTTTTTCAAACACAATGCTAAGGCCTACACAAACCATTTACCCTAAAATATATTTGCCGCGTATTGTCGCTTGCAAACTCGCACAAAAATGTCAAATTTTACAACGATTCAAGCTGCAACTGTTCGACAGTGAAACTGGCAAAACATTAAAAATACAAATTAAAAAAGTAAGCTATTTGCATGGGGTGATTAACGATGAAAAATACATTGTAATTTCTGGGACGATAGGAGTCCGTATCCCGGTTAAACTTAAATAACGATTAAAATAGTTGCATTGGTTTCAGGATCCTTTCTCGCTGCCTCTGATGCCGTGATGGGATGCATATCGTTTGCGTACCTACCATGAACGCTATTGGTACATCGTGGTAAATTTGCGTATACAGTATTGGCAAGTTCCTCGCAATAAACGGTGTTCTTAAATAAAATTCAAAAAGAAAATTTTAATATTTCAAATCAGAAATCGAGCGTGCGCACCGTCAACATCTTTGCTTCTTTCCTGCAACTGTACACAAACAGCTGCTTTGGCCATGTGGCCTGACGCACAACACATCACCCGATTGGTCAATTGAGTCACATGCAAAAATGAGCCAATCGCGGCTCGTGCTGCAGTGTTTTCATCATGGCTTCCGCCCAGTGAACATGTGTGAATATGCCGTAATTTACGGAGGGAACACACAAACGGGCAGCTTTATTTTTTTTAATTGCAGTATGCGAAAATAAAGATTCCAGTGTTTATAGCAACAATTATTTGGAGTCACAGGCAAATACGCAAAGGTAGGGGGATAGAGAAAAATGCCGAATGTGTGACAGATCAGTCAGCATGATGCCCCGTTCACCGTAGATTACTCCACGCGGTCACTTGCGTGTGACTGGCAGATGTGTGTTTTGTTTGGCCGGGAAGTCAACTTGCGGCACTATTACATGATCTCTCCAACACTTTTAGAGCCCACCGATAAATTGTCTTTGATGCTAATTTGCTCAAGAATTCGCCATGCAAGTTAAAAAATTTTTTGATGTTCCTTTGTCATCGTTCGGGCAGATAAGACTGACGGTGAGGTGCTGTGACCTTGCCCCGATACGGGCGAAAGCCAATACGCCCCAATGCATGACTGCTGGTACCTTTGATCTCGTCGTCGTATGCACGCAACGGTCAAAATACCTGTTTGTTTTGACAGAAATCAAGTTGGTAATCAAGTCCTGTTGAATACACCTGCTGACCATGTAATTGTTTAAACCTGGATTGTTTACTTTAGGCCAGGGGATTATCATCACCTATTGCGCATTGGCGTCCCCACGCACATGCTTGCATTGGTGTTTATGTTCTGTTCACACGGACCACAGTAATCGCCAACACACACAGTCGCGAAGGCTCTGACTGCTCATCATTATGTTGCCGTGCATGCAAACAGACGTAATTTCAGTCCAGTTAAAAAACGAAAAAATTAGCTTGTCCGCAGGACAAGTTGAATTTGAAAGTCACTTGTCCGAGAAGAGCTTTAGCTTGTCCCGGAACGTCGGATCATAGGAATTGTCGAACCCTGTAATGTAAAAAGCTTTGCAGTTACCACCCACAATGTGGCTGGATGGACGGACAGACAGTGACAGATGGAACCTGTGGAATGTGAAATCTTTGAACCTATGCTGGCCCTCATAGGGGACTATAATCTTGTGCAATATGAAAACCCAGCTCAAAAACTTCTCAGCTCAAGCTATCATGCGGAAACCAAATCACTAATGTGGGTCTGTGACCTTGGGAATTTGGTTCAAGTCACCCATCTTCGAACTTGGCCTGTTATAATCCCGTACAATATGAAAGCATTAGCTCAAAAAGTTCTCAAGTTATTATGCAGAAACCAAATTCACTAATGTGTCTCTGTGACCTTGGGAATTGGGTCAAGGTCACCTATCTTCAAACTTGACCTACATTATGGAGAACTATAATTCTGTGCAATATGAAAGCCCTAGGTCAAGAAGTTCTCAAGTTATAACACAAAAACCAGAGTCACTAATGTAGGAATTGAGTCAAGGTCACCCAGATTTGAAGTAGACCTTGCCCTTATGGAGGACAATAATCCTGTGCAGTATGAAAGCCGAAGGTCAAAAAGTCCTGAAGTTCAAGTGTGGAAGCCATGTGCAGAGGCAGATGGATGGACAGAGGTCACCCATCTTGAAACCTGACCTACCCTTATAGAGAACTATAATGCGGTGCAATGTGAAAGTCCTAGCTCAAAGCATTTTTAAGTTATTGTGCAGAAACCAAATTCACTAATGTGTCTCTGTGACCTTAGGTGTTGGGTCAAGGTCACCCATCTTCACATTTGACTTAGCCTTTACAGAGGACTATAATCCTGTCTGATCTTAAGGCCCTAGCTCAAGCATTTCTGTCTGGTTCTGTGACCTTGGTAATTGAGTCAAGGTCACTCATCTTTTAATTTAACTTGGACCTAATAGAGGAGTATGATCTTGACCAATATGAAAGCCCTAGGTCCAAAAGTGCCAAAATTATAGCGTGGAAAAGTTGAGAATAGATGGACAGATGGACAAAGTTATTGCAGTATGCGTCCTACTACAGTGGGGGGTCGTAATCATAACATGTTTGCTATAACAGTATAAACTGATACTTTGGTAATAAAGTAATAAGTAGCTATAAATACATAAGGGCAAAAAGTAAAATATACTTTAATTTTTGACACAATGATGTGAACACATATCAACAGCAGCATGGATCTGATGGTATCTCTAAAGAGAAAGAGTTGCTTAGTAGCACCACATAAGCTATGCATCACAGTGATATGTAAGTTTTATCCCGGTTGTAGATTCTCACAGTGTACACTATGTACAGATGTAGTTGTGTCTTAGCTCAGTTGCACTGACACACATTGCCTGCACTGCTCACATGGCCCGTACACACATATGCCACTCAACTGTAACCCTACCACTACAACATGTAGTGCTGCTGAAATGGGGACATGATTTTATATGTGTCACAGTCTTATGCAAGGGTCAGCATCCCTCTGACTTGAAGTTAAAACAGTGACAGTGTGCAGTATGGGGGCCACATCTAACACACCATATTTATAAATCTTAAGCGCACAGTGCACCATAAAAAAAATTTCATCCACAAAAGCTGAAAAAAAAAATGTAGATCCTAAGTGTAATGATAAATTCTACCATTCGTTTGAAAACTTTGGGATATTCAGGGGGTTCTTTCTTTGAAAAAAAAAGGGTTGTGTGCACTTATTAGGGAGTGTTTGCTTATTAAGATGAATACAGTACATAGTGCACAATGTTTCTCATGTCAGTTTCCTCATTATGTTGACTGGTAGCACAGATCTTTGCAGCCCGGCAGGTCAGCTGGAATGAGACACGTGACTTGGAGACCACAAATGTGAGTCTCGATGCTGAGTACAACTTCGATACAACACATGCATTGGCAGGGTGCCAAACAGTGCTTCTAGCGACATCAAACTATATCCGGCTATCTCATGAATATTACCTGCTGGATTTTTCAGTCTGTGTGGAGGCTAATGTCTCTGCACAAAAAAGACAGGAACGATAGATAACTGAATGCCAGATAAATTACACAATGCAATACAAAATACATAATGTGAATATCTCGCACGCAAGAGAAAATTCTGGTTGGCCTACTATAAATGCTTTTAATTTTGCTGTATTTTTACTTTTTGCTTATCTTGCTGATGTCAGAAAGCCATGAAAATAATACACAATAATATTTCAGAACAGGTTTAGCGGGAACTGGGTCCAAAATACTGCAATTAAAACCCACTTAAATGCCTGAAGTGCCAGGAAAAAAAACACATGAAAATAAGTACTTGTACGTAAAAACAGAATAATGGAGGGTTGTTCATACAGTGACTTCCAGCAAATGACCCTTTGACCTTGCTCACTTAAATGTGTGGGCATAATCAACCGTATCAACATAATTGTATAGCTCAGCAAGCCAAAAAAAAAAAAAAGCAAAAAACAAAAACAAAAACAAAAAAAACCCCACCAGAGTGTTGTTGTACAAGAGGCTACATCAGTACATATATGGTGAATGTAGCAATTTTTCTCATACATATGTCGACCTATGGACAGTGGACTGTTTGAAGCATTGTATCAGATCCATATTATGTGTGAGTTTCTGTTGCTTTCATTTTTATTGGGTTGATGGTGAACTTAAATCTCACAACATTTTAGAATTGTGATTTGATTGCTCAATTTAATTCTCTTTTCGAACAAGTTGTTTTATCATGAAACGCCTATGCTTCAATGCACACAAGCATTTGTTGTCTGGAACTCATTAGTAAACTTTGTATTTTGTTTGTGTGATTTTTTTCCAATAGAAAAAAATGAATACTTTTCAAATTTGTCAACTGTTGAAAACCAGCATAAATATGCATGTGCAAAAAATGAAGCAACTAACATACAGACTTGTTGAAGCTGTGTGCTTTACGACAAGGTGGAAGGACTCGGCAAGTCATTCTATCATAAAATTTGTCATGGATTCTTAAAAGTAACAGCAAGTCAGCCATATATCAAACACGGTTGGCAGAGCTGTAACACACACGCTATTCACCTCTATGGCCGCAGTTTGATTCACAGCAGGGGAAGCTAGTGGAAAAAGTTGCTACCACTCTTTGCACAGTGGTTTCCTCCGAATCCTTCAGTTTCTTCCACCAAACAATTACTATATTATCCCTATTAAGCACCCTGAGCACATAGGAAATTTACAGCAAATTTGTCTCAATAACAGAGCTGTTTTTGGCATTCAACAGGGGGAAAAACAGAGAATTTTTGCTAAAAATGTCTAAACTGGGGCTCTTTTCTTAGCCAGAATAGTGAAGGGGTCCTTAAGGGGGCAGGGGCACCAAAAAGGGATAATAGTAGGAAAGTATACGCTAACATCTGTGCCATGGAGAGTGATTGATATAGGCATGGCCTGTTTTGTAATCCATGTAAAAGTATCTGGTCTATACTATATTCATACACATTAACTAAGGTGAATATTTTGTGCTGTTCAGACATTTTAGCTCATTGTGTGTCTACTTTTCATCAATGCTTGCTTCATCTTTCTATTGGTTAGCTGAATCTTTTGTTTAGCAACAGTAGGTTGAATACAATAGACATTTCAGTAGATAGCCTACAAGAGAAAATGCAGAAAAACAAAACAAACAAAAAAGTCAGCTTTTAAGCCACCAAGAAAGGGTCTTTCTTTTCAAAAGTGGATGCTCTCATGGAATTGGGTCGTACAAATCACAGTTATCATGTGTAAAAACTACATTGATAATATCATGTGCATTTCAAAGTACCATTTGTGCATCAATAATGGTAAAATGCTTCACTTTGCAGTGTTAAGATGGTCCTTTGTTGGCTGTGTGGAGATGTCTTCAAAACTGTATATTTTCTGGTCCGTGAAGCACCGACCCAGTTCTGGTTGTGCGGCATGCTACAAGTGTCCTTGGACATCGCTATTCTTCTTCAGGTTGTGTTCTACCATGACTTCAGGACTTGGCGCAAGCCAGCGTCACAATGACGCTAGACTGTGTATAGGATCTATCAGAGATATCTAATGAAATTGATATTGTATGTATATATATTGACTATATATGAATATATCCTGTGGCAGCATATAGGGAAGAGTTTAGGAATTTCTAGTTTTGGGACTGGATCCCAAAAAATGTCATGGTGTTTATTTTTCATTGATAAATGTGTTCCTCCCAGGAGTGAATCTGTTGAAGCTGGGAGTTTAATTTTTGAGAGACTTATGATTTACAGGGGATAGAGGTGGCTCAATAACTCACCAGTTTGTCTGTGGCTAAAATCAGCCTTTTCCCAGCAGTGGATTCCATACATTTTTCCTCTCAGAATTCAACAAAGTGTACCATATTTTTGCATATACATGTACTTTCAGTAGTATGCAGCCAAATCATGTTGAGGAAATTTACAAGTCAAAAGATAACTTTCAATGTCATTACATTTGTATTTACAATCAATAAAAATTTGCGTCCTTCATAGGAAAGTGAAAGCAAGTTCTGTTTTACAGACTCAGATCCATTTTGAGGGGGAAAAGCTAGTTACATGGTATTTCCTATTCTCAGGGCAGTATTTTCAGTGGGGAAATTGTGTTATACATGTGTGTGTCTATATTACATGAACAAAGAGGCTTGTGAGCATTTCTGGTACATACATGTTACTTTGTTTCACTTAGGTAGTGTCTTGCTCTCAGAAGCTGACATATTTTAATTCTTCTAGTGCCTCTCGCAACTAAAGCTACACCAGCCTAAAGCATCATAACTATTGCAGATTCACATTCCTTAAGAACAGACCTTTCTTTGAAGTACCAGCATGTCTGTATTTTCAGGGGAGGGGTGGGGGTGGGGGAGGAAATGGATGTTCCAGGTTTGGACACTTTAGATGTAATACACCTAAAGTTAGTCCAGATGAGAAAAATTGATAACTCAGTTTGCAACTTAGCACAGAAATGGTTGACATTTTCAGTGGCAAGCCCAGGGAACTGTGGCTCTGGGCACACTTACACTGCTACAGTGGTGGTTTTTTTTCTTTTATTAGCACTGCTACATTGTGTATACCTCTGTCCTACATCTACATTGTGTATACCTCTGACCTACATCTACATTGTGTATACCTCTGACCTACATCTACATTGTGTATACTTCTGTCCTACATCTACATTGTGTATACTTCTGTCTTACATCTACATTGTGTATACCTCTGACCTACATCTACATTGTGTATACCTCTGACCTACATCTACACTGTGTATACCTCTGTCCTACATCTACATTGTGTATACTTCTGTCCTACATCTACATTGTGTATACTTCTGTCTTACAGCTACATTGTGTATACCTCTGTCCTACATCTACATTGTGTATACCTCTGTCCTACATCTACATTGTGTATACCTCTGTCCTACATCTACATTGTGTATACCTCTGACCTACATCTACACTGTGTATACCTCTGTCCTACATCTACATTGTTAGTACTTCTGTCCTACATCTACATTGTGTATACTTCTGTCTTACAGCTACATTGTGTATACTTCTGTCCTACATCTACATTGTGTGTACTTCTGTCTTAAGCTACATTGTGTATACTTCGGTCTTAAGCTACATTGTGTATACTTCGGTCTTAAGCTACATTGTGTATACTTCTGTCTTAAGCTACATTGTGTATACTTCTGTCTTAAGCTACATTGTGTATACTTCTGTCTTAAGCTACATTGTGTATACTTCTGTCTTAAGCTACATTGTGTATATTTCTGTCTTTTTAGACTATTACATATTTAGACAGTTGCTATACTTGGTGTACACCACACTAGTAGCCACAGACTGTGCTACAAAAGTGCCATCATGCAACTTAATTTGTGCACCAACGTGCACCTTTTGACAATGGAGTAAACATAGTTGAACCCCGCACTTCATAACCAGGCAAATTACTAGTGTTTTACGAACAGGCAACATTCTACCATAGATAGTCAACCTCCAAACAAAAGCATTACTCAACTTGCTATTGGCATGTACCAAGCCATCGATTGGGTTGAACTATCTATCATTGCACTAGCTATGTTTTATATCTGCTGGCTGTTGATACTTTTAACCTCTATTTTCAACTTTTGCTCTGAGCTTTTAAATTTTAGTAACTTTGCTAACACATTTAATCCTGGTGATTGGTTTCCATGTACTACATGTATATGTTTTCACTAATGATTAATTCTATGAGACCTGCGTCATCAAATTATCTTTTACCGGGTAATGAAGTGTAGATGAAGTCGGTGTCTGTTTGCATTGGCATGCAGACCACGTGGAATCGACCAACCCTTTTCCACCTTGAATTAAGACTGAGTCAATAGCTTTCTTTGGTGTGGGTTGGGCTCTAACCACCCAGTCCACACCAAGGAAAGCTCTTTACCTGCTCATGTTATCTTGGTACGTCTCTTGTGCCATTCATATTAAAATTGTTTGTCTTTATTACTGAAACTAAACAAAGACATTGAACAGACCACATTTGACTACCAGTCGATTTTGGCAGGTTTGGGGGGGGGGATTTCATGCAGTTGAAACCATGTTATTTTGAGTACTCAGAACGTAGGCTCACAACTTGTTTTTAACTCTTTCAATGCCAAATTTTGGACTGAGTCAACAGCTCTTGCCGTACATTGGGCGCAATGCATCCAATGTGCGCCGTGAAGAGCTGTTGACCTGGGATATTGTCTCTAGAACTATGGGGATGCTGGTACTTGGACAAAAGGTCTTTTTATGTGGAATACGAATCTGGGATTTTTGTGATAATTGAGACTAGTTTGACTTAAGTAGATGAACTTAAGTTGTACTTGGCACTGAAAGAGCTAAAAGACTCCAAAGGGGGCATGCGTAGTGCCAAAATACCACCAGAAAAGTTAAATTGCGTATAAGTGTGATGGGCACTGTGAAGTAGCAAGCACATTTGGTGGTCAGACAGCACGTGGTCAGACAGCACGTGGTCAGACAGCACGTTTAAAGCACAGGATGCTCTAATATGCTAATCATGTGCTGCTAATTTACATATACATGTACTTCATGTCGATCTTTTCAAGTGTGGTTTACTTCATAGCTTTTTGAGTGTGTTTTACCATGTACTATTTCATATCTGATAATGATCTTTAACATATCAACATTATTTCCTGCCGGTGCATAGTCTTCTAGTTTAGTAAAAGATGTTTATCCTTGTCAATCCAAGACAGCTACTTTCTGCTAAGATATTATTTTCACATTTGCCAATGTTGATATGTGGATGCAATGACCATCATAAAAGTGTTTCTATTCAAGACATTGTATGTGTATGTTAAGAACCTCGTCAGGTGGCAAGCATTTGATAAGCATTGCTTAGATTCCATTCTCCAAAGCAAGCATTTCATTTGCACATGTGGTAATTGTTGCTGATTATTGTTTATATGATTTCATCGACGACTATTAGCATATTTTCTTAACAGCATGATTGATTTCACAGTAAGTCCTCAGTAATATTGTATGGGATAAATGTTCCTTGTACATATGCTGGTACATGTATCATAGTAATGACTCTATACAAGCTATCAATGTCAGAAAGGCAGAAGTAATTATTGCAATGCGATTGCTAATATTTGTTCATTACTTCATATGCAGACAATCATTTCACTATTATACAGCATTAAAATGCCAGACATGTTTGTTAAAAATTGCTTGCCAGGAGTAGTTAATGTGTCACATGTCAACAGTTTGTATAGAGGTCCCTGTCTTGAGAGATCACCTGGCTTGAAAGAGCACTTTTAGCAAGTCCCTGATGCTATCTTTTCCATGTTGCTGTGCCTCTAATGAGAGGTCACTTTTGGGCCTGCCCTTGGGCTGGTCTCTCAAGACAGGGACTACTGTATGGTAAAATTATACTATACAAAAAAAGGGATTCAACAGCTATTATCACTATGATGTACAAACGAAAATGGCAGGGTAAATATTGTGTATGAATGAATGCAATGTATGTATTCTGTAAAGGTATTCCTTTTTGCATGACATTAAATTTTGTGAATTTGTTTCGGGTGTCAGGACCATGACATTAAATAGCATGCAATTTTTACATCTCATGAATATTCCCTACACCTATGTATGATGGCCACTTGCAATGGTAAATACCTAAAAATAAGTTGACAAATTTGTGAAATTAAATTCCCATGAAATTAAATACCTTTACAGTGTTTATAATAGAATAATTTTTGAGTCGTTGCATTTAAGTGGCTGATATATGATTCTTCAATACTCTGTTTTTGGCACTGACGTTTCTGAACTGAAATTGTATTTTACTATAAGAGCATTTTACTTTTAACTTTTTTTTTTAGTCCAGATCTGTGGTATGTAGTTTGCTTCATTGCACAAGTATTAACCCTTTCAGTGCCAAGTCGAAGACTGAGGGAACAGTTTCCTTGGCTTGCATAGGGTGCAATGAGCTCAAAAAGTGTACATGCTGAGGAATGATATTTTTGTAGACCATTCTTTTTCTTTTTTTCTTCATACAACCTCAGGCAAGCTATGAGGAATGCAAATGTTGAATCACCATGATAATTCTGATGTGCAGAACGTTTGCTGTGATTAGCACCAAGAAGTTAATTTCACGGACAATGGCTCCAGTCATCAGGAATTCAAACTTGAATGCAGGGAACAAAATATTCACGGTACAATGTCACACTTGGAATATCCTGGTTGTTTACTTGTGAGATGGTCTGCAACATGGCTCAACTGTACATATACATGTTTCAATGTAAAGTACATGTACTTAAGCATTTACAATGGGATATATTTTGATTGTTTGGGTCTGTGAGTCAGATTGGATTATTAAATGTTGCATAAAGTTTGTGTCCCAGATTGGACATCAAACACATGGTGTGCATTGTATGGTTAGTGTTATGTCATACTGACACTCTCAGCACCGAGAAAATTCAATTGGGGATCCATATTTTAATCAATTTTAATTACAAATGTTATCTTAAAGGACAAACTAATGACACCTGAGTGCAGTGTTACCTGAGTCTTAAGGAAGACACGTGCCAAGAAAGGTCAGTATGACCCAGGATAACTCAATGTTAACAATGTTTTACGTCTGTTTTATCCTAGTCTCAAAAGGCTTGTACCAAGAAGGGGCACTATGGCACAGGGTAACTCAATGTTGACAATGTTTTACTTCTGTTTTATCCCAGTCTCAAAAGGCTTGTACCAAGAAGGGGCAGTATGGCACAGGGTAACTCAATGTTGACAATGCATTATTTCAGGTTTAAAAGTCTCAAAAGGGCATATTTTCTGTGTCTTGCTCTCTCATACCAGCAATTTAAATTCATTCAACACTTTCTGAGAATACTTGTATTTACACAAACAGAATGTTATGACAGTGATACCAAAGACAGGAAGGAAGAGGAAGGGACAACTATTTATACTGCCAAGAGGAAGGGGAAAGGACAATAGTTCGTACTGTCAGGAGAAAGGGGAGTTACAATAATTTGTGGTGTCAAGGGGAAGGGCGGTACAATATTTCAAACTCACGAGGAAAGGGCTGGGACAGTAATTCGTACTGTAGGGAGGAAGAGGGAGGGGCAATATTTCATACTGTCATGAGGAAGGGGGTGCAACAATAATTCATGCTGTCTGGAGGAAGGGGAAGGACAATATTTCATGGTGACAAGGAAGGCAGGACAAGAGTTGTGACTGTCAGGAGGAAGGAGGGACAATAGCTCACAGTGCTGAGAGGAAGACAGGGGAACAGCAACGCAATACACGTATATATAATTTCCTGCCAACGTAAGGTAAAATGCATATATGCTTCCAGCAAGGCTGCTATCTTGATTCAGAGAGTGTGCATTTCTGTATTGCATCCCCTAAACACAGGCCACTTCCATGAGGTGACCAGATCCAGTGGGGATGGCCTTTATAAAATTCATTAAACTGAATGATTCCCACCAAGCTTGACAGAAGAAGCATCACAAACACACAGGAACTGATAAAATTTCAGGGATAATTGTGACCTAAGCTTGCCCTGGTACAGAGTCAACAAATAGCTTTCTTGTGCCGTTGAAATCTTGTCTGCAATTTCGTCATAGTGGAGTAAGAGGGATTTTTTATTAGCTCTGCTGACTTAAGGTTGCAGAGCTTATACGGTCATTCATGTCTGTCAGACCATCCATCGGTCCATCTGTAAAATTGAACATGTTTGTGGACGGGTCCAGCCTACAGTTTTCAAGTTAGCCCAATACTACTTTCAAGACACATCGGGTGGATATAAATATAGATCAAAATTGCACTTGGGTACATTGTACATAAAACACTTCTTGGTGACCTATTTTTGGGTCTCTGTGGCCCAATTATGATGAGTTTGGCCCTTGTCCAAGTTTATTGCTTTTCTTCAATAACTCCAAAAGTTATTATCCAATTTGAACAAACAGACCACGTATGGATAGCTGGACACAGGGCGCACATTGTGAATTGGAATTTTTTAAGGAGTTAAAGGTGGATGTTGTATAGACAGTTGGCATTTAGGGGGTCAAAATGTGAAATCTTCCCTGCCGTATCAGATTATTAGTGGATCATTGTGACATTTAGTGACAAAGTGGAGGTCAATATCTCAATTTATGGGGGATACTTATGGTGCCACCTGTAGTTTGACAGAAATTATGAGAACAAAAGCAATGAACAAGATAAATTTCAAAATTAAGCTAGATGTTCCAAATTGATATGTTATCAAGATTATGTCCAACGCTGTTATGTTGTGGAATATGCATGACTATGACCTAATATTTATAAGTCGGCAGGCTTATAAATTTGAGAGAAATAATTTGGTGATGGTAGGGCTTAGCTCGGACCTCAGTGGAGCATAGAATCTATCCTTCAGATCAATATTTCACTTACATTGCATTCCCAGTCAAACAAAATCTTAGTTTACCCATCCTGCTGTTCTTTTGTTTCCAGTCTTTACATTATTGTAATACATGTACATTACAAGTCAGCAGAGCACTAGGCCCATGGGCCTCTTTTCTTTGTTCATGAAGTTGCCATTTTAGATTATTTGCCAAACATAAGTCCAAACTGCTCATGTTTTGAGTGTATGGTTACAAATTTGTTATATTTCAGTTTGTATGTTCTTGTTACAAATATCTTGGACTTAGGATGATGATTTACATTTTGTTATAAAAGTTATAAATGAAGTCAAAGCATGGGTGTGCCTGCAAAGTCTGTTGGGTTGGGGGTTTCACCTTCTGCTTCAAGTTTGTATACCGGTCAGCATCTTTTGACAAGAAACAGGGAGGTGTGTGTGTGTGTGTGTGTGTGTGTTTGCTTGTTTGTTTGTTTGTTTTGTTTTTTTTTTTTTGTTTTTTTTTTGTGTACACCATTATGGGGTATGTTCAACAAAGTTCTTAAAAAATGGTAAATTGATCTTCCTGAGGGAGGTAACTCCAACCTCACTTTTTTTTTTTTTTTTTTTTTGTAAAGTGTAGAAAGTAATCCTCAAATGTGGAGAATCCTGGCAAGTGGGTGGCAGCTTTATCAGTACAAGTTTCACAGGGGCTTCCATGACAATTACATTCCTTCTTTACTGATTGTCAAAACAGAATTCTGACATTTCAAAAATAGAAACTTCCTTATTTTGTGTAACAGGGTGTAGGTGGGGTAAAAAACCTCACATTGTTGGGTTGGTGTAGGGGTATGTAGATATAAAACTGGAAGAAACCGTGGTCTAGTATCAATACCGTTATGTGCCACTAGGTGGTGCAGACTGTTCTCTGTGGGTTAGGGTCAATATAATGGTATTGGAGTTTTTTCTGTACAGTTTAAAGCCAAACTTTGGTGGAAAAAGGTAGAACTTTCCTCCATAATGCTTTCCAAATTAGATATCAATGTGCAGATCTGTCTTAGCCCTGTGAAATTTTAAGTTTTAGGGCTTCACATTTATAAACTTCTGTTTTAAAGTAATTAAAAGCTGCCATGCCCCCTATAGGCCAAAAGCAATACTACTTATGATGTTGAGGATCCCAGGCATTATGGATAGTGAACAAATTCAAACCTCTTATCATACAAAATGCTGGATATTAAATGGAACAAGGCCGCTGAAGACCACCAAAGATTTCCACAGTAGGGATCCATTATACATCATATGGCAATAAATGCAAACTGCAGACCTACAAAGTACATGGACCCCAGACCTACAAAGTACATGGATCCTTCCTCTTCACAAATTATAATGTAGTTCCACACAACCTGCTGATTGGTTAGAATGCCAAAGTTTAGCTTCAGACTAAGACTATTGCACTCAATGTGGGTTATCACATCAACTGAGCTTATCAATCTGTTAAGTGTTGTTTCATTATATAAGCACATGATCCCATTGAAACAGAGTGACGAGGCAGGCGTCACGTATCATTACACCATGGCCTCACAGATACATAAAGCTCAGAATGCATACTTTTTCAGGTTGACACCTAAAAACTGTGATAACTGTCTGAATGAACATTGATTGCCACTTGGTCTTTACCTCTTGGGAGAAGGCTGGCCCTCTGGCATGGCAACAATTGTCTTGTTCTCATGTTTATATTAATTATGTAATACTGGTCTTCATGCTGATGTCTAACAAATATCAATGTGGTTTTTTATCCAGAGTTTTGATAGCTCCACAAGAGTGTATTTTTGTGAGACTCAAGGTTGAGAAATGAAAGGACACGTGATGGACATGTGATGTTCCGTTTAATGTATGGACATGTGCCCCGTGTTACACCATTATTATGTAAAATATACCATATTATTCCTTTTAAATACTCAGTCACCTATGAAATTTCATTGAAGTGAGCTCCAATTGTAAATTTAAATTTGGAACATTTTACCTTTATCAATTATTATTTGTGCCAGTAAAATGGGGGAGAGGGGCACTTATGAGGGCAGGGTGCTTAAAATGGATAACATGGTACATGTAGTTGCTTATGGGGTTAGAAACCTGCCAGATGTTGTCAAGAGGCTCCAAGAAAGACAACAGCGAGGATGAGAGTGTAACGTTTGCTGCACTATAGTGTATGAAGGAAGAGTCCTATGCACTTAACATAGGAAGCACTGAAAGGGGAAAATTCAAGTGATTTTATGACCAGAAAAGTAGCCAATGTCCACTTTACCATGAGATGTGGAGCCTCCACAAGTGTCATAGACTTGGTCCTGTTTTTCATCTTGACAAAGGTACTGCAGTCGTCGTGTCTCGAGAGACCACTCCAATGAGGCATCCTGCCTTGAAAGACCACCTTTTCAAGATACTGTCCTTGTTACTGGACATATTTGATGTGTACCTCCTATGAGAGACCACTTGTTTTTAGAGACCACAATTTGGTTATACCTGGAGGGGTCTTTTAAAACTGGTTTCATTGTACTGATACTAACTGTTCAGTAATTGCCAATGGAATGGAACTAATGTGATAAAAGATATTAATATAAATATATATACAGTGGTCCCCCTCTTAGAAGGCCCCTCTCACCAGAGGCCACCCCTCTTGAAAGGCCAGCATTCTTGTGCAAAAAGTATGGTATTTCCATTATATTCTCCCCTTCAAGAGAGGCCACTCTTCTTGTAAGGCCACTTATGGCTGCATTTGGGGTGGCCTTATACGAGGGGGACCACTGCACATATATATATATATATATATATATATATATATATATATATATATATATATATATATATATATATGCATTAAATATGGAATCTGCTGACACTTTGTGATGTCACTATTATTTTGCGTAACACACTGCCTCATCAGGATATCAGAAAGGGAAGCTCAGATCATGTGTACATGTTTGTAGACTGAAGCTCACAGGGTTAAGGCAGAGCCAGTGATGTAGGGAAAACCTATAGATTCCAGGTCTTTCTGGATTGACAAATAAAATATCACCAAGTATATTTTGTGTTATGCTTTGTTAATTCTGAGACAAGCTAAGAAAACTACCTGAGAAGATTTTTCAGTGTTTCATCCAATTCATCTGCGGCTATTTTACTCTTATAATGATTTATCAGGCCCCTTTTCAAGACAAGTGCAAAATCCTGGAAAATTTGAAAAGGAAAAGTACAGTAAAAATGTGGGCTGACAGAATGGAAGCAATTAATATCCTAATGTGATGTTGCCATTGACATAAAACAAGCACACCTGTACGTCAATGCAGTCAGTCCGGTGATGCTTTTTTTTCCCCTACATCTTTTAAAGTGCTTGAGGCAGGCTATGATGCCGCTGTGTATCCATTGCTTGACCACTTAAGTACTGCAGTGTCCTGTCCTGTATTATCATTTTCACACTTTGCCCCCTAAAACTGGTTGGTGATCAAATGTCCTCTCATTTTTTAAAATTAATTTTGGTGTTAATGTGTATATATGCTCATTAAGTTACTTCTAGACCACCATTGCCAAGACCTCTGTATCTGGCCAATACGCCCGACAGAATTGAGTTGGGTTACTCACTTGATTGTTTCCAAAAACCTGACGGTACCTGTGGCACCATCTCTCAGTTCCTATGGATCCAGTGGGGACTCCTGGAGCGCATGCTCCTGTGTTCTTCCTATCTCCTTGGGCTACCCTTTTCTGGAAAATTCTTTCTAATAAGTAGTCCTGGACTCTTTGGAGACGAGGATAGCTTATATTTGATGTAGGGATACCTATGGAAATGTGGCAGTAGAACTGGTCAATTTGGCTTGAAACACATTTCCAACATGGAGTGTGGCCGATCAGATCACAGACAGAGGGGGGACTGTGCCCATGCGGCAATTGCTGCTTGGCAGCAAGCAGTAAGTGTTGATCCAGTGTCCACTTCTCCTTGTACCATTGTTGGAAAAAGGTCAGAAGATGGATTCATGGAACCACTTCAGGGCAGCCTGGGATGACCCTGACCATTGGCATGGTTGGGGAGAGGACAAGTGGCTGCTCTTCAAGCAGGCCTGGAGAAAGAATGAAACAGGTAGGCATAGGTGGCAGGTGGTTGCAGCCAAATGCCGGGCCTTGGACTCTGACTCCGGCAAGTCTTTTCCTGCGACTCCAGTAGAGAAGCATAGATGATCCCACATAAAACACTTGCAGGCTCAGGTGGCCACCATCTCTGCACCTGAAACCCTACAAGGAAGTAAGGAGAGGAGATGATGCAGTCACAAGCAGGGCAGTAAGAAATTACCTCCTGGGGATCACGGGCACCCAAGTTAGCCAAAGGTGACGACCATTGCTCCCTTGGCCACTGACCCGAGGCTCTCTGCATGCTTGGAGCCTATGGCTGGGACTGCACAGATGCAAGTGGATCTGTTCAGGGCCCTGATGTCTCCCTCTTGGCCCACAACTCTGAAGAGGCAGGCTAAGTGCTGTTTGGATCTCTTTGGAGAGCTCGTAGTGTAGACTGCGTAAGTCAATGGAGCCAGGATGGAAGCGTACAGGGTCTGGCCTAGGCATTCCCGAACATCGGCCAATTTCCAAGGCACTAGGGTCCAAGTGCTTGGATTGGAAGTCCATACGTCCCGGAACACCGAAATCCCAGACTACTTCCCGAGCTCCCAGGCCTGAGAGCTTGGGTCAATGGTCCGGACATATAGAGCACAGAAGAAGGTACCCAAGTGGTCTGTGATGGCATCTTCTACCTATAGTGAGCCTTCTGTTTCTGCAGTGGCAGCCCCCTCTGTGACCCACATGCCTTCTCGGGTGCCTCCCAACTGCCGTGCTGGCTCCGCCTCCTGTTCTTCCTCCCTGGATTGAGCAGCGGATGACCCCACTGACTGTCGCTTTTCAGCCGGGTACCCTGCCTCCTACCCTGAAGAGGCAAGCAGAACTCAAGCTCTGCCAGGAGCAGCAGTTGCAGAGGGAGACTTCATCTTTATCCACCCATGCCTGAGCAGACCATTTCAGATGAGCAGCTTGGTGCCTCCACTTTGAGACAGCTTTCACTTGGCATGCAGGCTCAGGAACTCCCACAGCTCCCTACCTGCTAGCAGATCTGCAGGTTGTCAGCAGCTGAGGCTCCTGCACTGAGCCTCCAGGAGACTCGGGAGTTCCCTCTGGCCAGCAGACTTCCAAGTCGACGGTAGTTATGGCTCCCATGCTGAGTCCTCCAGAAGTCCCCCTCGCCCCACATGGGAGAAGCAGATGCAGGGCACAACGGAGGCTGTGACAACTTCTGTGGAAATCTTGAGGGATGATGACAGATGTGATTCTGTCACAAGTGACTGCCCTATCGCCATCTTTTTGTGTCTCACTGACCCTCTTGTGCATGCAAAGTTTTCAGACTTCGACACTGCTAAGGAGGACGAGCTCTTGTTTTCAGATTTATCTGTCAGCAGGCTCCGGCTGCCAGCAGACCTTCACGCCACCATAGTCACTCTGCGCGGCTGAGCTCTGTGGCTTCCGTGGAGCAGGCAGAACCTGCTTCCTCCCCCATAGATACCACCCCAGCTCTGCCCCAGGGCTTTCAACACCTCAAAGCCCTTATTCAGAGCTTGGTGGGTGACCAAGCTGTAATCCTTGCAATGGAGGAGCGGTGTGGAGCCATTGCCATGACCTGCCAGGGCTTGTTCCTGGAGGATGAGCAACAGAGGACTCCCATCCCCTTCTGGCCCTTTGTAGCCAAGTTCTATGATCAGCTGATGACCAAGGTTTGCAGCACCCCGGGTCCCTGTGGATCCCTTGACTTCTGGCCGTCTGCGACCAGGGTGACTCCTCCCCCAGCCGGACATCCAGGCAAAGTGGTACTCAGCGCTAGAGTGGATTTGTCCCTCACATCCTCTGCCCGTGGATTTGGATTGGGAGGAATTTGATGCTTGGCAGCCGAAGTCCATCTCCACATCTGTTGACGCCTTCAGGAGACTAGAGGAAGATGCCAGGGACTCTGTCCTTAGGGCGTTGTACTTGGATGTCTCCTTGGTGGCCTTGAGTTCTCTCTTGGAGGACCTCCAGTGCTTTGCTCAGGTCATGGAGGCAGTGCAGGATTGGCTTGACCAGGCAATTTTGCTCACGACAGCCTTGTCGAGAGGGATTGATTACCAGGTTAGGACAGCCCGCATGTTCTAGACAAACTTTTATTTGTTACACAGGGAGACTGGTCTCTTGGGTCAGAAGTTGCCTGACCCAATCTTTTGCAGAACATGCATGGGCCCTCTCTTCTGTGGCACTCTATTTGGAGGAGAGATGAGGGAGGTCATTTGCTGGACTCGAGACCTTCAGGCCTGCTCCCGCACCTGGACCAAGGCTTTCACCGACTCTGTTTGGTCACTTTAATTTTTGGCTGCTGCTGCCCCAAAGCATGGAGACCATGCCCACTCACCCTCTGACCCCACTCCACCCCTCCAGCGACACAAGGTCCCAGGAAGAGTGGGAACAATCTGAGAAGGGCAAACGGTTTGGTAAAGCAAAGAATTCAGGCAAGTCTCAGGGCTCCTGACTCTTACCTGCCTGACCCCCTTGTCTCAGGGCTGCCCTCTGCCCCCACTGCCGACATCTCAGATGCCCTGTCGGCAGTTGTCTTTCTGCCTTTCGCACTCAATAGGAGTCCATTACGGACAATTCGTTCATCTTGAATGCACTGAGACATGGCTATTTATTGTCCTTCGTGGAAGACAGGCCTCTGTTGTGCCATGAACCCAAGTGGTTAATGCCTCCCATGCAGGAACGCAAAGCACTGGCATTCCTGGAGGAGGTGGAGAACCTTCAGAACAAGAACATCATAGAGCCGGGGGAGGATCCCAGTTTGCTCGGGTTCTACAACGTACTCTTCCTAATTGTCCCAAAGTGGGAAGGAGGTTTGTGCTCTGTCCTAGACCTCTCGATGCTGAACACGTATTTAGAGGTCCTGTCCTTCAGGATGGAGACCCCTCAGGCAGTAGTGGCAGCCCTGAAGCCCCAGGAATGGTTGACGTCTTTGGATCTCAGGATGCGTTCTTCCACGTTCCAACTGCAGAGACCACAGAAGTATCTACAGTTTGCATTTTCAGGGCAGGTCTGCCAGTTCAGGGTGCCCCCTGTTCACCTTGCCACAGCACCTCTGGTGTTCACCTGGTTTGTGCAGGTAGTTACCATGCACGTTCACCAGAACACCATATGCATTCCTGTGTACCTGGACGACTAGCTGATGCGGGCTCTACAGCGCCTAGATTCACAGTGTGACACACAGAGACCATTCTGGAGCTTTGCAAATGATTAGGCCTATTTGTGAATATCAAAGTCCCGCCTAACCCCGGAGCAGATCTTTGTTTTTCTTGGCATCCATCTGCCTTCATCTGTTGCCCTTTGGAAGACAGGTGGGAGAGACTCTAGGTGATGGTCAAGGCATTCCTGACTCGTGTGGTTCTCTCAGCTCGGCAGTGGCAAGCCGTGTTAGGCTTTCTGTCCTCCTTTGGTGGACCATTTGGGAGAACATCATGTCAGGACAGACATTGGTGCCCTTTCAGGTGCAACTCAACATGTACACGAACTCTTCTCGGTTTGGGTGGGGAGTACATGTGGAGGGCCAGACAGCATTGGGCATTTGGCCTACACAGTCCATGTCCCATGTCCCATCACATTAACCGGTGGGAACCGAAGATGATACGCCTAGCGCTCCTCCACTTCCAGGACCTAGTCCTCTTTATGTGTGACATCAGGACTGCAATTGCCTACCTCAACCGGCAGGGTGGATCATACTCCCGGAAGTTGACTCAGCTGGCTGGACGCATCATGTGACGGTGCTTTGAACATGTTGCTGCATACATGCAAGGCATGTCCTGGGACTACAGAATGTCCTGGCCAACCAACTGTTAAGAACAGGTCAACCAGAAGGGATGGAGTGGTCGTGCCACCCTTGGGTGGTTCAGGCCATGTGGGCAAGATGGGGTCCCCACACGTGGATATGTTTGCTAACCTTCCGGCCTTCTTCTCCCCTGTCCCGGATCCCCAGGCCAAACAGTGGATGCTCTAGTCATGGACTGGAGCAACCTTTTGGGCGTACACCTTTCCACCTCTGCAGAACTCCAAAGGGTTCTGCGGAAGGTTCATTTCCACGACTGTAACTTGATCCGGGTTGCTCTGTGGCAACTGAGGATGGATTGGTCTCTGAACTTCCTGGCAGTTGTTGCAAAGCACATCCACAACAGAGGTTTCTCAGAATCGGTCACAAATAGAATTGCCAGCGGGGACCTTTGATCATCTTTAGTGGTTTATTCCACTCATTGTAAGTGTTTTCAGATTGATGTGCCACTCGGAAAATACATCCATGATCTAAGGTATGTCATGGACATTGCTGACTTCCTGCTTTACCAGCTAGTGGGAAGTCCTCAGTAAGAGCTCAAGAACTGTGGAGGTTCCGAAACAGCTATCTCCTCAACCCTGGTGAAATGTCTTGAACATTCACATTGGGAGCGATCCTCATCTGTCGGCACTCATCGCATCCTTCTGCACTGACAGACCGGTACAGGCAGGTCCTACCATGGTGGGACCTCCCGCTAGTATTAATCATATTGAAGAAGTGGCCCTTTGAGAGTCTAGAGGACCCACAATGGGTGGACCTCAAGTACTAAATGTAGAATTTCTGTTAATGCTTGCTTCGGGGGCTGGAAGAAGCAAGAGCCACACTGTTACACATGACTGAATCCAATCGTCAAATGACCACTCCCAGGTGACCCTGTGGCCTCACTTGGGTTTACTTGCAAAGAACCAAGTGACTCAAGATCCATCTAAGGCCTTAAAGGATTTCACCGTCCGTGCTATGGATATGACTCTTCCCGTTGAGGAAAGAGGCCTGCGCCCGGTGAGAGGGCTGCGCTAGTATCTGTCATGCATGGACAGCTCCAGGGGTCAGAGGTCCGCCCTCTCTTTGCCCCTGGGTACACCTTGGAAGGAGCAAGTTGCTGAGACACGATCTCATTGTGGATCAGGCAAACGATCCTGAAGGCCTACAAGAATGCTTTTGATAGGCCTCCGGCCTTAAAGCAAGTCTCAGCTAGAACTCAGAAGGTGTGAGCCTTCTGCCTTTAATGCCTCTTGGCACACCCTAAGGAATGTTGCTGTTGTCGATATCCTTCAAGGCTGCTGGTGCCAATCGTCCACGACTTGTGCCGAGCACTACTTACATGACTTGATAGTGCTTGAGGAGGGCCTGTACATCTTTGCAGTGCAGCAGGCTCCTTTGCATAGGTTCCTAACACTTGTCCACCAGATTTCTGTTGTCCCCTCAGGGCAGGTGGTTGTCCCAATGACCCTAGGCCTAGAGCCATCGGACTCAGTTTGTGGTGATGGCTCTCAGAACCATATAGCCAGCCCCCTGGCACTTGCATGCTTTCCACAACACACCGGTCTTGCTAGATCTTCCGGACCTGAAGAATGGAAATAGACAGTGTCTACCCATGAGGCAGATGGTATGAGGTTGGTGAACGATTTTCCAGGCCCTGTGCAGTCCCATGCAGGCCAGAAAGGAGGGTTTCCAGGAGTCCGCAGTTGGCAGCCTCAAGTCCACATACCTTTGAGGCTTTCCCTTCGGATGTTGCCTCCACACTCAGACCCATTGTCCCCAATCCCCCCCCTTCCCCTGCCTGCCCCCCAGGCTGTCGGTCCCCGCCATCTTATTATGGTCAGTATGCCTGTAATGTTGCTCCAATGCATTTTGTAAATCAGCAATGGTGGTCGAGAGGTAATATTACATAACTAATATCTGAAATTTGTTGTAATTTCAGTATTAGTAAGTATACTTACCTCTCAACCACCAGAGAAGTGCACCCGACCTCCCCGCAGGTGATGTGAACTGATCAATCATTGAGGAGGAAGAAAGAACACTAGAGCATGTGCACCAGAAGTCACCACCAAATCCATAGGAACCCGGAGATGGTGCCATCACAACAGTCAGGTTTTTGGACACAATCGAGCGAATAACCCAACTCATTTGTGTCGGGAGTATTGGCCATACATGAAGTTCTTGACAATGGTGGTTGAGAGGTTCGTATTCTTACTAATACCAAAATTATTAAAAATTTCACACACGCACAAACACCCATATAGAGGAGTCCTATGAGAATAGCATGGTCAAGATCAATTACTATCAAAGGAATGAGTTGGGTACTAACCACCTAACACTCCCCTAGTGAAGATGCTGCTGTAGACTTGGTCTTAATTCTAGGATGGAGGGGTTAAACGCCCCTGCCCTCTTTAGCATCCCTCCCATTCCAGATGTTTTAAAAAGTTCCAATAATGGGCCAAATTCAGTAAAATCATGTACTTAGAGCAAAATAGCAGTCAAAAAGCCTACGCCTGTGGTCTGATTGTTGGGATCTCTAGATCAGTTTAAATGGTTTTCACATGAAGTAAATAACAATCGATGTCTCTACACTATTCTGTCATGCGCCTTTGTCCTGAACCTTCTTTCACCCATTAATCTATGCAAGGAGTCAGTCCTCCGAAGTGCATCTCAAGTTTATCAGGTGGGCATGGCTCAGAATGTAGGTGTACCAGCAAGTGCTGCCCCCTGTATGTACTGGACAAAACTGAGTGGACCAAATTCAGCACACAAAGCAATCACAATCTTCTCACACGTTGTCTACAAAACCCAACTTTGATGTGTTCCCCCAAATAACTAAAATTTGTGGAACTTTCAATTCTCTTAGAAGCCCAGTCTCTTGATGAAGCACAGGATTTCAAGTTTTTTTTTAAATCTAAAAATCCTTTGAATTTTCCTGCAGATGCAACTTTGTTGGTTCGAAAAATTTCATTTTTTCCTACCTCCTGTTTTTGCAACATGGCTTGCCATTTTAACCCTCTCCCTCCTAAACCAGCCAAAACTGGCTGGTGGTCCAGTGTCTACTTCAGTGTTTTCAACCGATTTCCAGTCATGAAAACCAATTTGAGAATTGTACAGGACACCCATCAAGTCAACATGCCCCCAGGTCAACAGCTTTGGTATATTAATGCCCAACGCATGCCAAGGAAAGCTGTTGACTCAGTCTTACCTCAAGGGGGAAAGGGTTAAACGGGCCTTGCTTTTTGCACAAATTTTCATCAAACCGATTTACTTTCAGTGCCCTGCCATGAGCAGTTTCAGTTTGCCTAGGGCAATTTTACGTTTATGGTCTCCCACTTGTGTCATCAGAAATGAGGTCAACAGGTTTGTCCTGTTCAAATTTCATGACATATTTGCCATGCATGCTTTATAAAAACTGAAAAATACAATTTCTTTGTCATCGTCATTTATTTGCACCATATAAATTACAAGCTCTTTATATGCACACCAGACAAACAGCCAAGGCATCTTTTAGGACTTTTGATCTCACAAAGCTTCGTGTTTCCCTCGTCGGCATGCTGATTTCAGTCATACGTACAATGATGGACAGTTGACACAGTTTAATAGGATACTCATGGTAACACAGACACTTTGGCATGAAAAACTATGCACATGCCACTTCATGATGGCCACACAGACTGTCTGACTGCCTGACTGACTGACTTGGATTGGTCCTCGGTTCATTGGGACCACTCTGTTGATTCTGTACCATGAAAGAGAGTCATGTTCCCTTACTGGAGAACAAATACATGTCCTCTTCACATTTTTTTGAAGAAAACTTAACAGAGAACACAAATTTTTCAGGTCTACTCTGTGTGTGTGTGTTTTATTACTCGTACTTTTTTTTTAATCTAAATTTTTGTTTTCTGCCAAGCCAAAAATACACGAGACCAGAGCTTTTGTTAGTAGCTAGACAAGCACTTATTTCAGAACATCAGGGTTTTTTCCCCCCAATAGCTAACAATCGCTACTGCAGAATATTGGTTCTGTTGCTAGCAGGCAGACAACCACAACATTCAGAGTGTTGGTTCATTTGGAGACACGACTCAGTACCAACAAGGAAGAAGCCTATAGCACACCGCCATTGATACACTGTAGCAATGAGCACATTCAGGACACTTCACACTATGTCTAAGTCTTCAATAGTAAATACTAACTCCTTGGTTTAAACATATTTTATTACATACAATTGGCAAACAGGCTCACAAGCCTAGGACTTCTTACCAACTCTTTCAGTGCTAATGGCAATGGAAGTCAGCCGGTTTATCTTGATGCATTTTGAACACATTCAATATGCACCAATGAAAGCTACCAATTCAGACTTCAGTCACAAACCTGAAAGAGTTAACTATGCAATTTCAGTCATCCATGAGATCTGTAATATTATTAGTCATAATTAAACGTTACCGTAACAGAGGTGTCTGCCCATATCACTCCTGCACAGATCTTGAAGACCTGTTTACTTGGCTTGGTTTCCATGGGAACTCTAAATAGCCTCCATATTTAACAGGGATCTTGTATTCCAAGACTATTTGATTTGAACGTAGACTCAAATTACCAGGAAATAAGTTCCATTACAACATTATACAGTTTTAATTCTGGAGGACTTTCAGGTTTTGAACCCAGCAGCCAGTTAAAACAATACGACCAAACTCTACAAGTAACAGCCATTTTACACATTGAATTAAAATGGAACCTTTTAATCATTGCCCTTTGGTATTCCTTGCATTCCGCTTGGTTACTGCTATAGCAGGGCTCTCTTCGCGCTACATGCACCCCATGGTCTATTTTAAAATACATGTATCCCACTTTCAAAATGTCAACACAAACCAAATCACATCTTTTTGAAAGCGTATAGCCCAGACAATACTAACAGATATACAATATGAAGGATGGGTCATGTGGTTAGCTTCTGGTTCATGTTATTTCACTGGCAGTTACTGGTTGGGGGGGGACCTCTAAATTAGCTCATGAAATAGAGCTCGGAATTAAATTTCCTTTTTCTTTCAAAAGTTCACAAATTTGTGAAGTCTAAAAATTTGTTATCTTACCACAAAATTCGAGTTCTCAAATATTTTTCAGTAAACAGATACCTTCCTGTTGAAGTGCATGCATTTTTAAATCAAAAAAAGCATATTTTTAGCAGCAGGAACCAACGATGAAACTCATAGTCCCTGAAATTTGTAGTATTTATGAATTCATAGATTTAAATTAACTGCAAAAATAAAGCAATTTACAACAAGCAATTACATTGTAATTTTTTTGTTTTTGTAACCTGCAGCAGAATGCCAAATATAACACCCCAAATGGCAAACATGTAGTACCTAACTGAAGCTGACCTATATACACAATGTACTATATAAATACTGAAGAAACACACAATGTCCATTCAGGACTAAAACAAATATGCCCTGTAGGTTTTTTGATCTATTTTTTTTATTTTCATTGAGATTCATAAAGGGCCTGGTCCTGTTTCTCAATTGATTAATAAAATATGTTTAAAATAACCTAAAAAAGCACAATCAAGAGTTATGGTGGGTGGAAGCAAGCAGCAAGATGAGCCAATATCTCCACGTTGTTGCACTAACTTTGGCACAGGATGACAGACGACAGACCAACCCTCTTCTCTATCACTGTTATTACACAGTGAGGCAGACCCCGTGTGACAGACACCTAGATTATCAGGATTTAGAAATAACAGATTGTCCCACCATATCCATGGCATGCAGCTTCTCTGCCTCCAATGCTCATGCTGCCAATGCTAAAGGCAGTTAACCCTTTCCCTCTTAAACTGGCCAAAACTGGCCGGTCGTTAAGTGTTGTCAGCTTCAGTGTTTTCAACCAATTTCAACAGTAATGAAAACAACTGGCTGAGAATTGTAGATAAGACCTATAAAGCCAACATCATCAGGTCAACACCTTTCCTTGGCAGGAGTTGGGCAGTTAGTTCCCAACCCATGCCAAGGAAAGGTGTTGATTCTGTCTTAATTCAAGGGGAAATGGTTAACTGATCTGCCTTTTTTCAAAATCCGGATAAAAAGAACTTTGAGTCAAAAGCAACATGTCAATCAAATCTACTTTTCCAGTTTTGTTTTTCTTTGTTTTGTTTGTTTGTTTGTTTTTTTTTTTTTGCTGTCTGATGAGTCATGCTCCACCTCTTCGGGCAGCTGCAACTTGACTTCCAGACAACACAAAAACACAGACATTGTCCTTTAACGATGCAGTGAAACCTCATAATAATAACACTAAGCTATACGACATAGTCACTTAATGCAACTTTTGAAGGGACAAAAAGTCAAATTTCTTTGCTAATTTCATTCATTTGTCTGACATGTTTAGATAGACACATTTTACTGGGAACAGATGGTGTTGGTACGAGGCTTCAGTGCAGTAGAGCATGGCATGATTTGTTAAAAGAAACCCAGTAAACATATTTCTATCCTCATTTCAAGGTACAGTCTGACACTTGAACTCTGCACCATGGGAAGTATTCAGAATTGGCCATTTTAAAACTTCACACCATATATACCTCATTTAAGATTTATTTTTCTGAGAAAAATTAACTTTCATGTTTATGATGCATTAGCTGATGATATATTGCTTATGAAATCAGCAATCAGCCAGTAACATGTAAACAACAGTAACATATTGTACACATTTGTCACTTCTACATGCACAATAAGAAAATACTGGGCAAAATATAGATTAACCTCTGTACAAAATTAATATAATAGCAAACAGTGAAAAAATACCCTATGTCACTTCTTTTTTTAACCCCCAAGGTGTCTAGCACCTGTTGAAAAAGTTGTAAAGCCCTTGTGTTGCAGCTGAACACAAACCACATGTAGGCATGTGAACGCAAAACTTGCTCCGCATCATTAACATGTGGTGCCACCTGTTGGTACCCAACATGTTCACATCAGCTCCAAAAACAACAGAAACTGACCTGTTTTTATTACCAGGAGCTGTTCATAATATCTGGATTTACAATTGGAAAAATAGAACTAATATTCTCAAAGGAGAAAGACAATGTGTTCACATTTCATTACAATTTCACAGATAATTTCGGCAAGATCTAATTATTACTTCGAGATGTTAACATCTAAGATGCTCACATAAAAGCTAATGTTCAACAATGTCCTTGCCTGCTGAGCATTACACTCTATTCAAAAACAGTCTGCTTAGCAGTCAACCTCTGTCCTCACAAATACATTCCATATTTATTTGCAACTGTTCTTACAGTTTCATCTTAAAACAACAGGTGCCTGTTACTGTACAGGTGCCTGTTACTGTACAGGTACCTGGTACTATACAGGTACCTGGTACTGTACAGGTACCTGGTACTGTACAGGTACCTGGTACTGTACAGGTGCCTGGTACTGCTGACCTCAGTCAAAATGGTTGCTCTGGCTCTTCTCTCTACTACAGTACAAGAGATCAAGCACAGGAGAGAAAAAAATGTATTTCAGATGCTCTGGCACCATCTTTTTTTAATTACCACAATTAAGACTTTTAATATTCAAATGAGTAAATCAAACAACATAGATTCAGTCTGAAATATTAATCCACTTTTGAAGAAAATAAAGGTTGCATGATTCACACGATGCATATTCACACCAGAAACAGAACGCCAAGAATAAAACTTTAAATCTACATTTATCTACATTCCACAAACAACTGCATATAAATATTATGATTACATCAATATGGTACCCATATTGCTTTTTGTTTGTTTGTTTGTTTGTTTGTTTTGTATTTTTTTCAATGACAATGGGTATGAAATTGTTGCAGCAAATCCAGTAGCATACCTGGCAAACATAGCATTTTAAAGTGTAAATGCTTATAATATCTGGATTTACAATTTGCAGCAGGACTAAAACTCTTAAAGACAAATTTAAAAAATGTTGTCACAGTTCATTATAATTTCACAGATGATTTCGGCATGATCTAAATATTAGAGGTGTTAACACTTAGATTTTAATACACTGTATCCAGTTTATATCTGTCATTGCCTTATACATACTTGTATGTATACCTGCAATTTGATGAGAATTTTAATGCACACTCAAATCCTTCACAACAGAATTTCAGTCAACTACCACAAGCTTTCAGTCAGTGGTTGCATTGCCTGGGAAGTTATGCCACAGCTCCCTCTATTGGCCAAGTGCTGCACTACCACTGATCAAGACCTTTACCAACTTACAGCATGCTACGAGTTAACAAATCCCCAACTAGAGGTAAAATGTTGTCTGTTTTGGTGACTTTTATTAATTTAAGTGTTAATGGAAAACAATTCCAAGGAGAATTGCAGACTAGCCATATAAAAAAAGAATGCCCCAAGTCAAGGGCTTCCCTTGGGGTGGGTGCTACAGTCTCAAAACACTCATGGCACCATCATTAACCCTTAAAGTGCTAATCACAGCTATAGTCGTTTTCTCATTACATGTACTGTTAAACATATAGCAGTTAAAAGATTCAAATTCCTCATGAATATATCTTTGATTCAAATTCCAGCAAGCCTTGTTTAAAGCAAAAAGTAGTCTTAGTCAACAGCTTTCCTTGGGACACTGTGCGCAAAGTGTCCCGAGGAAAGCTGTTGACTCAGTATTAAATCAGTGCTTTAAGGGTTAACTTATCCATTTCTTATGTCCAGGTATTAAGGGAAATGGGTTGTTGGATTGTAAAAGATCAAGGTCTGGCAAGAAAAACAGCCCTCAGAATATTTATTCTCCAGTATTTTGCCTTAAATTGGAAGGGAAAACTTATGTGACTACAAATGAAACAGCTTTTTTGTTTTCTAGGGTTGGGAAAAAATTGAGGTCACTGAGGACAGGCGGAATTGACAATTTAATGGCAAAGTCTTTACAGGCCCTGGACTAGGCACGAGACACTGTATGGGTGGCAGGTGATCATCGTAATAACTCTCTCTGAGAGACAGAGAGAGCAAAATGGGTGGTCCCAAGACTCACTATGCCCACCCCTCCATGTATTTCATAAATTCCATGTGCAAACTATGTATTAAGACCCTGAAATTATTTTTATCAGCTTATGATTTACTGATTGGGTCAAACTGCTACTTGTTCGTAGTTAAAATAATTGTGAGTGGCTTTGTCGCTGTTGTTATAAGTCCCTACCATATATTACATATTGATACATTGGCAACAATCATACATATGATAAACATACAACATTCACTATACAATAAAATATGACATCTACCATGTACAATGTTTTGAGCGGAAGGACCACGTACTTGACAATATGCACCAGACATCCAGATGCTCTGGTTTTTTTCCTGTCCTCCAACCTGGGTGAGAACCTTTTAAACGTCCTGCATTTATATCCAATTACAGTGGTATCTGCTCTAAAGACCACCTCCAATTTAAGACCGCAGGTCTTTTTAAGACCACTCTTTCAAGACACTTTGCTATATTTTCTTGTTGAATATACCTTCAATTCAACCCTTTCCCCCTTGAATTAAGACTGAGTCAACAGCTTTCCTTGGCATGAGTTGGGCACTAAGTGCCCAACTCATGCCAAGGAAAGCTGTTGACCTGGGGCATGTGATCTTGATAAGTCTCATGTACATTTCTCAGTCAAATTGTTTTGCATAACTGTTGAAATTAGTTGAAAACACTGAAGCAGACGACATTTGACCACCAGCCGGTTTTGGCCGGT
Source organism: Hermodice carunculata (assembly GCA_964020975.1). NCBI lineage: Eukaryota > Metazoa > Annelida > Polychaeta > Eunicida > Amphinomidae > Hermodice > Hermodice carunculata. Next base: position 89,977,069 of record OZ026624.1, read on the forward strand.
TTGAGGGGGAAAGGGTTAAGACCACCTGCAGTATGAGACTGGTTCTTGTAGGCTGTAGAGGCAGTCTCAAATAGCAGGTACCTGTGTATTATACTTTTTGAACCTATATTACCTGTGGGCAGCTTTTTCCCCCCTTTTTTTGATGGAAATACTGGACAAGACCAGTCACAGATAACTGATGAATAAGAAATGCTGGGCCAGTTTCATATGGTTGAATACTCCTGAGAGGTAATTGAACAGCCTGAAGTAAATGCTCATATACCAGGCAGTTGTTGCTAACTCACCTCAGGCACACATCATGAAAGAGTAGGATTTGGTACATGCTGAGCCTGCAAGTCCAACAGTTACAGTGACTTGTTCTTGCTGACATGATGGTACAAGTTCATCTGCTAGTGCCACCTTCCCTTTGTGACCACACACTGCACTGACAATGTTTGCCTGCTGACACTAATGATGCTAATTGTCTGAAATGTAAGTTTCTGATCAATGCTCGATAAAGGCAGACAGCGTCTAGGGATAGCTGGTTCATTTTGAACTGACTTAAGATGGACTGGCTGGGAAACAATCTAAGTAAGCAAGAATACCACTCACACTGATGAGCGGGCTTTTTTCTTTCTGTGCCACCGTAATGCACAACAAATACACATTACCAAACTTGCAAATGAAGTTTTCATCATTTTCGTGTTTGTTTGTCAAAACTACATCAAAAAGTACACACTTTAGTGACATCAAAAAGTACACACCTTAGTGACATCAAAAAGTGCACACTTTAGTGACATCAAATTAAGACTGGAACAGGTGCTCTTATTTCATCCAAGAGGAGGAAAACTAAAAAAAGCAAAACAAAACAAAAACAAAAACAAAAAAAAAGACAACCCCCCCCCCCCCCCCCCCACAGCATTATCACAGGTTGTAGCATTGCTCCTCTCTCAATAAACAAATTTGCACATCATGATCTAAAATACATGGACTTTCACCTGTGGGAAGTAAACATAACATATTTAACAGATGGTATAGGATACCTGGCAAAAATATGGACTATGATCTTAGCTTGTCAAAACGACAGATTAATGAAAGCTTTACATCTTTAACACGATAAACAAATTCTGTACCTCTCATCTGCTAAAATCAACTTTGTCTCTAAATTGACACGTATGTTTTTCAATACCAAATGATACAACAGCACAGACCTTTAGGTTGACATTTTTTACAGATGAAATTTGAAATTGACAGGCAAAAGCATGAGAAAAAATGCTTGCAAGTTTAAATAAAAAAGGAAAAAGAGCTTGACATTCTGTAGAACTATGAACAAAGCTAAGCTGTGATGATTTGACATGTTTCCTGTCAAGTGTGGAACATAGGTGACCACATATTGATAAAAAGGCAAATGTTTTATATGAAGAAACATGGTCAGAAAAAAAATGTTGTCCCTAAAATAGAGCAGTCAATGGATCCACCTCAACTCCAAATATCCTTTTTGGCCTTTATTCAGCCAGCCACATTTGGTAGTGACATTTGACCACCTAAAAGTTGAGCATACCAACAGACCCCCCCCCCCCCCATCCCATGTGTACATCTCCTCTGGACATTTCTTATCTTAATCTTGCTGTGACAGAGTATGGTTAGTGTAATACAAAATAATAAATAAATAAGAAGATAAGTGTTGCAGTTTTGGACAAACATTTCATCAATACAGTGTATTTTCCTTCAGTACCTTTTCATCTATCCAGATAATATGTATTAAAAAAATGTACTATAGATGTTTCTGACAGTACAATAATAGTACTGCTCATCTCCTGGTCCCTGCACAAAAGATGTTTTGTCACTTCAGAAAGAAAAATTTGTTACCCAGTCTCCATTCTTAGTACATATATGTACGTATAAAAATATTTTGACATTTTTCAACCAAATATTTCTTTACATAATTTTAAAAGAAAGCAAGAATAATCCACACCACACTCTGGCATTTAAGCCTCGTCAACTCCATTCATCAATACCTGCTTACATTGCTTTTTTTGCCCATGCCATGTCATCGGCTCTGGGTTTTAATCCTGTTAGTTTTTCTATTTGTTGCTCCAAGAACTGCCAGAAACCGATTGCCTCAAAAGGGTAGTTCAGCCAACCAGTTGTTATGCAGTAGTACGTTTCATGTGGGGAAACATGGTGGATACGATGATGTTTTCGTGGCAGAACAATGTGAAGATCCTGCAGAATGGTGATATACCTAGGAAGGCCAAAGTAAGTATGGGACCACTTGTGAATCTGAAAATACAAAGTGCAAACAACATTGTCACTTGATGGTTTAACTTCATCTTAAGCAGCATGCAGTCCCCCATGATTGGTACTCTTACCCTACCCTCCTCGAATTAAGACCGAGTCAACAACTTTCCTTGGTATGAATTGGGCACTCTTAACTAGGGCTATAACGAATACACCAGGTGGCGAATATGATTGATATCATAAATTTAGCATCAGGAATACGAAAAAATATTCAGGAATAACGTAGTATCAGGAAGTGCATGGACTGGTTGACAATATACATGTACATCATTTGCCTGCAATAATAATCCTGCTAGAGATTATACTGAAAGACGAAAGACAATAGCCCTTAACCCTTTCCCCCTTGAATTAAGACTGAGTCAACAGCTTTCCTTGGCATGGGTTGGGCACTAAGTGCCCAACCCATGCTAAGGAAAGCTGTCGACCTGGGGCATGTGATCTTGATAAGTCTCATGTACAATTCTCAGTCAAATTGTTTTTCATAACTGCATACCAGAAGATACTTGGTCTCCATGTAGACCGATGTTTAACCTGGGAGAAACAGATTTCTGTTATCTGTCAAAAGATTGCAGCCAAGGTAAGCATGTTAAGAAAGATAAAGAGTTTTCTTCCTTTCAGCGTAATGAAAGTGTACTTTAATGCATATGTTCTCCCTCATTTTGACTTTTGCTGCACCATTTGGGGTGGCTGCAATAAAACATTACTCAGCAAGTTAAGAAGGTTACACAAATTTGCTGCGTATCAGGTTTTGAACACCCAGGGCAAATGTAGCTACCAGAAGCTTCTAAGTAAGCTAAACTGGATGCCCATTGAAGAGCACATACAATACAAGAAAGCTGTTGAAATGTACAAAATATTTAATAACTTAGCACCATTATATTTACGAGAAATGTTTGTCTATGTTAAAGATTCATGTCAGAAGAAGTTGAGGTCTTCTACAGAGGGTAAATTATACTTGTTACAACCTGAGACAGATTATCTGAAAGTATCACTGGCATATTCTGGTGCAGTTATTTGGAATTCCTTACCAAAGAACGTAAAGGACTCTGCAAGCCTTGTAACATTTAAATCTGAATACCTAAAGTTTATAAGAAACATGAGAACTGAGAGTACGAAATAGCTGATTGTACTTGTAAGTATTCTACTGTGTTTATAAAACCATTACTGCATTGTACTGATGTTGTTGAGGGCCTTGGGGAAGATTAGGAATTAACTTGTTAATTCCTAACCAAGTTACCCTCATTAAATAAAGCTTATATATATATATATATATATATATATATATATATATATAACTGTTGAAATTAGTTAAAAACACTGAAGCAGACGACACTTGACCACCAGCCGGTTTTGGCCTGTTTGAGGGGGAAAGGGTTAAGGGTATTTTTAATCAATACACACACTGTAATTCATTGTGGTAAGCATGCGGTTGTGTATAATGTACAGGTGTGATTTGGCCAGTCAAAGCAGGTAAAAAAGGCATATATATGCCTGTACATAACTCATGGTAGGTAAACATGTTTCTTGACAAAATGTGGCAGTCAGTTTGATGTAATTTTGAAGACCGCTTGATGAATGCATAATATTGGCCAAGTATCCATTTTTTTTTTCAGGTTCGACAATGCTTGAAAACCATCAACCATGAGACCAGTAAAGATTATCTTGACCACTGTACCTCTGAATACTCTGAATACTGCACACCAGGACTTTATACACATCAATTTGGTTCGAATCAGCTAAATGTATGCATTAGTTATGGGGAATTAGGTTATCTTTCACCTTGTATTGTGGAAATGAAAAATGATTCCATATGGCTGATTTACATTCACCAGGAGAAGGTGTAAAATGGCAAACAATCAAATCATGTTGAACTTTGATCATGTCTTATGTAATTTTACCACTTACTTACATGGAAATTTATTGGTTTATTACTGATACAAAGAAGTAAGGTTAGTTTGAAGGTGATTCCAGTCCATTTTGGTTTCGATAGTGGTGAATAAAGAATACAATTCATGGCACAACAAAATTCAGTACACTGAATATTGGAATGAATTGTTACAGCCCTACTCTTAGCCCATACCAAGGAATGACATTGACCTGGGGCATGTTATCTGGCCAGGTCTAATCTACAATTCTCAGTCAAACTATTTTTCATTACTGTTAAGATTACCTGAAATTATCAGAGCACATGGAATTTGACCAGCAGCAGCAATAGAAGGAAAGACTTCATTCACACAACACAAATTTCATTACTATCAAATTTGTTTCAATACATGCAAAGATAACCCATATCAGACCAGCAACTCTCATTCGATAACCACGTTGACTGTTCCTACTGCAGATATCACTGTATGAGGAAACAGAAAGCCTCACCTGATTGGTCAAACTGACAAAGACAGCCAGTAGAAAGATGTAGCACTCCCAATTGTACGTGTCTCTGATGTCTTCTTGTGAGTACGTGGCAAACTTGTATGCCATTAAGGCCATATTTGGGATGAGCACCGCAAAGTTGTCTCCATTTGTTTCAATGAAATCATGACGGGTGATGGCAGTCGGATCAATGTGATGTTCGCGAAATGGGCGGATTAATGCCTGCAAGGAACGAAGACTACATGTACAATGTTTGAAAACATGCAATTTCCATTATGTGTCGGTCTGCATTAATTTTATAGGCACCACAAAGATGGCTAGTTGTGTGTACAAATATATATAGATCACTGTGATCTAGCCTGGTAAAAGCCCTAGTCAGTGGTGTTTGCATGTCTGGTAAGACTAAGTCATGATGCAAGTGCCTTTGTGCAAGCTGTTCTATTACTTGTCAGGCAATGCAAACACCAGCTAATTTAGGGATGGTGCGGACATTTTAACCCTTTGAGTGCCAGTCATGGCTTAAGCTGTGCTGATGAAGCTGGATTACTGTAATGATTCCAGATTCATATTCCTCATTAAAAGACCTTTCATTCAAGTACCCTATGTTCCCAGTGAAAGATTTGGTCCAGGTCAACAGCTTTCCTTGGGGCACTTTCCGCCCAATGCGACAGAATAAAAACAATCATGAGCATCCAGAACAAGAGTACGCAGTGTTCTCTAGTGAAAATGATGAAAATGTTGAGCCCCTGCCTCAGCTTAGTCTGTTGATATTAGACTGACAGCTCTCTCTATGAAGAATTTGAATGTGCACATTTTCTCTTAATTCTGTAGTAATACACTTCACTCATCAATTTCTGACAACATACATTTTGGCCCTGCCTATAAAAACCTGCCCTGTAGCATTTCAGATCTGTCCATTTTTCTGGACATTTGACTTACATTTGTTCCAAATGCCCTATACCCATCTGTTTTTTATCCCTAAAGTGTTTAGACATGTCTTGACCTCGAACATTGCTTGCAGACACCCTGACCTTGTTCAGATGAAACAGACCCTGTTAGCTTGTTAGCCCTTAAAACTGTTGACTAAGACTAATTTTGCTTTAGACTAGGCTTGCTGGTATTTGAATGAAAGGTATCTTTATGAGGAATTTCAATCTTTTAACCACTATTATATGTTTAGCGGTAATGAGAAAATGACTAAAGCTGTACGTAATTAGCACTTTAAGAGTTAAAATTGGATCTAAATGTTCAAATTGCAACAGAATATCCATCATTAACCCTTTCCTGGTCAAATTAACCCATTTCTGTTCAGAGTAGAGCCAAGCCAGTAGCTTTCCTTGGCATGGACTGGGCGCATTGCATGCAACTTGCATCAAGGGAAGTTACTGACCCATGACCTTCCATCATGAGTGGTCTCCCTGCAAAAACGTTTTCTCGTAAATTTAAGTAAAAACATGCCAGGGCAAGTTGTTGACTCAGTTCCATGAGGGTGAATCCACTGATGACCTTGATGTATAGTTATGGCAATATCTATGTCTTCAGTAGTAGGTCTTCCCTAGAACACCCAGCTTAATGGCTTTGGTCAAGGGTAATTCTCAATATGCTGAGGACACATCTGCTATGACTGCCAGACGAGTGGTGAAGACTACATTTTTCCCATGATCAACAAAGCACAATAATTTACCAAGCTTGAGTGCCAGTGGTGGGGTGTAGCTTCTGATTAGGAATTCATCCTCTATTAGAAAATTTATAGAATAACAGATTAACTAACCATCTACAGTTTTAATGCTGAAACTGACCAAATGATTCAATTTGTTTTCACTTATATAATTTGTGGTAATTTATTAACACATTCAAGTCTGGGAAATTTACAAGTCATGTCTGATGATTTTTTGACAAAATTCACAATGTTGGACCCCCATTAATTTCTATCTATGCTACATGTATTACCCACTATGAAAACTATATATCTACATATTCATTGGATCTGGTACTCTGACTTACACCTCCAGCACATTGATAAAATTAGTGCATATATTTTGAAGATTTCATCTCAAAACTAAAGGATGTTTGCTCAGTTTATCACAGCTAGTGATACAGAAAGGCAAGTCCTCAGCAAGGACTCTGACTGCAATGTCAGTTCACATGAGCCCTTCCTCAGCAAGGACTCTGACTGCAATGTCAGTTCACATGTGCCCTTGCTCAGCAAGGACTCTGACTGCAATGTCAGTTCACATGTGCCCTTGCTCAGCAAGGACTCTGACTGCAATGTCAGTTCACATGTGCCCTTGCTCAGCAAGGACTCGGCCTACAAAGTGTTAAAATAAAAACCTTGCATGTTATGTCAGACAATGAGTTCATATGTGGCTACAGTAATGAGACATTTCATCTGTTTAAAAATTTTCGTACTTTTGCTGTATACAATGACTATATATGATTTAATACAGATGCCCAGTAAAGCTATCCACATGCTATTACCAAAAGAAACTGATTAACATATATATGATGAAATGTGCACATACGGGTTTGTCTCAGTACATGAACTATTAGTAAACCAAAATCTGAAATATCTTTATCTTTGATCAATGATATTACATATTGTATCACAAATGACAATACTTTTGATAATTAATCAATAAAATCAACTGCTAAACAAACATTTCAGGAGCCATGGCTTATGTTCACCCTTCTCACATAAGATTTAGAATGCAGCTATCAATATATTATTCTCCAAGACTTCACCATGAAATATTTTCATTTGTAAATCTGTAGTTTGTCCATCCTTTTCCTGCTCAAAAATGTTGGGGTCAAAGTTTGCAATGTGGACCTTTGCCAAGGCAAGATAAATCTAAAACGACCACTAGATGAATGTCTACCATAACTTTGACCTATTAAATTTCTGGTATCATTTATCAACATTCAAACTAGCAAAGAGTAGATGAGAGCTGATGACTTCATCTATAAAATTAAGGCGAGAAAATTCCATCATGGGTGTACTTGACCGAGGACAAGTGCCCCTATCATTTACATGTTATTTTACTGGATTTTCACTTGTCCTGCATTAAATTTTACTTGACCCAGACAATAGGACATAGGAAGTTAAGAAAATTTAGGAAAATTCCTATGTCCTATTGCCCAGAACAAGTAAAATTTGATGCAGGACAAGTGAAAATCCAGTAAAACTAGATGTAATAGTGGTGCTTGCACCACTGAGGGGACCACCGTATGCAAACATGGGACAGTTTAGGGCAGCAACTATTGCTGCATACTAGAAGTTTACCCCTCTAATAAGGTCACGTTTCCAGTGCATTTGGGGTGGTCTCAATAGAAGGGGAATCACTTCGGCAGAAATAGTGTCTTACCTTAGGTAATGTCAATGAAAACTTGGGCATGGTCACTACAGTATGTTGCTACTGTATACACTGAAGAGACTGAAATGTTATTCCAGTCCAAATATGGTCAAGGAGTGATCCTGAGTGGCTGTGTGACCTTGAGAAATAGGTCAAAGTCACTCATGTTGAAACTTAACATTGGCCCTATAGAGGACTATAATCATGTACAATATAAAACCCATAAATGAAAAAGTTTGTACATTTTTGTGCAGACACTGAATTTCACAAAAGTGGCTGTGTGACATTAGGGAAATTGGGTCAAGGTCACTCATGTTTGAACTTGACCTTGGTCTGGTAGAAAACTATAATGCTTTTTAATATGAAAGCCCTAGCTCAAAAACTTCTCAAGTTATCATGCAGAAATCACGCCAACACCATATTCACTAATGTCGCTCTGTACCCATCAGAATTGGGTCAAGGTCACCCATCTTCTAACTTGACTTAGCCTTTACAGGGAGATATAATCTTGTGCAATATCAAAGCCTTACCTCACAAAAGTGGCTGTGTGACATTAGGGAAATTGGGTCAAGGTTACCCAATTTTGATCTTGATCTAGCCCTTAAAGACGACAATAATCTTGTGTAATATGAAAGCCCTAGTTCAAAACTTCTTAAGTTATCATGCGGACAACAAATTCACTAATGTGGCTCTGTGACCTTGGGAATTGGGTCAGGGTCACCCAACTTTGAACTTAACCTAACCTGTATGTCGGGTGGTCTTTCATGACAGGTACAGTAGTCCTTCCATTGATGGACCACCTGCCTTTCAAGACAACATCCATCAGGTCCCTAGGCCTATCTCTTCTGTTAGTCTACCTCCATTGAGAAACCACCTGCTTTTTGTGACCACTTTTAGACCTGCCCCAAGGGTGGTCAATCAGAACAGGGAATACTGTATATGTATGAAGCATAAGGATGCAGACAGTTATGGAATTTGAAGACAGGCGGTGCTCACTTAAGATACAGCTGTCATGTTAAAGTCTGCAGTAAACATGGCATGGCCAACAGTGGCATTTAATTTACACAGCATTCCTACAAGTGCATCAGTTACAAGTGCCTAATCATATACAGTGAAACCTATCTTCAAAGACCTACCCTAGAGATGACCAAATTGTGGCCTCTCACAACAGGTGCTCTGTCATAAAGGTATAAATAACATGAGAAGCACAAAGTAACAATTTTAAAATTTTGAAATGGTGTCCTTTCAAGGCAGATGGTCTTTCATTGAGGGGTCTTTCCTGACAGGTATTACTGTATGTTGACAGTCCCAAATAGTGAAACAAATGATGCACCTTTGTCAACTTTCACAACTTCAGTTCACCTGACAATCTCTAACCATGCCAGCACTTGTCCTGGTTCATACAGTCAACATTGATGATGCACCTTGGCCAATGGGGTCATACGTGTATTTTTAAGATAGCTGGACCATTTGAATCCATCTACAGTAGAGCAGTGCTCAGTTTGTACTTTTTGCCTCTGTTTTGCAGAGTATGTAAACTCCAGTGCAAGAACTGGAACATCATATTAAAATTACAGTAAGTAAAATGACTAACAGGGTCAGATTCACAAGTGTCTTATCCAGACTGAGCTGGACTATATATGAAAAGAACAATCAGTTGCAGTGGAACTTCTCAGGAACATTCAACAACCTGCTACATTGTATACACTTAATACTACACTAAATCACTCTCTCTATGTAATAAAACATGGCTCTCCTGAATTGTAAACTGCATATACATTTAGGTGTTTGTATTTCTGTATGCTTTCTACTGTCTATACAGTAAAATTTTGATGGCCTCTGGGAAGATAAGTGTGCTCCAGCATACTGAGTCATCCAATCAAAATGAAGTTTTACACATGTATATACATGCATACACACACAGATATATATATATATATATATATATATATATATATATATATATATATTACATTGCATAAAATGGACAGGTATAACCAGCAATTACAGGTGTACTCTTGCACTTAGCACTCAACCCATGTCATGTATCTGTTGACCTGGAGCATTTTACCTGGGTAGGTATCATCAACAATTCTCTTTCAAATTGTTGTTCATTACTGTTGAAATTGGTCAAATGCATTCAAGTACACAATTTTTTTTTGTTTTTGTTTGTGTTTTTCTTTTGTTTGTTTGTTTGTTTGTTAATTTTTTTTTTTTTTTTGGGGGGGGGTATAAAAACACAGGGATATCCGTCTTGTAAGCCCCTCCACCCTCTGCTCCCAAAGATGAGTCACCCTCCCTACAAAAGTCACTCCTCGATGCACAATGCACAAGGTATCTTAGTTTCTTCAGTCTTGCATAAGACTGCCCCTCTTTTCTAAAGCCTGGTGCTTTCAGAGTGGCCTTACAAAAGACAGACCAATATAGCATGTTGCAAATTCACAGCACATGGTAATCAAAATAGCGTTCAGAGAACGGATTACCCTTGGCGCCCACAATCTTTTTTTTCCTCAATTCTGCAATTTTTTTTGAGACTTCACAGTAGAATTTACATACAATTTCCATATTGATGTCTATGAAATGCAAGAGCACGTTTGGGTGTATTTTTGGGGCAAGTCTTGGTGACAGAGACCACTGTATTCTGCATCACTCAGACAGTCATCGAATCAATACTTCAAAAGTTGCGTAACACATTTAAGAATAATAAGAGGAAGCTGGTTTTCGATAGGAATGTGGTCCACTATAATATGCATCTCTGAAAAAAAAATTGATGATGCTGCGTTGGATCCTTGAGATATTATGGTCATGTCATCCCCTTGTGCACCACTCAGATGGCCTTGAGGATAAATACTTTTAGGTTTCATAAAAAGTTTAGAAGTTAAAAGAGGAAGCTTGTTTTGAATAGGAACCCGGTCCACCATAAGATGCACCTCTGATACAAATTTGGATAAGCTGTGGTAAATATTTTTGAGATATTGCACTAACATCCTTAGGGTTGACGCCACGGAGACAGCCTTCAAACAGATACATTAAAAGTTTCATAAAAAGTTTAATCATAAGGTCCTTCTGTGACAAAAATTTGGTGAAGCTACCATGAATATTTTTGGAGATATCATGGTAATGTTGACGAGACAGACAAACATCTCTAGTATGTTGAATACTTATGTACTAACAATGACCGTGAAGTGAGTGTTTAAGGTAATTAACTATAGTCACCTCTACACCCAAGTGATGAAATAGGAGGAGCAAACAATGAACGATGGTTTCTGACTGTAGACAGACTAGAGAAAATATCTAGGTGGGTTTAAGTTAGCTTTACGGTATACCAACAATCGCCCTACCACCACTTCTATGTTAGCCCTACCTAAATCTATAGATTAATATAATCTATTAGTGCCTTGGAATGAGTGTTGTATTTTGTCAGTATTGTTCCACATCTATGGAAACACTTCAACAGAGTTTTATATAGCTTTTGTGGCATAGTTTTTTAATCAATATTCTTATCCTCCTTACAAATTCACTTGTATGTGATGTGTTTCTGCTAATGCGCAAAACCTGTCGAATGACCACACCATAGGCTAGATTCTCTAGAATGTTTCCAGTGATATCAGGATATGAAACTATGTCAAATGTGAATCGTTCTCATTTGTCAAAAATCTTTGTCACATACTCTTTGTTGTCAATCCCTATTTCAAGATTAAGGAAAGTTGGACAATGCAGGGAACAACAATACCCTCCGGCACTTTATGTGCCGAGGATAAAAATGGGTAATGGGGGTTCCATGTATGGCATGCACAGTAAGCCAAGTTTCATGCTTGTAAATAACCTACCTTGCCTACAATTGGTACATTCACTGACCCCCAGGTGTCAGCAGCCCAGTGGACCAAACCGCTGAAGAAGTCAGCTGTCACAATTCCCAACACTACAATACAAACACCAAGAATCAATGCTAGCTTAAAATTCATACACATAAATGCTAGGTCATGTTGTGTCAAGAGCCGCACAGCATATACATTATTAACTGAGTATCAGAGCACATGACTCTACAGGGCTTGTTGGAGATGAACTCAACATGGCCAACTTTTTATGTACAGTTTCAACTGAAGCGTTTCTTTTCTTCAATATTATTCCCACGCTCTCTTTGTCATGCATTACCCGTTGAATGAGACAAACACATTTTGAATGTTACATGCTTTATTACATGTATAATTACGGACGTTTTTCTAATGTTAAATGTACTATTGTGAGCAATCACCTGCAGAAAGCGACCAGCAACCAGGTAAAAATTTGGCAGAACACACTGCAAACTACCGCTTTTGGACGAGACTCTCTAGTGTCAAACATGGACAAACCCTGATGTTTTCCCATCATATACGACGAAAATGTAACTGTCATTCATTCAAATGTCATAATTCCCCTGTGTTTCAAACTTCATTTCAAATAATCGGTATTTTTTTAAGTGCATCGCAACTTGGAACATGCGACATTCACTATTTTGGAGTTGGAAGTCAAACTGGCCGGCACCTGGTGCCTGTGGTGCCGTCTACTACTGAACCTTTGTTTTGCATAAATGACAAATGAACGGTCTCAAGAATATTCTGAATACATTACTTACTATCTTGACCTTAATCTGCATGCTCAGTTATGTCAAGTTCATTGTTAGAAGTTCGTAAGCCCGCTTGCAAGGACACACTTGAATCCACCATTTGTAATTTGCATTCGGGTACAAATTACTTAGCGGAACTTGGTGAATTCCGGAGTGATCTGTGGTCTGGCATTGGTCAAGTAGCAAAACACAGATATACACGTGGTGCTGTGTTGCCACATATTTTATATTTGATTACATTAAAATTATTAAAGGTCTGAAATTTGGCATTACTTTGATTATACTACAATTAAATTATTGAACCAACAGTCATACTTTTTGCGTAACTTCGGTGAACTCCGGACACGCAGGTGCTCTGAGATTTGTTGATGAACTTGACTTGAGCCAAGTCTACCACTGGCGGATATGTTCAAGTACAAAAATGCATACACGTGGTGTTTTGTTTGCCGTTGCTTTTATATTTGATTAAATTAAATTATTACAGGTTTTTCTGCATTACTGCCATCATGCTATGATTAAATTGAACCGAGACAAGAAGAATGAATTCGTCTGCGTCCAAACATTTAACCGGTCGCATCGTGAGGCTGGGTGGAATATGATGATTGACGCTCAGCACAACAGCTTCAAAAATTTGAAAAGGTTTTTTTTGTCGACAAACTGAGGAAAAACAAGTATGGTACATATACTTGTTGTACAGTAAAAAAAATCAACCATATCACACTTTTATCTATTTCAGGACCTAGCCTTTAATTTTACCGCTTGCGTTTTGTTTTGCCAACAGTGTACACTGATTAACGATATCATCAACTCGGACACTTCTGATCTATGGATTAGTACGGTAAGGATAATAAACGGAACTGCTCAACTTTAATAGTAAGAGCAAAATCTTGCAGCCGCTCATGTAGCGATTCTGAGCAGACCTAACATACTCAGCAGACTTGTGAAACTCCCGGGGTAAAATTGCACAGGTTTGTCTTTGAATCTTTACTGATTAAATAGCGACCATGATTATCATGAAGTTTCTTTTTAATGAAGTTGTTGAACATAAATAAGAATACTGTGGCAAAAATATATTTTATTTCCATGCACGTGCAGGGTTAGAATTTAACTTTATTTGTAACATGCCCTGTGGGCAAGTTACATATAAGCCCAACTTGCCCCGAGAGTCCTCAACTTGCCACACAAAACCATCAACTTAATAACAAATATTTATTATATATGGTGGAACAGTCTTGTTTTTTTTGTGGCATCATTTACCATGCCTTGAATATCAGCACCTTCATTTGGTGTCAGTTTCTTTCCAAATTCCATACAGAATATGGACGGGCTGGTTACACCAAAAATGTCGAAAGTCACTTTCAGTGAGACACCAGCACCACCTCTCACATTGTATTCTTTTCTTCCCCGTGTCCTTTGCACCCTTTTCAGAGGCTTTGTCGATCCAAATAGCCACATACTTTAGGATATTTGAACTGCTAGGTTGCACATTTATTACTGCATGGTTAACAATGGCAAAGAAAGTATTTAAAGATAGACACGACATCAGTTGGAACCAATCAGTGCATATATTGATATAGCTTATTGTGAATTGTGCAACAGTACTAGTTTAACTACAGTGAGCACTTAGCTTTGTAACTAGTGAGAAAAGAATATCAACTCTTGATTATTTTTAATCACCTTTCTTCAACTTGCCCGATGGGAAACAAAGTTATAAAGTGAACTTGCTCGACTGCATTTGAATTTGCCTCGGGACATCGGGCACCTGCTAAATTCGAACCCTGACGTGTGTGTAAAAGAAAGTCCAGTAGCTGGCCCAACACTAGCGTGTACCACACCGGCCTTTAGAAAGTCCGAAAGATACCCAAGCCAATCTCGCGCCCATGTATTTTTAACATGCCCGGTCGGGAATCTTTGTCTTTATCTTAACATGCCCGGCACCATCTCAGGGTGTCTCGGGACGTCAGACACCTGATAAATTTGAGCCCTGCCTACCTGTCAAACCTTTTGTCTCTCATGATTTGCTACATTGTATCCCAATGGTATAACAATGCAAACTTGAAGCTCTAGAGGGCAGCACTGGGGATGTGGGACTACCTGACATCTCACATATAGGAGGTGCAAGTGTAAATAATAACATCTCGTTGATTACGGACTACCAGGTAGTCCCTCTTGACCACAAGGGCAATCTACTAATTCACATGTTCTGGGCACATTAAAATATGGATACTTCTTGTATAATGAAGAATAATTTAATTCATTCTTTGCCAACAGGACTTCCTTAAACTTACAGATTGTCTTTTGGGTGGGATTGGCATGTTTTGTACAAGCTAATTGAATCACTCACTTCAAAGAAAAATCAGTCATGATGTCATCTTATTGGCAAAATAAAGTTCTGTGACAAACAATGGTTAGGTATAAATTTTGAATTAAAATTACCGGTGGTATATTTTATTGAAAAACAAGACCACAGAGGGACACTAGTGTATTCATTTGCTGTTGGAACATCTCCTAACATAAGCTCAACATCCTATCAATTACAGCCATGACACATCTCCTGTGAGCACACATGTTTTTACAGATATAAATTTTCATGGTTTTAACATTTCAGGCACTTAACTGCAGTTTATATAGAGAATCTTACATGGCTGAGAGTGAGTGACTATTTTTCTCTTACTTATACTCCTCAGCGCCCAATTTCTATTGTTTTCAGCGGAGTCTAATTTTCATAGAGCTCCTCTCTTCCTAGGAGTCTAATTGAATTAGATCCGCTGAAGTGCAAGTGACCTCATGACGGGACTTTGCAATGGAACTTCGACAATTTTTGTCTACACTTTTTAATGAAAAAAATATTTTGTCCCTGGCAGGGTTCGAACCACGAATTCTGTGATCTACGGCTGAGCGTGCTGTCCATTACGCTAAACAGCTGAGACGATGCTATAAGGATTTTACATAATATTTATTCCAGCGTGTCTATTGTTGACCAGCATTGAATAGGGTCAGGGAGCGTGACAGGTCAAGTGTCAAAGGTCGTTACATTATGTACTCTTACTTGTCGCTTTTCTCTTCGAAATCAAGTCTTTTAACTTTGTTTCAAGTAGGAAATACTTTTATAATACCCATCTTTTGGAGTATAAGTATGTCAGACGCCTCGTAGAGTTTTCCAATTGAATTAGAAGACTCGCGCTGCGCGCTCGTCTTCTAATTCAATTGGAAAACTCTACACGGCGTCTAACCTATACTTAGAATCATTGTTGGTGTAAAAAATCATCTATGACCTGCGGTCACTATGATTTTCCCCACCACCAAAGATTCCTCATGAGAGAAAAATAGTCACTCACTCTCCAGCCATATAAGATTTTGTTTATTCTCTTTAATTGGGTATTAATCACAAAAAATATGCCCTGGGCCTACTTTCAACACCTACCTGGTGTGGCAGGTTTGTTTACATTTGTTGCAGTCATTCTAAGTCACACGTGACGTATAAAAGAAAATTGCTCGCGCACATTTGATTTTGTCTAAATGTCAATGCATGAAGTCACTGGTGCAGGCATGTCACAGTTAATTTGTAACAATGTTTAGTTCATGTGATCTACAGTGAGTTACTACTTTTGAATTTCACGGTAGAAAATGATAATTCATCCTCCAACATAGAATAAATTTCACTATTTTGAACAAGTATCCTATTAATATGTTATTTCATCATGTTTTCATTTTCGAGAGTTTGTGCCATCAGCAAACTCAGTGAAAATAAAAATACAGCAAAATTCAGTGAATTTACAGTATCCATGGGGCCAGCCAAAAATGTCAACATTTTCACATTAGGACACAGAGTATGCTTGGGGGGGGGGGGGGGGGGCTGAGGGCCAGTGTATGCTTTTTTTTTACACGAAAATGTTGATTTTTTTTTTTTGTTTACCGATAAATGTTCAAACCTAAATATTTATGATAATATGTGCTTAAGCAGCTTAATCAACATTAGATGCACAGGTTTTAGGGTCTGAATATGTGGCGAAACAATATAGCTTTGCATTTTGGTTTGAAAAATCAACATTTTTAAAGTACTAATTTCAAGGGGGGTGGGGGTCCTACGAAATAGTACTCTATGTACTAATGTGAAAATGTTGATAACTTTGGCTGGCCCTTTGCCTGCTGAGACAGACTAAGTTACGCTTTTGTTACTGTGTGGGCACTCCATTTATCGGCGGAGAGCGGTCAGACACGTGGAACAATATTCTGTTTAGCAGGCAAGCCAGCCCCTTACAGCTTGGACTAATTTCAGATCATTACACCCATGATCCCACTTGAAAATGTTATAGGTTTCTTCCTTGTGCTTACAGGACTACAGAGAATACTTCGGTGCACTTGCCATGCAAGGCTCAGAGATGTGTTCACAGTTCTCTCCCTTGGGTCCTAATTATAAGCTTTGTACAACCAGTTGGCAAAGCAAAAGGCTGTTAGCTTAATTGGATCCTGGGGATGCAGAATATGTGCAAGCCACATGTATGTATTAGACGTAAGTTTGCTGATGAATAATGAATGTCCAGAGAATTTAACTACCTGGCAAGTACATGATGTAAGCTGGCAAAACAGCCTTAGTGGACCTATCTGGACACCTGCTGAGCAGTTCCATTTTAAATGCACTGAAGCAACTATATTTCTGTATCTACACTCATAAAACTGTATATTTTCTGTTTCGTACAGATGTGTAGTTTTCTCTCGCATGAACAGAAAGGTTGTAAGTTATTATGGCCAAACATGAGCAGTGCTTTTGTAAAGGGGTCTCATTTACACTTTGCGACACTATTTCTCCAACCATATAACAGATGCCAGCTTGAAAATTTGCTAAACTGTACCTTTAATCACAACTTAGGAAGTCAATTCTTGGTTTTTCTTTAAACACGGAAGTTTTTATTTTATGAGCATTCAAAGGGGTTTTGGCAGACTTTGGCAACTACTTCATTTTTGAAGCTTTAAAACTCATATATTCAAGAAATAGAATCTAAAAACTGAGAGATGACTTCATAAGTTACATTCTTATCTTCCAAATCCCACTGATCTTGTAAGAATTGATCAAATACTTTTTGAGCTAGGCTGTCACAAAACTTAAGATGTTATGTAAAAATATGTTTCCAAGAAATCTGCAATGAAAGGTGAAACAGAAGATTTGAAAGGGTAACAGGCCATTACATGAAATCTACCGACTCCCTCACATTGTTCTTTTGTCTGCGGTATAATCTGCAGCTAGGGCCATGAATCCTCAGATCTCCAGAAAATGAAATGTGGTAGCCTCCAGGCTACTTGACCAATGGTTACCACTTACTTCGAGGGAGGGAGGGGGCAGGAACCAAAACAGTCAACCTGTCCCAATGAAAATTACACTGGCAGCAGCCACTGAAATGAACAACCTTTGTGCTAGGCCTGTGTGAGTGAGTGAGTGAGTGAGTGAGTGAGTGAGTGAGTGAGAGAGAGAGAGAGAGAGAGATGGGCCTTGATAAAGGCTTAGAAACAAACTCTGTTTATGATATCTACCCTTTAATTTTATTTCCAATCCAATCATTTGATACTCATATGTCACAGCATAATACACATTTCCTTCTATTCCAAATTTGATACACAAATATTTTAATATTTTTCAGCCAATGCATGATTCACACACACACACACACACACACACACACACACACACACACACACACACACACACACACACACACACACACAATATTATATGTAAAACATCTTACTTATAAAAAACACAAAAAAGTTATAAGAACTTGACCGTCAGCCATGTCATGTGCAAAGACATGGACTATGAGATCACATTGCTCAACAAAAATCCTGCTTGACCTGACAGTTGATACGTACCCTGCAAATTATGCACAAAGTGTAATATTTACTCATAAAACCACCATCTTTTTTCACATTTTTATTGAAATATTCGTATCATGTCATTTACCACTTTGAAATTATATACGTGCATACTCTGTCAATTACCTATTCTTTTCAACTTATTTGTTAAAGCCATTAACATGTAGGGTTCCTCATTTTTGGGTACGTCTTGGGCATGTCCTAAAACTAAGCTAGACACAGAAGCACCTGCATTGTAGATTATTCTTACATAATTTCGCCTTTGGCAATTTGTTATGGTTCCAAGATTATGACCTAGAGTCCTTGCTATGGGTATATTAGGCCAGCATACCATACACCAGTGAACCTTTCGGTGTAAATATTTATCACAGCTCTCTATCAGGTTGGCTTACAAGCATGACTACAGTAAATATACCATGCCTACAATGCAATGTATACAATGTAACACATGACTCTGTCAGTATGCACTGACTCACTTGTACACACGGCTGTATATATACCATAAATATGCCCCACATAATATAATCACGTTATGATTCAACTGAAGCGCTGTGATTGCATGCAATCACTGGAATGCCTCCCCATCGCCCCTGTTCACCCCGCCCTTAAACTCCCAACACATTGCTCTAAGTGTACAAAAAAGTTAAAAATTCAAGAAGCTCTTTCTTTGAAGATAATCTGTGTAACTTTTTGAGCATGTCATGGTCAAGGAAAGAGGAAAAAAAAAAAAAAAAATGAAAGCTGCCTATTATAACCCCCTGACCACCAATGGATATGGTACATTACGTTTTTAGCAGATTTGTCTTCATCTGGAGTACAGTATATGAATCAGTAAATGTCAGTGAAGAAAAATGGTAGTTGAGTGGTATCTTTATGGAGCTGTCTTAATAGGGAGATTTCCTTGTATCTGTAGTGTAAAAGGTGAACCGACAACAATATATACAGTAGTACCTGCAATGGCTGACCACAGGGGTGTCCAGTCACCTGGTGTCACATTTGCGATGTGCAGAGCTTTTTGCAATGTTAAATGACGTGGTGACCAGTCACCTGCTAAACGTGGTAAGTCAAAATAAAGTTTTTGCGGTCAGTCAAAACCCAAGCTTTTTGCAGTCAGCGGTCAGTCAAACCCAACTTTTTTGAGGTCAGCGGTCATTATACAAAACAAAAAAAAATCACAGGTAACTGTGGTAAACAGCAACTCTAATAATTTGCAGTCACTTCAAATGGAAACAAAGTAAGATTTATGAAAAGATACCAGCACACAGACGTCCAATCAAATTCCTATGCTTGAAGCGTAAATTTACCTAACTTTAAAACAGCTATAAAACCTAGTATAAACCCTAGTAATATCACTCACTGTCTGGCATATGTTCTCAAAAGGTCTTCAGATTAATATTAGGAGGAAATTTGTATGCTATCATGCTTCAAAATTACAACTTTATTGCTTTAACTTTGCATGTGTTTACGTGCAACAGTGAGAATGCATCCATGTTGACCTAGATGCGTGATGCACCATGGGAGTTCTTTCTTTTTTGTTTCATTCCGACCGCTTTATGGAAATTACCAATGTTCGACGATGTTCGTAAACATGACAACATGGTTCAATGAAGCGATCGCAAGGACGCATGAGCATATTTTCAGGAACAAATAAAATCTGTTGATTTATATCACCAAAGCGGCTGGTTGTCACTCCTTTCACAGTGGTTTAAAGCTAAACCACAAGCAACCAAATTGAATGCACCAATCATCGTGATTTTTTTTCCCCATGACAATGTTGCAAGGGCATTTCCCTGTGCAGCTGTGGTCAGGTGTTGGCAAATTATCCACTTTCACACCCCAATAAAACTTTATTACCACTTCCCTTTGCTCACCATCTATAGATTTACCACAACATTTGTCCCCTGAAGTGTTTGTGTGTCAGACCTGTTTACTTCTATGATTTCTCCGTATTTCCTACTGATTGTGAACGCAAAATATGCTCTACGGATCAGCTGTCAATTTCTACACCTACGTTTGCAGTAAACTTTTAGATGTAATTTTCATAACATTGTAATTTTGGACCAGTATTTTCAATAGAAGCATCGTGTTGTTCAGTCAGCCTGAACACTAGGGATTCAACAAGCCCCAAGCCAGGCCAGCCACAGATGATGCTTTAGAAGTTGTTGCAACTCATTGACCCCTGAGTGCTCCCTTTGAAGTCCAGTAAAACACAGGTGCCGGTTGGCCATATTTGCATACCTGTAGTGACTGGTCACCTGCTGTAGGTGGTCACTTTTACTTGCCAGAAGGGGTGACCGCATATAGCAGGTACTACTGTTTAATTTTTTCCAAATTTGAGAAACATTCATCCAGGTATTTATGGTGAGAAAGATGGACAGTTATAGGTCACACTATCTTGTGTAAGTAGGTCAAAGTGACCTCTAATTCTAATCAGCTAAAGGGGGTCTAAGTATGCATCTATGTATCAAATTGTAAAATTGTATTTTGAAGATATGGCCCTAGATATATCATATAAATACTATGACTTTATTAACACTCCACCTATTAAACAGGAAGAGAGAGGCTGAGCTACATGTATTGAATTTCGACTGACAGCATCATTAGTGAAAAGCATCTAGTTTGATTTTTGTTTTTAAATGGACAATGTAGATGCAACAAATCAGAAAAACATGCCCTCAGTCAACAGTTGTCTTGGCATGGGTAGGCCACCTGACGTGTGCCAGGGATGGCTGCTGAGTCAGTCTTAATCCAAAGGTTTACGCATCCAAATGATATTCTGTTCCACAAGAGGATTTGTTACTGCAAATGTGAGCTCTTAACTTCCTTTCCCATTTCATTGAAAAACATGTTTTATACCTGTTTTCAGAGACCCCTCCAATGAGAGATCACATATTTTTTAAGACTGCTCTCTCAGAACACTGTGCTATCTTTTCCTTGTTATTATACCTCTAATGAAAGACCACCTGTTTTGAGAGACCACATTTTCACCTGCCCTGGGGAAGTCTGTCAAGACAGGGACCACTGTATTACCAAACTATCAAAGTCATGAGATCCTCTAAGAATTACTTTTCTATTTCTGAATGACCTATTGTTACCCTCCCCAAGTCACGCTGCTGCAAATGTATACAGATGACCCTCCTTTTAAATGCCACCTTTTGAATGTCGTTCATTTTCTTTGAGAAACCACCTGTTTGACTTGACCACTTTTAGATCTGCCCTAGTGGTGGTCTCTCTTGAAAAGGAGAGGCTACTGTGCATCCACACATATCCATTTATACAGAAATCTACAAGGACACTGACAACTTCCTGTAATTTGAGCGACTGGTAACATGGTCAATTTTTAAATGGTGAAGTTCACTGTGCATTATGATATGGTCAATGGGCTACAGTGTCAAGTTGTTTGCATGGTGTCAGGAAAAATTGCATTTTTGTTTCATCAAATGGCTAAGCTGTTTGAAAAAGAAAATAAAAACAACCATAACTGAAATCTGGACATTCACTCTTCTGTAAAATAAAGAAAAATGTAACTTACGGCCAGCAACAAGTACCGACATCCAATTTTCTGGCTGGAAGTTGATGCACAGGTTACAGAAGTTGAAGACAAACAAACAAACGGTGATCACCACACATACGATCTCTTGAATCCTCTTTTCTGTAACAACAATAACAAAATCACATTTAGCAGGGTTACAACTAGTACTTGTGTGTATATTTCAGAAATGTCATAAGATGATTTCCATACAGATGAAGATAAAATAGCTAAGCTTTAAGTGTTGAATGTTTTATTGCTACCAAGTACTTGTTAGACACAAAAACAATTAAGAAAAGAAAAGTCAGTGGTTCTGGCACTGCCCAAGGCCTGTGACCATAGTATGGATTCAGTTAAACTAAGTTGTATAAAAAGTGTCTTTATTATTTCAACAATATATGCAAAGAAACACTGATGCACCATAAAATATCATCAGACAGATATTATACCTGTACCTAAAACCCACATGATCTTCAAATTAACCATCTGAAGATCAAGTGAATAGCTTTCCTTGAAAAACTCCTGGTACAATGTAACTACCATGTACCATGGATATCAACCCCCCCCCCCCCCCCCCTTAAGCCAGCCAAAACTGGCTGGTGGTCAAATGTTGTCCACTTCAGAGTTTCAAATAATTTCAACAATAATCAAACATAAATTGACTGGGAATTGTAGAGGAGACCTTTATCAAAATCACATGATCCGTGTCAACAGCTTTTCTTGGCATGGGTTAGGTACTTAGTGTCCAACTCATGGCAACAGAAGCTGTTGACTCAGTCTTAATTTAAGGGAAAAGGGTTAACCATTACAAAGTTGATGACTCAGTCTTAATTCAAGAGGGAAATGGTTAACCATGTATCTTCTACATACATCACGCAAAGATGTAATCAAACAGCAAGAATTCATCAAAGTAAGAAGCAGACAATATTGTTATATTAATGACACTGGTTAGTTCTGGTAATTTTATTGAGAAAAAGTTAAATTTAAAAAAATGAATAAATCACATACAGAATCCTCTTAAAATTATGCAAGCCCAACCCACCCACGCTGCTGACTCAGTCTTGATTCATGGGAGGAAAGGTTTCTAGTCTCAGAAAGTTCTGTTCCAGACAACACGCATTTCAAGGCAAGCTGCAGCTGAAAACATGCCAGGCTTTGATAATTCATGTTGCAATTGGTTTAATAAAACACAAACCACAGTAGCAAAAGCAGGTATCAACACTCTAACACCACAACTGCAGAAATTCTGGAAAGACCTCTGAAACGGACCTCTCCTCTACATTTAACACTTTCCATCAGCTTCAATTGAAGCAAGTCACAGCTATCCTCAAAGATCTGTCCCCTATGCATTGTACTATGTATATTTGTGAAATATGAATGTGTGCAGTTACTGAAATGGCCATCCTCACTCCCCCCACATACAACCCCTCAGTAATCTTAGCCATATCAGTTACTTTGTGCCACACTTAACTCATTCCATACAAGTCCCTGATTTTTCCATATATTTACCTAGATTTAAGATGACAATTGCATATTTAAATTCTTCACGAAAAGAGCCTTCATTCAAGTACCAACATGCCTATGGTCTTAAGTCCGTGGTTCTGGCACTGCCTGGCAAGTCATGCTGCAGCTGCCGCAAGGACAGCTGCAGCATGACTTGCCAGGCAGTGCCAGAACCACTGACCAAGGCCTGTGACCATAATATGGAATGGGTTAAGTAAATACTGTCAATATAATTGCATGTACATCATGGTTTACAACTGAAGTAACGGTATGAACACTGGGGGATGTCCCATACTCTGTAACTTGTCACAATCAAAGACAAATGGGTAATCCTCATCACAGGGGCACTGATAACTTTGTATTGGTCAACCATAGGAGGTATACGTACACATATTTTGTTGCCTAGTTGAGCACATTAACCATAAGGTGAGCCCCTCAAATTAAAAGTGTAGGCATATGTGTATCCATACTTATTATTGTAGTTCATGTATGTCAAGATCTGTTTGTATGTAGTTAGTATGTAGTTAGTATAGTAGTATTGTTATGTCATTGCAGATGATGTCTTCATCGTATGTAACTTCAAGACCCAATAAATAATCTTGAATATTAAACATCCGATGAGTCTTTCTTTATGAAGACATCAAGTTCATATAAGTGAGGGTTCAACACAGACTTCAAGATGGTCGTCGTATCATGCCCAGCAGTTGGCTGCACCTACCAGACCAGTGACGAGGAAGCGGCAGTAGTAGCAGCCCTACTGAACATCCATGCCATGTCTCACACCCAGGCCACCGCTCCAGCAAGACCGAAGCTGGACCGTCCCCACATTGACATAGGTGTGGAACAGGAAACATGGAACAATTTTGTCAGACGCTGGGAAGCATTCCGCACCGGATCAAACATCAGCGAGGACACTGCTCCAACACAGTTATTTCAGTGCGCCAGCGAGGCTCTCGGCGACCTCATACTCAAGTCAGACCCGCACATCCAGTGTCGCCCAATGCAAGAGGTCCTGACAGTAATGCAGTCATTTGCAGTCATCCCTGTAGCCAAAGGTGTTAAAAGGGCTGAACTCATGCAGCTCCAACAAGCGCCTGATGAGCAGTTCCGTACATTTGCCGCTCGAGTCAAGGGAAAAGCAGAAACTTGCGGATTCTCTACCTCAGCCTTGTGTCCATGCGGTAAAACCGTCAAGGCCGACTATACCCTAGAGACAGTTCGAGATGTGCTACTGGCTGGCATCGCAGACATCGACATCAGGAGAGAAGCCTTGTGCACGGATGACATTCAGACTAAGTCCGTGAATGACGTTATTGCATTCGTTGAGGGGCGTGAAATGGCACGCAATGCTACACCACTGTCCACGCTATCTGCTCTCTCCTCGTTCAGACGCAACAAGGCACCATCCCATCTGCAGAACTCTACCCATAAAGCAGAGACATTCAAAAACCCAAATAAAACCACTCCACCATCTCCTGCTGAGAGGACCAAAACTGCCCCTTGTCCAGATTGTGGGAAACACTTCCAACTATACAAGGAAAGGGCCAATGGCAGCTGGAATACCAAACCCCACATGCAATGTCTGAATTGCTGGAGATCACATCGTCGTCAAGCTCCACGCCCCTTAGAAATCAGTGCTGCTGTGTTGACACCTGGTACCGAGGGAGAAATATCACAGATTTCATCCCTTGAGTGTTGTCCTACCCCATGTGCTGAGGTCCAGACAGTTACTCTTGAGCATAAAATATTCCAAAAGAGTGAGTGGCGTAAATGTATGTTCTCAAATCACCCACGTGCAACATTTCAACTCAG
This sequence comes from Hermodice carunculata, assembly GCA_964020975.1. Taxonomy (NCBI): domain Eukaryota; kingdom Metazoa; phylum Annelida; class Polychaeta; order Eunicida; family Amphinomidae; genus Hermodice; species Hermodice carunculata. The sequence continues at coordinate 90,002,387 of OZ026624.1, forward strand.
CATGGCGGAGCCGATAAATCCCCAAAAAACACAAACAGTCACCATCAGTGGGATCGCAGACACTGGTGCTCAATCTAATCTTTGGGGTCTCCGTGACTTTGAAGCAAACGGATTCTCAAGTAGTGACCTTCTCCCTGTGCATGTGAACATTCGGGCTGCAAATAAAAATCCTATTAATGTTATTGGGGCATTTCCAGGTTTATTCAAAGGACTTTCACCTGTTGGTGAAACCATATCTTGTACTTCCATGGTATATGTCAGTGATTCTGTTTCAGGGTTTTATTTGTCATTTGATACAATGGTTGATTTGTTGATGCTTGATAAACATTTCCCAACTATAGGCAGCTGCCCAAAAGCTCCAGAAAAAGCACCTCCGACCACAAGCCCCCAGCCATGTGACATTGATGTGTGTCAGGTGAGATCCCTCAATGCAGGATGTACAAATCCCCCACACGATGATCAAAGGTCATGTAGCTGCCCCCAACGATCGTCAGTCCCCAACCGTCCATCGTCACTACCATTCCCCCCCAAACCAGAGAACAATGATAAAATGCGCAAATGGTTACTGGACCGCTTTGCCAGCTCGACATTTAACACTTGTCCCCACCGGCCTCTGCCATGCATGACAGGTCCCCCAATTGAAATACACATTGACGCATCGGCCAAACCCCGGACATGCCACACTGCGGCACCAGTACCTTTACACTGGCAGGAAAGGGTTTACAGTGACCTTCTTCGTGATGAGGCCCTAGGTGTAATAGAAAAGGTTCCGTATGGAGAACCAGTCTCCTGGTGCCATCGTATGGTAGTGACAAGAAAACATGATGGGACCCCAAGACGAACAGTCGACCTCTCCCCACTGAACAAATTCTGCAAAAGGGAAACGTTTGCATCAGAATCCCCATTTCACTTGGCACGTCGCATCCCTGGTGACACATGGAAGACAGTAACAGACACTTGGAATGGCTACCACAGTGTTCCCCTACGTGAGTCGGACAGACACCTCACCACATTCATAACCCCCTTTGGGCGCTGGAGGTACACACGTGCCCCTCAAGGTTTCCTCTCATCCGGTGACGGCTACAACCGACGCTTTGATGCCATCCTTTCTGATTTCCAGAGGAAAGAAAGATGTGTGGATGACACGATCCACTATGACAGAGACCTGGAAACACACTGGTGGAGGACCATAGACTTCCTGTCCACTGTTGGATCTGCAGGTATTGTCCTCAACCCTGACAAATTTCAATTCGCCCAGCGCAGTGTGGACTTCGCCGGCTTCAACATCTCAGAAGGAACGATCAAACCACTGCCAAAGTACATTGACGCTATTAAGTCCTTCCCCACACCTACGTGCACAACGGACATCCGCAGCTGGTTTGGGCTTGTAAATCAGGTAGCCAATTATGCTCAGCTCCGCGATGTGATGGCACACTTTCGCCCATTTCTGAGTCCAAAATACAAGTTTTTCTGGACCCCTGTACTGGACCAGGCATTTCAGGAGTCAAAGGAGGCTATCATCAAAGCCATCTACAAAGGCGTTGAAATTTTTGACATCTCGAAGCCAACCTGCCTTCGTCCAGACTGGTCAGGTCGTGGAATTGGGTACTTTCTTCTTCAACAGCATTGCCACTGCAGTTCAGGCATGCCAGACTGTTGCTCAAGTGGCTGGAAAATCACACTTGCAGGATCACGCTTTCTGACAGGGGCAGAACAACGTTATGCACCAATTGAGGGGGAAGCTCTAGCCATAGCATGGGGTCTAGAACAGACCCACTACTTTACTCAAGGCTGCCCTAATCTCCTCGTAGTGACAGACCACAAGCCTTTGAAAAAGATATTTGGTGATCGAGCTCTCGATGAGATCTCAAACACCAGGCTTTTCCGTCTGAAGCAACGCACTTTACCATGGTACTTTCGCATTGAGCACATGCCGGGAAAAACAAACTGTGCAGCTGACGCTGCATCGAGATACCCATCACCAGAGAGCCAGGGTGGTGTGGTATCCCTTGAGGACTGTGCCGAATCCATGGTGGCAGCCTCCATATGCCGAGATATTGAAAGCATATCAACTATTTCATGGCCTCTTTTGGCTAGAGAAACACAGCGAGATCCTATCCTGTCCGAACTCTTGTGCGCCCTAGGCAATGGCTCAATGCAAGACCATCCCTCCTGCAAGGAGTACACCCGATACAAAGACTCCCTATACTCGACAGATGGCGTTATCCTCTACAAGGACCGAGTGGTTGTCCCATCATCTCTTCGCCAGCCGATTCTTGAAGGCCTTCATTCAGCCCATCAGGGTGTATCGGCAATGGAACTCCGTGCTCAGTCCATTGTCTTCTGGCCTGGTATGACAAATGATATTCAGCAGATCAGGTCTAAATGCCGGGATTGTAACAGGAACGCCCCGTCTCAGGCCCCTCTTCCTTCAGAACCTGCAATCCCCCCATCCACCCAATTTGAGCAGGTTTTTGCGGACTTCTTTGACTTTGGAGGACACCACTACCTTATAGTCGGTGATCGCTTATCAGGATGGCCTGAAATATTCTCAACACCAACTGGAAGCGCTCAAGCGGGAGCACGTGGCCTAATTGCATGTTTGAGAAGTTTCTTTTCAACATTCGGAGTGCCTGAAGAACTATCTAGTGATGGAGGCCCAGAATTTGTTGCGAGCATCACAAGCGAGTTCCTATCACGATGGGGGGTGAAGCACCGCAAATCATCCGCCTATCATCCACAGTCAAATGGACGTGCTGAAGTGGCTGTCAAATCAGCCAAAAGGCTCCTACGATCAAATATCAGCGCTACAGGAGTACTCGACAGTGACAAGCTACTTCGTGCCCTCCTTCAGCTTCGGAATACCCCGGACCCAGATTGCAACATTTCCCCAGCCCAAATTGTATTTGGTCGCCCCATTCGCGATGCCTTCTCATTTACGAACCGCCTCGAGAAGTTCTCCAATCCTGCCATCTGTCCTACTTGGCGTGAAGCCTGGGCTTTGAAAGAGTCGGCTCTCCGTGCCCGGTTTACGAAAACTTCAGAGGTGCTCAATGAGCATGCAAGGAGGCTCACAAAATTGTCAGTTGGTAATAGATGCTTCATCCAGAACCAGACAGGGAACACACCCAAACAATGGGACCGCACTGGCATCGTTGTAGAAGCATTACCACATGACCAATATGTGATCAAAGTTGACGGATCAGGGAGGTTAACGACGCGAAACAGGCGTTTCCTTCGCACCTTCGAACCTGCATCTACAGAAATTGAATATGCACCACCGTCAGTCATGATCAGTAAACAACCACCCAGGGTCAGCCCATTGATGCAACCATCCATCCCCATAACATCCCCAGATCATGCACCTGTGCCACAGGACTCAGATGAATCGTTTGGGGCAGATATGGATCACCCAGTCATGCTGAACTCTGGGAACACCCATCCCCAACCGTCCCCAGACCCCTCAACAAACCCCACTATCAGATCTCCTGCTCATAGCACAACCCCCGCATCCTGCAGGGTTACAGCACCGACTGTCAAAACCCCTGCTGCCTTAAAACGTCTGCTTGATCACAACAAGCAAGGCCTCAAGGAAACCATCAAGCCTCCGGAGGATGGGGGTAGACCACAACGTCAACGCCTTCCCATCAACTGATCCATACCATGAACTAGGGGGGGATGTAGGCATATGTGTATCCATACTTATTATTGTAGTTCATGTATGTCAAGATCTGTTTGTATGTAGTTAGTATGTAGTTAGTATAGTAGTATTGTTATGTCATTGCAGATGATGTCTTCATCGTATGTAACTTCAAGACCCAATAAATAATCTTGAATATTAAACATCCGATGAGTCTTTCTTTAAAAAGGTGCCAAGATATTACAAATTCTGTGTCCTTAATTTCTTTTAAAGAACTTCTGATCATCAAAAATTTTCATAAAATAAGTGAACATTAAAGTATTCCTTGGTGCATGCTGGTCAGTGAATAAGTCTGAGGCCTCAAAATCTGATCAGTTCATCTAAGCCTTCAGTACTTTTTAGCCAATTTTGAGCAGAAGTTGTACATGCACTTTTAAGAAATTGTGGTAACAAACATTCTCCAGACACTGACAGACATTTAAATACCAGGATGGACAGACAACCTGAAAACACAATGAATACCCCATAAGAGCAGTGATGCCAACCATCCCTCATCATAAGGGACACCCCTTGAAATTAATAGAGATTTAATCATTTTCAGCATTTGTCCTACATCAAAAGTTGGAATTTCTACTACACTATATTCTTTGCTATCAATTATTTTTGTCTGTGTAAGGACTCAAGTAGTTGTCCCTGAAATGGACTTTTAAATTTTGGTATCTCTGTGAAAGGCATTCAAACAAGGAAACAGCAGCAATGAAGAAAATAAAGATTGTGATGGGCTATAAATTGCAATCATAGCACATCAACTCTCCATTTCCTCTTCCACTCACTACTCTTGTACCTTGTGTACAGTGTTCTCTGCAGTTTAAAATAGAGGCCCTGCCTTTTTGTTTTGCTCCTTGCCCTTTGTCTTTGCTCCCATTGTGTTTTGCTCACTGTCCTTTTTTAAAACTTTTGCACCTGCTGCAGTACATTTTGACATTTGTTGTCTTGTCTTAACCACATGTTGCACCACACAAACACAGATTTTATTTAATTTGGTAAACCTTTTCATACAGTTCCATTTTCTTCTTGAAATGCTCTGCCTGCTTTCACAGCTGTAGAGACCAAGTTGCTATACATGTACAAAAATGATCTGTCCCATAAATTTTTGCTGTGTATTCTCATCCTTAGTAATTACAACTAACTAAACCAACTTTGTCTATATATCAGTGAAGGCGAAAAACATGACCAAACTCACATATGGTTGAATGAGAAATTGGCCAATTTTTTTTTAATCAAATACAAATTTAGTAGAAAATTAAATTGAAGATTTGCAGGTATTTAATCACAAGTTCTATGAAAAAAGATTTGAATGTCATTCACGCTTACACCAGACCTTTTTATGGCATATATAGTAGTCTAGAACATGAATTAGTCATGGTGGAAAAGTGGTCAGTGAATTCAAATTATTTCTGAAGAAGCCAGTTTGCCTCAATTGGTGTGATAATTGATCAACAAAACAATAAATCAAATTAAATGTATTTATTTTTCCATTTTTCACTGTTGGAATTCACCCATGCACAGCTCAGGAACAAAGGAATGCTGCAGTTTGTACTGTCCAGTTGTACAGTCCTCTGGCAGTTATGCATACACTTATACACATGCATAAAACTTCATTTTCAGAGGGTGCCCTGGTTAGTACCAAGAGCACTAATCTACCCCATGGCCCTCTATAAAATTAGTACATTTGACCTGATGATAAAAACATAAAATGATAATGTTAAAAGTAAAGGAAAAGAGAGGCTCCGAAACATGTTCTGAGTAGTTACCCACTGAAGACTCTCTAATTTACTTGGGCTAATACAGATTATGTTAAAATTCAACAGAAGAACGTGCACAAGATGTATAATAGTACTTCCATATGTATACAGGTTAGACAGTGACAGGTTAGCTTGTAGCGAGTAAGGAGTTCTGATTTCGGAGTAGGTTAATGACTACTAGGAAGTGGTACTGGACAAAAAGACAAATACAACAAGATTACACGACACTTCATAATTAACAATTGGCAATGTCACAGTCAGAATTATACTGCTCAAAACAACCTTTGATTAAAATGATCTGAACTTTTTTACTATAAATGTCTTTGACATCATTGATCATCTGACTATTTTAATTTTTGATGAAGTATGGCTTTGATGAAACTGAAGATCAACGAAATTGCCATTCATGAAGTGGAATTCTACAATATGTCTGTCATCAAAGTTACAATGTATCTGTACACTGGAGTACCCGTTATTTAACCACACTTCACACAGATCTGTTTGGGTCAATACATGTATTCATATTTCTCAGATCTATTTATGACTATTTTTGGCCCTGTCTGCAAAGATCTTTTAAGGTCAACTTTCTATCATGACACAGATCACCTTTATTCTTAACCCTGTGCAGTACCTTGGGTTCCCAGCTTCCACACTATATTTGTTTACTGAGTGACGTGTTTCTTTTTCCTTTTTTTTTAACAGTATATAATCACTAATTTAAAACAAAAATTAAATAATGAATTAGTAATAAATTTGAAACTTCATAAACTTGACAAGTTTATTCACAATCCATATTCACTTTCAAATTGTTCGGACATGGATGCCATAGCAGTAAGACACACAAAGACATACATGAATTATTAGACTTATTATGTGTACATATCAGATAATTACAATGTAGAAATTGATCAGTAAAAAAAAAAGGCATAATAAATCACTGTTGCAGCCACTGCTGCAATGTTCAATAAAATATAAATTTTGTATGCACTGCATATGTATTCTGAGCCCTTTCTGAAACTACGCAGCATGGATTAGAATGCAGATCAATTGGAACAGAGTTGAGCTCCTGTAATGTAGGGACGGATGTCCAGAACTGGGGTTAAATTGTTTTGCAGATACATTGTACTGGGGTCTTTATCCTTGATGATTAGACTAAATGCCACATGTAAGTGAACAGAACCAGAGCATTATACATAATTGATGTGATCTGCAAGTCATTTTTTACAAATTTTGCTCCTCTATCAAACATAGTATCATTTTAATTTATTCACAACATTTCTGATTTGTTGCCAAATTTTAATACCTGGTCAGGTGTTACACCAAAATATTTAAACTCCTTCACTTGCTTTACTTTATTTTTTTTTTCTGGTTAATCCAAGAGAAGCACTGATGTAGTTATAGTTTATTACTGGATACAGTTCTCAGGCCTCTGTATCCAGATATGGGCTGTAGTTCCTTACATGACAGGTTGTCTTGTGAGCAGGGTGGGGTGACACATTGATTCTATAAATTTCAGGATTATTATTTATTTATTTTTTTTCAAATTTATTCCATCTTAAGATGGAGGGGGGGGGGGGAGAACTTTGTTCAATCAAAATTTGAGTAAGTGAATGAATTAAAAATGCAATTTTTTTCTCACAGTTGTCGGGCAATCCATCAATTTTTCATGAACACAACACAACATTGTTGTGTAACATTGTACTGAAACATTCACAACAGTGCAACAGCTTTTTGGACTGAAAGGTCATGCTAGCACTGCAAAATCAGACAACTGCAAATTAGAATTTCATTATCATTATGTCACTTGTCATAGCATCTATCTCTCACATGCCTGGTTATCATGTTCTGTAAAAACATCACGTAAACCAATGGCAATGCCAAAGCCATTCAACATTTCGTCTGTTTCCATTACATAGGCATTAGACATAAATTTGTTTATGATGCAAGCAGAAGTTGCCATAACCATGATTATATGTCGATAGACATTAACATAAACACACGGACCACTACTACACGTGAAGGTAACATGGTCTTCGTAAATGCGTTTTCATTTTACTGCATATGATTTGGTTTATCCTGTCTCCGCCAGTATAAGTCTGATCTACCACGAATACCAACAAGAAAGAGAACTTAAAGTATTCATGCAACCATAGACACAGCTGACAACCGGCTTCACGGGCACCGGTTTGCTGAAATCTTTGACACATACCTCTGGTGTACAATCCAGCCAGTTCTTTTGCCCCAGCATGTTGTGGTCCCCATCTCGGTACTGTCTCCATTCCCGATGCTGGACTATTTTGATTGGGGTCATCTTCTGCCATAGATTTGTACAGAATATCTTGCTCTGTTTTCCCAGCAAATGGTCCCATGTTCGGCGTACCTCTCGGATTGTCCGAGTCCGGACATGCGCAGACGTGCTCGGATTTCGGATCAGAGTCCGTACATGCATGTACCTGTGGGCATGCCAAGCGCAAAGTTGCGACAGTGGGATAGGGCTTTTTTTTTGGTGTGTGTTTGTGTGTAAATGAAGGCCACCTGACTAGCTACTAGCAACTAAGCTAGTCAGGACCGCGGCAAAGAAGCGGAGTGCCACAGAATATTATTATGTAGCAAGTGATGTAACTGAATCGTATGCCCCAAAATGGCAGTTCCACATGATATTTTGTTTTATAGAAGAAAATATTTTTGTTTTTCCATGCATGTGTACTGTGAATTGTTTCTTCTACATATGGTAGTATTGTACTGAATTTGAGTTCCAAGTCCTACCAAGTGCCATATATGGCCTGACATGAAGCTGAATCCAGGGAAGGTTGGCCTTGAGGTACCATATATGGCATCTTAAGCCCAACCTTCCCAGCATTCAGCTCAATGTCATATTTTAAAATGTCTATTGACTATATTGTTTCCTTCTGGTACTGTACATTTGACCGCATTTGTTATCCACAACTATCATATAAATGTAAAGAGAAGAAAAAAATTAAAAGCAAATTTCGGAATTTTTTTTGTAAAGTCGCTCTATTCAATCATTTTTCATTATTCATATGTAGAAGTGAATACAATTGGGGAGGAGGGTGAAATCCTAAGAAGGGTGGAAAAACAGAACTGACAACACTTTTGTTCTAACCTTTTCAGCATCTTCATTAAAAGAACATGAATGATCAACAATGTTTGAAATGAGTGTAACCCCAGCTAGCTATAGTTCCATTTGAACTAAATGAGCAGGTATAGTGATTACAGTTCCTACTTTTGTAGGAATTCTGACTGTTTGGACCTGTTTCCCACAAATTCGGTTCATTTGAAAGCTACTTAAGTTCAGGCAAACACTCCAATTTCAGACTTTTTCGTCGTTTGACAATTTCATCTCTGAGCATAGATTAATTTATATTGTGATGTCTATCCCAAAACAAGTGCATTGTTTTCTCTCTTTTTTTTTTTTTTTGTGCATTTTTATGGTTTAGTTTTGTTGTTCAGGGCAGGCCTCTTTTTGAGGGGTGCGTGGGTGTGTGGGGGAGAGATATAATGGAAGTACATGTACCATACTTTCTGCATAAGAAAGCTTGCGTTTCAAGAGGGGGACCTCTGGTGAAAGGGACCTGAAAAGAGGGGGACCATTCTATATCCTCATGATGCCCTAAAACAAATTCATCATTTTTATTTTTCTACTTTTTTGTTGTTAGTTTTTGGCTTGCTTGTTTGTTTTGTTTATTCATGTACATTGCTCAGTTATTTCATGACGCCAACAGCACAAGTTCATTTCCTTTTTTTATTTTTCTCTCTGTTTGTACATTGCTCATTATTACACCCCAAAACAAGTTGATCATTTCCTTTTTTTATTTTTCTCTCTGCTTGTACATTGCTCATTATTACACCCAAAAACAAGTTGATCATTTCAATTGAACACACAAAAGTAAAAGTCTTGTGAAGTTGGAATGCATTCACAGGGGGTTTACCAATGCAGAGTTGTTTGCAGCAACTGTTGATAATGAATTATTACACCAATGTGGCTTGGGCAACTCTGGGGAGTTGTTTGTCACAACTGTCGATAATGGATTATCACCTATGTGGCATGAGCAACTCACAAGGATGTTTGAGTCACCTGGCAGTTTAATTATGGCAAACTGGTTTGAACAATGCACATGGCAAACATGAAAGTGCTGATGTATTGTGCTAAGAAAGTTTTATCTTTTCTTTTTTTCTTATAAGACACAGAAAGATCTTAAGAGAAATGTAAGCCAGTTTGATGTACAATGGTCCCTCTTGAAGAGAGGCTACCCCATCTACAAAGACCACATCTCTCTTTGCCACAAGTATGGAATGTTACATTTTCTATGTTTTACGCGAGGTTAGGTGATTTTGTACACTGTTGTACATAAAAAGATTGACAGTATGGTTTTATTCAGTGTGTAATTTAGTTTAGTTCCATCTTGGAACTTCCACATTTCGTCAGTTCATTGCTATTTAGTGAACTGAAAGGTTGCATCATTGGTACATTTAAAAAGCACATGTTACATGTAATAAATTTCAATTGCTAAAAACATTGTATATTAGCACACATATAAAAAAAACATATACTTACCAAACAAAACAAAATCAAACAAACAAAGAGCATGAAAGAATGTGATTTTAACAGATTATGTTCAGTTTACCACGTTATTCTCTTCTTTGACTAATGTTATCATAATGGATGATTCCCCCGTCACCTGGGCACACTGGGCAAATATTGTTCTCTCACAATGTTTGGCGGAGATAATCATAAATTTATCATTGTCTGTTTGTAATTATAAGCTACATTTTTATGTACATTTCATGTGGTTGATTGAGATTGTCTATGTCTATGTCTAGACTAGAATTTATTTGTGTATAATACATGTCGGATACAAGTGTATATGGACTATTTTACATGTGAATACATATTCAATACATGTGTGGATGATAACTTTATGGCCATATGCAGATGAGACAAAATGCATGCATGCATTGTTTCCTTATTTTGTTGTTGATATTATTATGATAATAAAGTATATTGTTATTGAAATGAATGCCATTTGCGGTTTGTTCTTATTTTTTTTATTTTTTGCTTGTTGCTGAATGTTTCTACAGTGAAAATTCACTGTAAATGTAGGTCTCTTACTTCATGCATTCGAAATTTCTAGTCTATCAGGTCATTCTGAGTTACTGCTTTGAGAATATACGAATTTTTGCCTTGTTCATGTGTTTTGCATGTGAACAATACTAGCATATTAAAAACCCTTGTGGCAGAATTTGGAACTAATTTTCCCACTGTACTCATTTTAAATTGATTTTTATGAAAAAAGTGCAAGTAAAGACACAGGAATTTTTATCTTTTTGACAAGGATCTTGACCTTTTGTTCAGTTATTTTTTTCCTTTCGTGTATTTACAGGCAGTCTCATAATGAGTTTTCACTAAACTTTATTAATATTTACTAGGATTAGTGGACAATCCATGCTTTAGGGCACTGTCAGAAAATTGTTAGTTTCTCCTGTCCAGCACCACCGTAGAAAATATGAGTATATAAGTAAAAAAAAAAAAAAACAGCTGAGGTTAAAAAAACCGAGAGGAGTCTAATGTAGCAAATCAGGATGGTGCGTATCTGTTCAATTCTTGGTGACTACATCCAATAATTCAGTTCTTTTTTAAAGAGAATAGTGAATCGCAAAAGTTCATTTATAATCAGTTTCATTAAGAACAAACTCAAAGCCAATGATGCTACATACTAAACCATTCATTGTAGAGGCTATTTCTTGTTTTCACCTGTTTGAATTTTACAGGGTCTGTAGAAAATATAGAACCCTTTTTATTTTATAGCCAGGAGCAATTTTTATGGTCGGTCAGGACATGACAAACAGATAATTTATTAACATTGCCCTTACCAAGTTGGTGTTTCCTTGATTGTACATAGACACCAAAGTTTCAGTAATTTCTTTGGGAAATTTTTTTTTGGAAAAAAATATTGATACTATTGAACTTATCACTGAAGTTGTATTAGACTTCAGAATAACAGATGGTCGTTTTGCCTGCAGTACATATAGAAATTTCCTAATTGCTTCATTGGTGGTCCCTTCTTAAATTTTTGCAGACAAATACCAATGTTTCATTCAAAAATAAAATTTGAAATACCATCTAAAACTGACAATACATATTTTGAATAGTATGATTTATGGATGACTGTCTAGATTTGCAACTTTTTTGGAAAATTAATTGCCTATTTCAGTATTTGGAAGTGAACATAGTATAATAGATTAGAATGGAGGGGCTAATTAAACAATGATGTTTTCAAATTTGATACACCATATTTGAAATATGGACATTGTTGACTCATTAGTAACAATAAATCAAATCTGGAGTTCAATAGAGCTCTTCTCTATATTTAATGCATAGCTATTGGCATTGAACTCAGAGTGAAAGTGTGAAAGTAAAGTAAAAGTCGAACAGTTTGAATGAATGTGTACTTGGAAATCCTAATACACAGTCCAATAAATATTGGCCGAGGAAAGAAGCAGAAAAAGTGTTATAACGGTGTTAATGCTCGGTTTGCCATCAACCCACGACCTTCAAAGTGAGCTTTATTCACATATAACCAAGATATGCATATTCATTTCAGAATCACATGTATTTTAACAGTATGCATTTGTTTTTTTCATTGAAAAATTAATCCTGGTCGGCAAAAGAAATACCGATCGATGCGAAGATCGAGCAGGTGTCGAACAAAACTGCACAAAAATAACTTAATCTTTCATTCTGCCTGAAGCCAACTAATCGTTATATACACCTATATATGTACCCATATACGTTAAACATAAGTTATTAATCGTAAAATAGATCTTTTCTAACTTCTGTACTCCTGCATCGGACCCAGTACCTCTGCATCGGATTCTGGTACCCCTGCATCGGATTTGCACACGCTCCTAGTGGTCCAGAATGGACCGGACTGCGCATGTCCGGATTGGTACGCCCAACATTGTGCCTGCTGCGTTTTCCCAGTGGCACTGGCCATCTTGGTGGTGTGATTGGTCGAGGAAGCCGCACTGAATAATTGACAGTCCGGGATTGGATAAAATTATATACAAGTAAGCCTAAAACTGATATCCAATTTATTTTTAATAGCTTTTAAAAAATTAGAAAATAATACTAATAACAAAACTCACCTTATAAATGATTAAAAAAAAATCGACACCGGTTGGCATTTTGACGCCACAACTAAGTGATCACGAAAGGACGTGATTTTGTTCCACTTTTTTTTTTTATATATACATATTATCATATTTAGATTTTGTAGTGTAATTTTTAAGATTTTGTATCATTTTTTCCATGTTAACCATTTACTTCCGAGAATCCACTGTTTTTCCCCACCCAGCTCTTAGTGCTCAATTAGTTTTGTCTTGTTTGTATTGACCAGACGACGCGCAGTGATTGTCGGCGAGACACGATGTGTCCAAGAACTGTAAGTTTTGACGGTTCTACGCACCTCACACCTGATTGGCAAAGCACAAAAATAAACCTTTGACTACTGATGAAACTCGTGTATTTTAGAGGAACGGATTATTTTAGCTTTAAACAATACGTTGAAAATGCCGCTGGACGGGCGATAATGGGTTTATCTAAGGAGCAATTTGGACACCTCACTCCTCGGCTTTGGTGTGCACAAACACGCATCCTCAGCAGCAGAGGTGACCTAGGGTTGTTTCCACTTGCCATTGCTGTTGTAAAGTCAGAGTATACTAAATTTTACAGAACGTATTTTACATGAACCTCTCCACACTCTGCTTGGCTCAGATGCTCAAACGTGTAGGGAGGGAAATGTAGCACAAGCTCCAGTCCCAGGGCCCAGGCCTCCTGCTGAGTCCTGGATCTGGTTGACAACATTCAACAATATCATTATTGAATATAAAAAGAATTAAATTTTCTGAAAATAAAGTAATATCAAGGACCCTCTATGTTGTCAGTGGGTGTGCCCAAAGGTGAAGGCAGAAAGGGTTATCTTTTAATTGCAGAGATGACCTTACGATTTTTAATGATACACTGGAATCTATTTTTATTGAAATACATTCTGATGAATTATCTAAATCAAACATTATCGTTGGTTTGATTTATAGGCCTCCAGGTACAAGTTTAAATGACTTCAATTCAGTTTTTGAGGGTATAACGTTACTTGATTCTATTAAATTAGAAAAGAAATGTTGTTATCTAATGGGTGATTTCAACATAAATTTATTAAATTCTGACAATCACTCAGGAACTTCATCATTTACCGATGCTATTTTTTCAAATTCTTTCTTGCCATCTATTAATAGACCAACGAGAATTACTCAACAATCAGCTACATTGATTGACAACATTTTTAGCAATATTTCTGACTTTGAAAATTCTCCTGTTAATGGTATCTTATACACAGATATATCTGATCATTTTCCAATTTTTCGCATATGTACCAAGAAAACAATGAATAGTCACCCAGCTCCTCAATACAGAAGGAAAATTAACCTAAATACTTTAACTCATATGAAAAATTCCCTTTCTTCTGTTGATTGGAATTTGGTCTTATGCAATGATGATCCAAATCAGGCTATGTCATTTTTCTTGACAAAATTTAAAGATTATTATGATAAATCAATTCCTGTTAAGCTTGTTACCTCTGAATATAAACAAAGGAAACCTTGGCTTACTGAGGGTCTTATTAAAGCAATTAAACGAAAAAAATAGACTTTATAGTAAAGTAAAAAATAATAATAAGTCTCGTTATGTTTCATATCGTAACAGATTAAATTACATCTTAAGAATAGCTGAAAAACGGCATTATGATGAGGTATTTAATCAAAATAAGAATAACTTATCTAAGGTTTGGAAAGTTATCAATGGTATTATTGGGAAGCATAAAGTAATTATTCATAAAAAATTCAAATTAAATAATGCATTTCTTACTGACCCCAAAGAAATTGCAACTCATTTTAATTTATTTTTTACTAATATAGGTCAAAGTTTAGCAAGAAAAATCCCTGATGTACATGTCTCTCCTAATTATTATATGAGGCAGGCCCAATATGTGCGTTCGTTTTCTTTTCACCAGTGGTAGATGATGATATTAAGATTATGATTAATTCTTTAAAGAATTCTAGCCCAGAATATGATGATATAAGCCCCAAAGTTTTGAAATATGTAGTTGCTGAAATAGTTTCTCCTTTAACTTATATCATAAATTTATCACCCGAGAAAGGGATTTTTCCAGATGTACTTAAAATTGCCAAAGTCCTTCCTTTGTTCAAAAAGGGTGAAATGGATATTTTTTCTAATTATAGGCCAATTTCTTTGTTGACAGGCTTTGCAAAGTTGTTCGAAAAAGTTGTCTATAATCAATTGTTAGACTACATAGATAAAAATGATATTTTATACCAGTATCAATTTGGGTTTAGAAAATTATATGGAACTGAGTCTGCTGCAAGTTTTTTGACTCACAAAATTTCAGAGGCCTTGGATGATCAGAAATACACTTTAAGTGTTTTTCTAGATTTATCCAAGGCCTTTGATACAGTGAACCATAAGATACTTTTTGATAAGTTATTTTACTATGGGATCAGAGGTGTATCTCTGGACTGGTTTTCTTCCTACCTAACAAATCGGTCTCAGTTTGTGCATTTTCAAAATGCTGATTCTGATTTCTTAAATATAACATGTGGAGTTCCTCAGGGGTCAATACTAGGTCCCGTACTTTTTCTTTTATATGTTAACGATTTATTTAATGCATGCCCCGACTCTTTTTGTCTTTTATTTGCAGATGACACAAATTTGTTTTTTGCTGACAAAAACTTTGATACTTTAATACGTAGAACAAATTTCACTTTACAGTTGATAACTGATTGGTTTTATGCTAAATAGTTATCTTTGAATGTTGACAAAACTAGCTTTATGATTTATTACAAGAAAAGGAAGAGATATATGCAAGATAGTTTTAAAATTGAAATCAATGATATGGAAATTTCACAGGTGTCTAAGATTAAGTTTTTGGGAGTTTGGATGGATGAACAACTTAACTGGAAATCCCATATTACATATATATCAGGTAAAATTGGAAAAATTATTGGTATTATGAAGAAATTACGACATAGTGTGAGTAAACGGATGCTTGTAAATCTATATTATGCTTTAGTGTACCCGTATTATACTTACTGTAATATAACTTGGGCCAGTAACTACCAAAGTAACCTTGATAGTTTGGTAAAATTACAAAAGAAAATACTTTAAAGGGTAATAACTTTTTCCCATTTCAATGCTCATACTGAACTTCTTTTAATAGTCTAAGAATTATGAAATTTCAAAAATTAAATAGATTTTTAACAGCTTTATTTATGTTCAAAGTTGTACATGGACTACTTCCTGTTATTGTCCAGAATAATTTCTTCATGAATATCGATGTACATACTCATGTTACACGTCAGAGATACAATTTTCATATTCTTCCTTGCAGAACTACTATGTTATTATTCTCTTTGAATTACCATGGATCTAATGTTTGGAATAACTTGCCATTGTATTTGCGTCAGATTGAGAAGTTTGGTTTGTTTAAACGTAAACTTCGATTTTTTGTTATAGAACAAGACTTTATATAAATTCATTTAAGATTTAATATAAATTTGTATACAGTTTTGAACATGTATAATTACCCAGAATTCATTGTTGCTTATTTGAGATTATACACTTAATGTTGTTATCCACAGTTTACAGAGAGTTTATAAGCCCATTAGGGTTTCACTCTCTAATTTTCTCATATAATGTATTCCTATGTATCTCAATAAACTTGACTTGACTTGAGAAACAAAAAGCAACCCAAATGCCAACACTGGAGCATTGACATTGTACTATTTGTAGCAAAATTTTGCAACAAAGATCTTCAAAATTGCTATTTCTTATGTAAAGAAGTGGAAAAAATGCTACAAGTAAAGAAAATTTTGCTACAGAGATTTTCAGCTGGACAGCACTGCAACAACAAACTACATTGTGAGCGATTTATATCATCACACTAGGCCACTGGTGCCAAAGGTTGCAGGTTCGAGTCCCGCTTATTTCAAACATAAGATTTGTGGGCATGTGCATTTACGGCAAGGAATTGGCTTATTCAACTGAAAACTCGCGCACACGCAATCTAATGGGATGCTACAATGGCCGCACCATTTGAGACAAAAACAGAAATAAAGAAAAAACTCGAGTTCGATCTAATACTTCCACACTATTGCATATTAGGCATGCACATTTCCAGCAGAGGCAACATTATTGGGCATGTGCACCAGGGTTCATACAAGCCTTGAAAAGTTTGGAGAAGTTTGGAATTTCAGGTCATGCCTTCAAGGCCTTGAAAAGTCTTGAATTTCACAATTGTGTCTTGAAAAGTTTGGAAAATCATATTTTGTACCCAGACTTGGGTATTTTAATCCATTTGGGACAGAAATTTAAAGTTTAGTTAAATGATACCTGTTATTTTTGTTATGTGTTGGCGCTGATGTTACCCAAAGTTAGTTTGGAATTTTGGACGAATCAGTCTGGAAAAGTCTTGGAAAAAGTCTTGAAATTTGTTGCCAGACAGGTGTATGAACCATGGTGCACTTACTGCAGATGAGATATTTTATTGCCATTGTCATGATCAAGCAGCCATAAATCATAGCACACGGAAATGAAAAAGTGAAATATTGTTTTGAGAAGCCAGTTTTGACATACCAGACTTGACTTTTTTTATTTTAATATGAATTAAAACAAAATAACTTGAGATGCATGATTTCTACCACTACTTGCATTTTTCCAAGATTCACTGTGATATTTCGGCAGATACCTGACTTTTTTCAATAACAAATAATGAGTACAAGACAATTTTCAATACTAAAAAATTAATAGCTTTAAACATGTAGTAACTTAATAATTAATTCTAAATAACTTGTGGATTCAGCTCAATATTTTGACCACTACAAGGTTTTTTCAGGTTTACTCTCCACTGTGTGTAAAATTTGGAAATATGGCAAGACTTTTTCAGTACTAGATCGAACAACAATGTTTATAATATACATATATGCAAGACAGTTTTATATACTCTAAAAGAAATTGTTTTATACACACATTCTTAATACAGTTTTACCACCACTTGCTTTTTTCAGAGTTTTACTGGTCACTGTGATATCACTACACCAAAGAACACAAATGGAAGTTTAGAAAAACTGAATTTTCAATATAGGCCTACAAATAACGTGAAAGCAGGTAAAATGGGGATAAAATGTTTGTATTCATTGGAAGAAGCAATGATTTACTGAGTTTGATTTGTGTAAATGTTAGTTGTACAAGATGTTAGTAATTCTAATATTTTTTCCTGTATCTTTGACTCAGCTGATCAAAATTAGTTCATTCCTTAAGAAAGTTTGAGAGGTATCCAAATTAGATGTTACCCACAAATATTAGGTGTTTTAATTCAAGCGGATAAAATAGCTTTAAGATGAAAAAGAAGAAAAAAATCAAGAATACCTTTATAGTTGAAGTAATTGAAGTAACACTGAGTGTGACGCTTTCCACTATGGGCAGCATCACTGTCCAGAGTGGAATGACGACATTTGGTCTGCTCATCATCATGACTAGGCCTATTTATTAGGCTACGACCTGAATATGTAATGTATGATGTAATTTCTGTTTCCACCCCTGACCCATAGTCCCTGTCAGCCCAAACTTATGTGTTTTAAGCCTATACCCATCCATCTATTGATTTAAGCAAGAAATCACATTGTCATTTAATGGTAATGTGTCCCTTTAGAAAGAGATTGGGAAAGGAAACTAGAAGAGAATGTCTGTGCCCTGAATATGTGGGCCTATAACGTACGGAGGGAACATCAATTACAACATAGTACAGAACAGTTGTACATCAATTATATGTGAATGGGTGGCAGCCTAAAAAGTGAGCAGAGCTTATGTTGCTATGAAAACTGCTCCATGTGTTATGCAAGTGCCATGCACAATAGATTTGTATTTTGAAGAAAGCCTTGCCTGTTCACCCCTTTATATAAATATACAGTGGATAAATATGTATATATATATATATATATATATATATATATATATATATATACATGTATGTATATGTCACAGTTAATGTCACAATTCTCATTTTGCCAAATCTCCTCCTACTACAGTCCAGACATGTTGATACATGGGAACTGGACTGATGACTGGGGATCAACTGTGATTGAGAGTAGTAGTAGTAGTTACCAACATATTGCTGGTAGAGCTCACAGCAGCAACACCCGATCCCTAACATATGAACAGATGACAGAATGAGTGCAGCTTTTGGTTGGACCAAAATAGGTGAACAAGTGTTGTTTCGGAAGGGATTCATATTTGAAAGTGCTTGGAATGATACAATGTTGTTAGTGTGTTAACTTCATGTTCTGTGTTTCTGAGATGTCTATCTGAAATTTAAAACACATGCAAATAGAAACATCAAACTTTTAACTTAAGAAGAATATTTAAGTGTGTTGGTACATGAACTAAACATATTTGATGCAGTTTCTTTTGAACCCATGAAACGTATGTTATTGCCAAATCTTGTATTCTCCCTACCATGTTTAGCTTTGGTCCCAGCATATTGAAAGAATGATACTTGGGAACCGGACCCCTGACTGTGAACCAATAGGGGTGGGAAAAGTGAATTTTCTTTTTCATCTTACCATAAAAGCTCGCATGAGCTATGCTTGTAGGCTGTCTTAATGAGCCTAACACTGCTGTACGGTGGTCCCCTTCTTATAAGGCCACCTCAAATGCAGTAGAAAAGTGGCCTTATAAACAGGGTGGCCTCTCTTGAGGAGTAAAATACAATGAAAGTGCCATACTTGCTGCATGGAGAAGTGGCCTTCGTAGAGGGGGGGGGGGGGGGGCTGCTTATAAATAGGAGGCTGTTCATGATCACTCAATATCACCCTACTGTACTTCCAGTAAAGAACATAATTCAAGAGAACTTGAACACAGTTCAGGCTTCTAATTATGGCAGGATTCTAGGAGACAAGGAAGTGATAATAGGTTATAGAAAAGCCAGGAATCTAAAAGATCTCCTGGTAAAATCTCGTATTAGATGTAACCCAACACAATCAAACACTCCCGGATGCATAGCCATGTGGCACAATCAATGCAGCACAAATAACGGCAGATATTGCCCAATAATTGATGTGTCAGGCACCGCGAAAAGCTCACACACAGGACGCACATACAGTACACCACAAGGTGGCTCTTGCAAAAGTAATAACCTAATTTATCTCCTCACTTGCCATACCTGCAACAAGCAGTACGTTGGACAAACCTCTGGAGCACTCATGGATAGGCCACGAGAGCACTTCTATAACATAAACAAAAAAGACCTACCACAACCCCGGGGAAGACATTTTGCCAGGACGGACCATCAGGGCCCACAACTCTAAGTGCAAATATTGGAGTACATTCCAACACCCCCCCCCCCCCCCCAATTGAAAAAATCAGAAACACTGTGACTCAAAAAGGAATATCATTGGATACATCAGCTTGGTACTATGGAGCCCTTTGGTCTGTACATGATGGGAAAATGGGTATACTTGCCTTGTATTACGCTAAATTTGGACTGTTCTATGTCTATTTTCCCACCGCAGAGGTATTGGAGTGCACAGTTAGAGGATGCACAAAAACATCCCCCTTTAAAAATTAAAATAAAAAATAATTAATGCACACATGGACAAGAGACCCACCTGTGTCTCCAGCGTGAGATAAAACCCATTAAGAAGAAATTTTTAAAATATTAAAGACAAAATAAAAAGTGGTATCTCAGCAGCATACAGACGTATCAAATCCTAATTAATTACACTCTGTCTTACCCATTGTATAGGTATAAAATATGGATCATTATAACCCTTAATGACCATATTGAGAATATCTCCTGATCCTAGGAGACATGAATATTTCCAAACCAGGTGCCACTGGCACGTCTTGCAATACCTGACAACTTGGTACAGGTGACCTTTTGAACAAACCTACTGTTCACTTTATAACATTATGCCTCATCCCTACCCCTGGGCAACATTGGCAACGTCCTTTGTTTACTTCTGAACTTTACACATGGGAACTGTACTATATCTCACGCTACATAGTGGAATGCATTGTCAAGGGTTTAACTGACAGAGTTCCACAAGGAACAAAACTGATCACACTAGTCCCTCAGGACCATACCCTTACCATGTTTAACTGTATTGCTCATAAGAGGGAGACCACTGTATCAGCATGCAAGTTTTCTCAGTAAAATTTACCAGAAATCAAAAGTCAGGGTTGTACAATTTCCACGTCCATGTACCCAGGACAAGTCAAATTCCAACCAAGGCAAGTTAAAATCTCAAGCACTAGCCCTGGGGGCAATCAAATATTTTTAGTTTTCTAAATGAGATTGGCGTATAGATGGACAAGCAAGTCTGAATGTAGGGCTTGTAAAATGCCAAATACTGCTAGCCCAGAGTCAGTGTTTCTGCTTGGAATTTTTTTCCGGGGGTCACAAGAAGGAAAATTCAGGGGACAAGACTAGATTTTCACCAATTTGACATGTAAATAACAAGACTTGTGACCCATTAGAATTTTCTCAGAGGATATTTAAGGTTTCAAAAGGGTAATATACCTCCATTTGGGGATTAACGGAAGCACTGAGAGGACTACAGCAGATAAAGAGAATTGCAGAGTCAGTGTTTCTGCTTGGAATTTTTTTCCGGGGGTCACAAGAAGGAAAATTCAGGGGACAAGACTAGATTTTCACCAATTTGACATGTAAATAACAAGACTTGTGACCCATTAGAATTTTCTCAGAGGATAGTTAAGGTTTCAAAAGGGTAATATACCTCCATTTGGGGATTAACGGAAGCACTGAGAGGACTACAGCGGATAAAGAGAATTGCAGAGCCCTGAAAATGCTCCAATGTCATAAATGTTATTTTAATTTTTAATTTCTTCATCAAGAATGATGCCGGTGACCAGTGACTAGCTTTACTCAACCCCCAGAGTGAACAAAGGCTGGTGGGTCATTCTCCGCAGGGTTAAGTTCAGCCAGGAACCTGTTTAAAGGTCCTCTTGATTGACCATGTTCAAATTTGATATATGGGTGACTCCTGGGTTCTTCCCACCATAAGGTGTGCTTTAAAAAAAACTGGATGTGAAAATAGTACTTTTATTCGCATTTTTATTTTAAAAACTCACTGCGCCTTCAATCGGCACTTTCCGTTCATTTCCGACACCCACAAGGCGTGAAAGGCTTTAGCCGCAGATTTGTGGCCTTCGAGGGGGTAGCAGGGTATGGGCGCAGTGAGTTGGAGGACGAAGCGACTGGAGGGCCTCGGACTGTTGGCCCCCTCAGGTCAGTCACTCCCTGTTTTTCACCCATTAAATAGACACAACACCATGGCCTTAATAACATGTTTATTTTCATTAACATTAATCAAATTAGGGTGTTTGCAAGCCGATACAACTCTCTCTGCACTGTAGGCAACGCAGGTGTCTGCCCAGGGCTGCTGCCTTCACGGAGGGCAGGCCATGTGGCACTGTTGATATTGGCATGTAAATAAGCCTGCTTGTCACATTCGGTGTTCCTCGGCAGCTCTTGGGTTACAGGAATCTCGCTGTATCTCGCGCATTATCATAGCGGGTATTTTGAGATGGCACAGTCGCTAAATGCACCAAAGTGACTAAATAAACAACAGACTGGGAATGTGAAGTGCCGTGGCAATATTAACGGTAGGGAGGTACATTTAGATGTTTACTACAAAATGCAGTAGTTCTGTGTTGATGCATGCTGAGATTCTGAAGCCAAAAAAGCAAACAACCATGGTTGTCAATGTGGGATGCTGACATCGTAGCTTCTAATAGAAACTGAGTACAGGTGGACCTTCCAAGGGGGGCCAACAGTCCGAGGCCCTCCAGTCGCTTCGCCCTCCAACTCACTGCACCCATACCCTGCTGCCCCCTCGAAGGATCTGCGGCTAGAAAGGCTTGTGATGTCACAAACGCAACCCCGCTGGCTGACAGGCAAGACTTCGACCATGCTAACGAGTCATAGCTCTCAAGTGTCACTTGGTTTAAACATATTTTATCCACCCTTTATCAACAGGATTAAAAATGCATTTAGAAATATTTATTTTCGTCCCTGTCCCCACCCAGGACAGGTCATTGTGTTGCTGTAATTTGTAGCAATACAAGTTCTGCAGCTTGTTTACATTCCCCCCAAAGACTTGAAATTATGGAGAGCATGGACCTGTGCAGTAAAGATTTCCAGGGACAAGTGGCAAGGCCCTGGGAACTGATCTAACCTATGTAGCAAACACTTTGTGAAAAGTAGCTTTGATTTGTCAAATGCGACAATGTTTAAGATAGGTTTGCAAGAAAAAGCTACTGTTGCTGCCAAATGCAGTCCCATCGCTAGATAATGGAAGGATTCATGGAACTGGCCAAGTCAGGCATTACTCATAAAACCACGAACAGTGATTCATTTTTTTTTTACAGTATTTTACAAGTTAATCTTCAGTATGATTCTGATTTCAAAGCTTGCATAACAGCAAACTAGAAAAGAAAGATTTGATTGAAAGCAAATCTGTCTCTGTGTGTGAAAAATTTGCACAATTACAAAATTATGCAGTGTTGCATCACTTACAATTTGAGTCCAACTTGAATAAAATTGGATAGAAAGTGACCAAATTATGGCTGGATGAAACATTCAAAAGGCAAAATGACCTTGACCTTTAGAGGTCAAATGTAAATGAAAACTATCTGGATATCAGAAGAAATTGGAATTTGCCTGTAAAATGTATTCTTTACTTCCAAAATATCAGCAACATCCCGTCTGCCCACATAGACAAGTGCCCATATGTAGCTACAATTTGTGTCCAATATGATCAAAATTGGGTGATAATTGGGCGAGTTATGGCTAGATGAAAATTTCAAATGACAAAATGACCTTGACCTTTGACCTCCGGAGGTCACATATATACATTAAAAAAATATGCAGTGTTACAATACGTACAATTTGAGCTCAACATGATTAAAATTGGATGAAAATTGACTGAGTTATGACTGGATGAATATTTCAAAGGTCCAAATGACCTTCACCTTTGACGTTTAGAGGTGACATGTGAATTATGAAAATGTACAATACAGTATCTATAATTTGAGCCCAACATGAACAAATTTGGAGTAAAAGTGACCATGTTATGGCTAGATGAATATTTTAAAGGTCCAAATGACCTTGATCTTTGACCTCTGGAGTTCACATGTAAATTATAAAAATGTGCAGTGTTACAGTAGCTACAATTTGTGTCCAACATGATCAAAATTGGATGATAATTGACCGAGTTATAGCTACATGAATATTTCAAATGGCAAAATGACCTTGACCTTTGACCTTTAGAGGTCACATGTAAATTACAAAAATGTGCAGTGTTACAGTAGCTACAATTTGTGTCCAACATGATCAAAATTGGGTGGAAATTGACTGAATTATGGCTGGATGAATATTTCAAACATACAGATGACCTTGATCTTTGACCTTTAAAGGTCACATGTAAATTACAAAAATGTGCAGTGTTACAATATCTACAATTTTGGTCTAACATCATCAAAATCGGATGAATACTTTGGAAGCCAGAAGCAATTGAATTTTTTTAATTGCCCTAATTTGCATAATTTTCAAAATCTTTACCATTCAAAACGATATGCAAAATTTCACTGCAGGTCCTACAGCCATGCAAAGTTTAAAGTTTCTAGCTTGCACGGTGTCTGAGTTTAAGACGACACAAATATGTGGTGGAAAGAGAGATAGGAAAGGAAGGAAGGAAGGAAGGAAGGAAGGAAAGAAAGAAAGAAAGAATATTGGGTAAAACAATATGTCTGTGTTCACACACAGACATAAATATAGGTCTGGTAATTTTATGACTGTTACAATGTATCACATAATTATCAATGGAATGTAACATTGTAACAAAACTTTAGTGTGCTTAACCATTTTGATTCAATTGATGGAAGAAAATGGGTGGAAAACATGGACAAACAAGGACCAATCTTGTTCCATACCCAGGTCTAGGGTTGAGTTAGCTGCCTACTGTAATGTGTATGTCCAGTTACTAATGTGTATTGCGAGGTGTTTAATACCATAACCAGATAACACTTGTTTGGAAAGCTACCACATTCATGCCTCATCTATGCAGCTGCCAAGAGCAGTGGGCGGCTGGTCTTTCATTTTTTTCAGTCATGCGCCACTGTTTGTGACAGTCCACTGCCAGCTCCCAATAATCAGGTGCACAAAATTCCATCTCATTGTATCTTTGTCATTAATATGGAACCAGAAAATAAGTCAGTCACAGAAAAATATTCACCATTGTTACGAGATGGATACGATCTGAAATAAAGGATATCATAAACATGTGTACTGATGACAAAGTATACGGAAACGTGAATTACTGCCCTCCGAGGGTCGCAAGTTTACTGCTGGGTAGGATTTCTGATATTGAAAGGTATATGCAAACTTATATTTAATCATCCATAGACCACATATATGGGAAAAGAAAATTAACTGTTTGTTTAGACTTTTATATACCATATGTGTAGGCCATAGCCATTTCAATGAATGCTAGAATTTGAAACACTACAAGACCTAACCCATCCTGACGCAAATTCCAATTTATTGCATTCATGCTTGTTCTTCTTAAATGAAATCTAGTAATTCTTGATAGAAAATATCTCTTTTGCAATGAATTATCATTGCCCAGACGGCAAGTTGGGATCGTCTGGCTGAGTTGCACTCCCTGCAGTACTGGTGACGGAAGGGGTCTGGGCATCCCGTCATATGTGTAAGGCGGAATGATCTTTTCCTCAGTTGCTTCAGCTTTTCTTAATTACTCTTCTTCATCGTCATCAGACCACGTGCATAAAAAACTCAATTCATACTCTCTGGAATCACTTTACTCTGTTTTATCTGCCATAACTCTTGGCAAAATGAAGGTACTTTGGCTTATAACACATTCAGCCTGGCCAGCGGGTTGTGTTTGTGATGTCACTATCTCATATGGGGCCATGACCGGAGAAAATCCGCATGCTTTCCTGTTCCAAATGTGGCGCACTTTTGGAGCTTAAAAAAACACTATTCAAAAATGAAATTCAACGTTTTGGTTTTCAGATATCATTTCTAACCAGCATAAGCATCAACTTTCTAATTTGTGGTACCCAGTCAATCAAGAGGACCTTTAAGTCCAGCACTCTTCTCTGTGTCCATACTTGCAGTTGACATTGCTGATGGCCAGCAGGCAGTTCCAGATTTTACTGATGAGAAGATGCACAAGTATTTGTGAAGCAACCAATTGCCGATCCATGTCTACAGCAAGACCAGTACGCAGAATGAAACGCCTATCAGAAAAACAAAAAGTAAGTGAATATATTGGGTTGGTATAATTATAAAGATAATGAGATAAAAAAAAGGCCTAACATCTAGTCCAGAATGCTCTGCACCCCACATTTTTTGAAGTAGGCCCATATAACATTTAGGAGCTATAAAGTGTATGAAAATCTTTGTCAACATCAATTTTGGTGGCACCTATGGTATTATGTAATGTACAGGTCAAAATGTGAAAATCTTGTGACCGCAATACCATCCACAGTTTTCAAGTTAGACCAATATAACTTTTAGGACTTATAGGGTGTATGAAAATCTAGGTTTATTTCGATATTGGTGGCACCACCTACAATATGCAATACAGCCAATAGGGGTCAAAATATGAAAATCTTGTGAACACTCTAGGATCTTTAACTTTTGGCAGATCTTCACTAAATTTGGTTGGATTGTGGGTTAGGGCAAAGTCTAAGTTGCTAGTGAAACTGGTAGTGCCACCTATAATTTGACAGAAATTATGAGCCAAATTATGTTTTAAGATCTAAAATGCCATATTTGGAAAAGTAATTGGATTTGACTTGCCAAATTTATAGGATATATAGATAATGTCCACAGCTAGAATTTTATCAGTGACCTTGACATATGTCACCATACCTGTAAAGTTGAAAGAGGTGATTTTGTAATGGTAAGGTGTAGCTTGGACATCAGCAGTAATGTCAGCACAGCACCAGGCCTATGAGCCTCTTGTATTACATAATCTGGGTGACCTTGATCTTCTGCTCCAAGGTCGCTGAGGACATAAAGTTAAGGACTCGCTGATTGTTGTATTGGCACATGCAACAATATCGATCACAGGAGTTGCACTTGTAAATAAGCTATGATTGCATGTGGAGTGAAGTGTCATTTAGTGGACAAGTAAGGCACTAAAATCACATAAGCTTTAAATGTTGAGAAGCAACTTAAGGAATCATAGCTTTGAAATGAAGAAGTGCAATATAGCCATAGTGCCAGCAGAGCTTTTGGCCCTAGGCGTCTTGTTGGGATCTTGTAATACATGTAGTTTGAGGTGCAAGTAAGGTCATTGTTTGACAAAAAGTAACAGGCTTTCTAATGTGATCATCAATGCATGTTGGAATGTTGACTGAAGGTCACCAGTGACTCCTCTCTGCAAGACTTTTTGAAATTTGACAGTTGGTTTAGTTACATGTTTTGTATTTGTGTCTTTTTGTCCAAAACCACTTCCTAGTAGTCATTACCCTTTTCAACAGTCCGAACTCTTTACTCTCCATAAGCTAACCTGTCCCTGTGTAACTTATATACATAGAAGTTCTATTGTCCATATTGCACACGTTCCTCTGTAAAATTTTGACATAGGCTGTATTAGCCCAAATAAATTAAAGGGTCTTCAGCGGGTAACTACTCAACATGTTTCGGAGCCTTTTACCCGTACATGTCTCTCTGAGTAGCGGCTCCTTGTCTAAGCTAAATATTCAGCAAAGACAACCTGTGTAATTTTCATTTGTGAAAAAATGTATTTAACAAACTTTTTTTTGTGAAAAACATTTAAGCTGATTGCATTTGACATCTGGTAAGTTTCATCTTGTGGGTAGAGGGGGTGGTTAATCAAAGTCTTTAGGAAGCAAGAGACAGACAACAAAACACAACTTTATGGTCGCACACAAATCTAATAGAACAATCAAAGATATATTATGTCACCCGAAAGATAAAGTAACGGAAGAAGAGAAAAAAAGGAATCATTTACAAAGTAAATTGTCTATGTGGGAAGTTGTACATAGGTGTAACCGGCCACTCATTATCAACTAGAATGAAAGAACACAGAAAAGCAGTGATGAACAGAGAATTAAACAAATCAGAAAATTGACTGGGCCAATGCTATGGCAATAAGCCATGAAAGTGATTTTTGGAGAAGAAAGATTAAGGAATCTATTAAAAGCAAATGTTACGGAACAGGTCCTAATTCAGGTATGAACCGTGACAATGGCTTTGAAATAGGTCATGCCTGGGACTCCATTATCAAAGACAAACTAGTTCCACTTGTACATTGACAATTTATTAGGCCTACACATATATTTTTCATATTGTAAGCTATGTACGTAATAGGCCTAATGATAACGTAATATGAGGATTACTTGTACATTGACAATATATTTTTTATTAGGCCTATGCATATATTTTTTCATATCGTAAGCTATGTACTTAAGAGGCCTTATGATAACGTAATCTTAATATTATATTTAAGTCTATGTCAATTAAATATGACCTATGATATGTATGGGAAAATACGTATGCATCTACATTATTAATCAATTTTTTAAATCATAACTATTTATTATGTTAATGACCTTAGGCGTACTGGTGGTAGTTAACGTTATAACATTATATCTTGAGACTTTACTCTTTCACGTGCATCCATAACGTTAATATATATAAGCCTTCACGTACTTGAAATGACAGTTGGGTCTCACTGAAGAAGGTTACAACAGTTAACCGAAATATTTGAGGATATCTATAATATAAAAGCAAGAGAAAAAGTTCAAAAAATCTTATCATTTATAAAATTGATTCCGTTTTGCCCAAATGAAGAGATAGCTTGTTATCGATCAACCATTGGTTTAGGGAGTGAAGTTCAGAAGAAAGAGTATGTTCTATTTCGTGAATGGATTTGGCAGAGACCAGTAAGGCTGAGTCATCTGCGTAAAGAAAAAGTTTGCAGTTGACAGCCATGGGCATGTCATTTACATATACATGTATTAAAAGTAATAGTGGCCTGAGTAAGGAACCTTGTGGCACGCCACAAGTGACTGTATTTACTTTAGAAGTAACACCTTTGTAATAAACAACTTGTGAGCGATCAGATAAATAGGAATGAAACCAAGCGACTGATGCAGAGTCCAAGCCGATAGATTTAAGCTTTCGACACAGTAAAACATGGTTTACTGTATCAAAAGCTTTCTGGAGGTCAAGCAGGACCATCCCTGTGTAAAGGCCTTTGTCCATATTCATTCTTACATAATCCGTCAAATGAATAAGACAGGATTCTGTTGAATAGTTGTGTCTGAAGCCAGACTGAAAATCATAGAGAATATTGGACTTGGACAGATATGTCTCTAGTTGAGAATAAACAATCTTTTCCAGAATTTTGAGAAGATGCACAATATTGAAACAGGTCTATAATTACCTGGATGATTGCGACTATGTTTTTTTTGTGTAAGGGAATAAGTTTAGCTGACTTCAGTTCATTCGGTACAGAACCCGTTGAAAGGGACAGATTGACGATGTGTGAAAGGGGTAGAGCAATAACTGCTTTACTCTCTTTCATAAATTTAGCGGGAATATTGTCCAGCCCAGTGCTCTTACATTTGAGTTTGCCTAATAATTTCTGTATATCCTGTACTTGTATACTGGTGAACGAAAAGGAGTCTGCTTGAATTCCTTTCGAGATATAGAAATTATCCACATGATCACTGTCAAACAGTTTAGAGGCGGCTGGCAATTTCTCCACTAAAACTGAGGCAATGTTAGTAAAGAAGTCGTTAAACTGCTGGGCTATGTTGGAATTTTCTAAGACAGTATCGTTATTATCCTGGAGGCATATTCTGGGATTTTCTTCTTTGTTATTTGCATAACCGATATTGCACACATTCCTCTGTAAAATTTTGACATAGGCTGTATCAGCCCAAATAAATTAAAGGGTCTTCAGCGGGTAACTACTCAACACGTTTCGGAGCCTTTTACCCGTACATGTCTCTCTGAGTAGCGGCTCCTTGTCTAAGCTAAATATTCAGCAAAAACAACCCACATAATAAAGAATAAATATGAAAATGATGAACTAGCTAAATACGTGAAGTTTTGCTTAATAATGTAGAGCTTCATTAATATGAAAGAAGAAAACCTGTCAAACAAACCATAATTACTAAATTTGTATGGTACAGGTTCAGCTAAGAACAATTTGACTTACCCCTGAACCAATATGTACCCGTTCTTGCTGGACAGCTTATCCTAGTTAAACCACCCGCCAGTGTATAACTGAAGTGGAAACAAGCTGGGGCCTTATATTCAGTCCCAGTGCTAGTAAAATAAACAGTTGCAGCTAGACCACCTGTACAAACCAAGGGAAATCCCAACAAGGACTGCAACAATGGACATCCTGCACCAGAAATGTAAAACAAACTCTGTGATGACACCTACCCCTCATACTTATGAAGCATCTGTTCCATAAGCCAATGAGTCATGAAAAATCTTGTTTGAGGGTAGAGGCTGTCACATCACACCACTGCCACAATACACTTTTTAAGATGACAAGAGGTCATCTGGGTACAATGAATGTCACAGTTGTGACATCCATTTATACCCGTAGTGCATTGTAAACAGGATTAAACATGACAACTATGTCAATTTGACAATTGTCACATCACGCGACGTGAGACATACACCTTGACGTTAGTTACATGTATGTCACACCCAACTATATAAAGCATGTAGGCACGACTGTTACACCTGCCTCTGATGAGACATAGCAGTGTCAAAACCGGTCAGGCATTATAGGAGAGGACAGCAGTCATTTTTGGCCTTACCCTTGTCACATTTGCATAATTCCAATTAAGATGTGGATACAGAGATGACAAATTTTACATCCATAATTGTATTGTAGCAACAGAAACAACTGGAACTGCATCAATAAATCTGAATGAGCATAAAAGAAGCTTGGTTCATACTTTGTGTATTAACCCTTAAAGTGCAAATCACAGCTATAGTCATTTTTTATTACTGTTAAACATATAATGGTTAAAAGATTCAAATTCCTCATGAAGATACCTTTCATTCAAATACCAGCAAGCCTGGTCTAAAGCAAAAAGAATTCTTAGTCTACAGCTTGCCTTGGGACACTTTGTGTGTGCAGCGTGCAAGGTGTCCCAGTGAAAGCTGTAGACTCAATCTTAAATCAGCGCTTTAAGGGTTAATAGTTATGAAAGCTGTACATTTTTTCCATTTTGCTTGCTGCAGGCTCGTTACTTTGTGGACTTTATGCGGGTCAGAGTTATTGGAGGCACAGGGGGCAATGGTTGCTCATCATTTCTGAGTTTACCGAGAAAAGAGTGGGCGGGGCCAGATGGGGGAGACGGAGGCAATGGTGGACATGTCATATTTCAAGGTACATATGCCTGGATCATATGAAACTGCAACAGATTAAACCAGACTTTTATTTACAGAAGATGACAAATGTGAACTAGTCCCTGATTTTCATGTAAAAACCCTCAGAAAAATAGCTGTTAATGTAACTTAATGCTTGGTCTTAAGTCAGTGGTTTTTGGCATATTGTGCCTAAGTCATGTTACTGGTGCCACAACGAAAGCTACAGCAAGACCGCTCAATGCTAGATATTCTTCCTGCATTTATGCTAGCATTATGATGTTGGTGGGCCTTGTGGCTGCTATGGTAACAGTGTCAAGTTGTTTTCTTTCATGGGTGTGTCATTAAGATTTTAAAGCTGTCATTTCATTGGGATGGGTTGCCCCTTGTGGAGACTAGGGTCTGTGTTATACTCCATTTGCAGGATAACCAGCTGGCAAAGTAATGAAGGCTCATGGTAGAGATTATAATCACACCATGCTATCATGAAAACTAATGATATCTGTATGCTTGTAGCATCCTCTGATGTCAAATCTCTCCAGCACATGAAGTCAATACTGAAGGCAGATGATGGGGAAAATGGGAGGAATAAGAACTGCCATGGCAGGAATGCACAACATATGGACATCAAGGTGAGGTGACAGACGGTAGAAGTAATGAGACAAAATTTACATTTATGAGGCACGTTTTTGATCACCTCATAGGGCCTGACAGTAGAGGAAAGTAGTCAGCCCGTTAAGTGATGATTTAAGATCGAGTCAACAGCTTTCCTTGGGACACTTTGCACGCAATGTGCGCAAAGTGTCCCAAGGAAAGCTGTTTACGAAGACTACTTTTTGCTTTAGACTAGGCTTGCAGGTATTTGAATAAAAGGTATCTTCGTGAGGAATTTGAATCTTTTCACCATTATATGTTGGAACAATTTTGGCATTACAGCAAAATGTTGCAACAGATTTTTGTGAGATGAGTGTTCAAAGTAACTGAGAGACCACGAGATGGAAAAGAGTACATGAGTTGGAGAGTTGTAATTTATCAATGAGGAGCAAGTTCATTAAAGCTTTTCCAATCTCTCTTTTTTTTTTGTAAGAAGAATTAAGAATTTGAAATTGGTTGATTTAAACATATATACATTTTCTTTTCCAAATGGTTGCAGAACAGGTCTCACTTGTGAAAACTATTATACATTTGTATATATTATTCTAACTTTCTGAGGTAGAATATACATGTATAATGATTCCATTTGAGTTCTTTGAACACTTAAACATTCCAGGTTCCTCTGGGAACATTGTTCAAGGATGAGTCTCAGAAGTTGATAGCTGATTTGGAGTATGAGGGAGAGTATTTCATTGCGGCACGAGGTGGCGCTGGTGGTAAGGGCAACCATTTCTTCCTGTCCAATGAGAACAGAGCACCTACTGAGCATGAACTGGGAGCCAAAGGAGAAGAACAGCTCTTGTTTTCTGAACTTAGAGTCATGGCACATGCTGGTCTTGTAAGTTAAACTCTTTTCTTATTCATATCTCTCTGTACTGCTGGGCATAAGATTAGAGTTATGCTCAACCTGTGGTCAATCATTACTCATTAGCCTCTGATGAGTCCAGTGAAGGACGAAACGCGTCAGGCTTATTTGGCACACTGTGTATCTGTTTTTATCAACACTTGCCTAGTCTTCTCATTGCTTTTCTTATTCAAGCCAGTGGTCATTGATCAGTGCTTTAAAAATGTGCTAAATATTGTTATATGTTTATGTAAAGTTTGATCATTCAGAAATGAGTAAAAAATGTTTGGAAGCAGCCTTTCCAATTCATAATTATGTATAAATGTCTTATGAGAGAAGACTTTATTCATGCCTTGCTGAAAGTCTATAGCATTGAAATGTAGAATTACTGTCACCTCTTTGCTAGCCATGATTGACTTAGCTTCAGATGTGTGGCCTTTCTGAAGGGCTGAAGGTCAAGCGTGTAAGGAGTCAGAGAGCGAAAAGACTGTTGGCCCCTTCGTAATGGTTTAGTGTGCAAGGTGTCCGAGGGCGAAGAGACTGTTTGCCCCCTCCTCTGAGGGGGCAAACAGTCTCTTTGCCCTCAGCCGCCTTGTGTGCTCAACCTTTTGCCCCACCAGAGGGGGCCATATGTCTGCGTCTGTGATTGACTACTGTTCAAGTAAAGTTTTAGCACATATGTATATTCATATGTGAGTATACTTGACATGTCTACAGGTCGGCTTTCCTAATGCTGGGAAGTCAACATTGTTGAGAGCAGTCTCCAGAGCCAGACCCAAGGTTGCAGCGTATCCGTTCACCACACTCAACCCACACGTGGGCATGGTACAGTACGACGACCACGAACAGATTGCTGGTAATTTTTTTACAAGGGGATTTCTATACTTATAACTTCATGTGCAAAAAATAGATATAGTTTAGTTTCTGTTCAGATATTAGTAATTTTATTACTTGTACCAGCAAAGTTTGGTGGGGTGACCAATTTATGGGGCTTTTCCTGCATTAAAACTGAGTATTTTCTCATAAATTCTTTGTACAATATGCCCTGTCCCTGATGTTCTCACTTAAATGTCCCTGAAAGGGCGTTTTGGATGTTGGAATCTCTGCTATTTTTGGATTGTTTGTCTGTCGATCCAACTGTCCATCCATAACAATCCTTGTGAGCACAATACGATTCACTGGCCACAAACTCAAATTTACCTAAATTGTACCTTGACACTATTTCTTGACCAGATGACATTTTAGTGACCTTGACCTTATTTTCAAAGTCACAGGACCGGTGTTTGTGCAGGGTGGGGCATATTTAGTCTATCAGTGGTGACTGTTGTAGCTCATATAAGTTCTACCCAATGCAAGGGAATACTGAGAAAAGAAATTATGGAAGAATGTTGAAATTTTCCAACAGATGTCACCAGGACCGGGTTCTCCAATTTGGATGTCCTGTTGTCTGGGACAAGTAAATCCCAGTCAGGACAAGTAAAATTTTCAAAGCACTCGTCCTGGAGACAACTAAAATTTCTGCTTTTACAACTAGGATTTCAGTGGGTGGACAAGTAATTTATAATGCGGGGCACGTGAAATGTCAGGGGCACTTGCGCTAAGGACAAGTGGACAGAAAAAGAATTGGTTAGCCCTGCTAGGCTTATGTAGGAGAATGTCTGTCCTATCTTAAATTTGATTCAGTTCTCAACCCTTAGGAACCATTTTGCAAGGGGATTTCTTTACTAATAATCCTCATGTATCGGATTGCATCCTTTTATCATTAACTTTTTTTCTTTAAACCAGGGCAAATGTCTTCAGCTTCAGTGTTGTTGACTTGCTTTACCAGAAATGAAAAACAACTTGAATGAGAATTGTAGGTCAGATCTATCAAGATAGCACATCTCAGATCAACAGCTTTCCTTGGCATGAGTTGGGCAGTCAATGTCCTACCCATGCCAAGAAAAGCTGCTAAGTCAGAAGGGAGACAGCTAAATATCACCAGAACTGGACCAGTTTCATTAATGTTATGTACCTCTTTTTATGAACAATGATACAGGCCTAGGCTAAAATCATAATTAGACTTATGTGTACAACTAATTCACATATGTGTCAATCTTTTTCACATATATGTGTAATTCTTTTTCACATATGTAAAATAAACAAATATTTCACACGTGAAAAAGATTTTCACACATGTAAAAAACATTAACACATATGTAAAAAGATATATATAAGTGAAATACTTTAAAACATGGAAATCTACCGTACATATGTAAACGTAAAATTATGATGATTTATTGATAAGGGATTTGCTCCAATGGATGCTCCCTAGCTTTGCCATGTGCTAAGTGTGGCCCATGATAGGGAGCATAGCCTGATTTTAAGTAAACTGAAAACTGTTTTAAAATGTGCAGCATTCTCTTATTTAACAATTTTACTAGTAACAGTTTCATTCCCGTTCTGTTGATGGATGACTCGATATGGGTGACTGTTGAAATGTCACAGAACAGAACTAGTTGAAGGAGCTTCACTGTTGCCATCATATTCATCAGGCCCTCGACTAGAAGCTTGAAGGTCTACTGTAGTCCTGATTACCTTTTCTTTTAGTTCGTCCATGGAGCTATTATATCCTATAATAGATCCACGGTTCATCCATAGAGCTATTATATCCTATAATAGATCCACGGTTCATCCATAGAGCTATTATATCCTATAATAGATCCACGGTTCATCCATAGAGCTCTTTATGGTTGGAAAATTTTCTTCATGGATTAATTCCTTTATTCTGGTAAAATTTTCTGCTGCATTTTCAAATTTCCTAATCTGAAGAGAATTGTCTTGAGAGCTCTACTGCAAGGACCATCCTACATCACAGATATGTCTGGATATTGCAGATAATACTGCATCTACTTGGCTGTTTTTGGTGTTGGTCCCTGCTATATTGCCTTGCTTAAGAGACAAGTCTTGCAATTTGACGTAGAATGATTGTTATAGATCAATAATTTTCAATGTACAGCATTTTCTTTGAGTTTTTTTCACTTCTGAAAAATTATTGTACATGTGTCAAAAAGATTTATTCATATAAGTCTTATTATACATATGTGTAATTATGCCACCATTTCACATGCAAGTAAAATTTTTACACTTACACATGTGTATAAAAGAATTCTATATATGTGTAAATCTTTTTCCGATATGTGAAATACATTTTTATCTGACATATGTCAGATGGATTCACACATATGTGAAAAAGATTTGCCACATGTGAAATAGTTTTAAACATGTAATTGTAATGTAATTTCCCAATTTCTTACATGTGAAATGTATCATTTCACACACACAAAAGACAATTATATATGTGTAAAAGTTTTACACTTTTAACTATTTCACATATGTGAAAAAGAATTTCACATATATGTAGATTTTTTTACATATGTGAAATAAATGATCAGTTCACATATGTGTAATTATGGAATAAATGCTAAAATGGTTTGCCATAGGTGCTGGGGAGGGGGCATGAAAAAATGTGAATACAAACATTAAAATAATTTCATGGTTCAGTCAAGTTTAAATTCTTTCTTACATTCAGCACAGAGTACAGTGATTTTTTTTTTGGAGCTTTTATTTCAAAGTTGAAAGCATGAAAGATTCTAGTCACATACCCAAATCATTGAAATATTAGTAAAACAGTTGTTTCACATTTACTTGCACATATCATTTATACAGAAAGTAGGTCTGAATGTTTGGAACTAAAAAAGATTATAGATGTCTTTAGCTGAACATGGTTTGGAGACACCAAAATATTAAGCCGGCAGAAATGTTGACTGTGGATAGTATCTCTTATACTGCCCATGGCCAAACCATGGATAGTATCTCTTATACTGCCCATGGTTTGGCCATGGATAGTATCTCTTATACTGCCCATGGTTTGGCTGTGGATAGTATCTCTTATACTGCCCATGGTTTGGCCATGGATAGTATCTTTTATACTATATATAATCTGGCCATGGATAGTATCTTTTATACCATATATAATTTGGTCATTGATAGTATCTCACATACATGTACTGTCCATGATTTGGCCATGGATAATATCGTATATACTATATATGCTGTTGGGCTGATGTATGCTTTGGCCCAAAGAGGGCGCCTATCCAGGGAAAGCTATTGATCTCAAGCATGTTCTATTTGTTTTTTTATTCATTTACAATTCTCATTCAAATTGTTTTTTATTTCTGCTGAAATACTATGAATTCATTTAATTTCGCTGTGTTATTTTCGCTTGTTTCGCTGATGCTTCAAAACCATGAAAATAAGAACCCAGTGAAATATATTTTTAATATGGCATTGATAGGAATTATAACAAAAATAGTGAATTCAAAGTTTCAGTGAAAGGTCCAAAATGCAAAAACTGTAAAATTTAATGGCCATGAAAATAAATGTATTCACAGTACCCTGTAGTTGAAAAAGTTCAAGTGGACAATATTTGACCACCAATTGATTTTGGCCGTTTAACAGAGGGAGGGCTTACTGCCTCTGACTGCAACACAATTAGCTTGGGAGGAAAACCAGTTTGAGAGGAACTCTTGTAAAAATTGATTTTTAAAAAATCTTAATTTATTCATGCATTATTTTTTAAAAATTATTATTATTGTTATTCTTTTGGGGGGGGGGGGTTGGACCATGACTTGCCAGGCAAAGCAAAAACTGTTTTCCGTGGTTTTTGATAGTGAGTAACATAGACTAAGCTCAGCTTGTCTGTCTTGAGAGAAGAATCAGTCTGTCATTCTGTTTTTACCTTATTAAACAAAGTACTGAGATAAACCCAAATAAATTTTTGCAAAGTTCATGGTCCATATATTCTACAGGTATTAAAACTGAAAAGCTGTTATTTAAATAGCGGTGTAAACATCCACTTTGATCAGAATGTTAATTGTTACATGAGCACAAATCCTTGAAATAGCCATGCAATTGTGTAAGTACTTGTACTTGTTAACCCATTCCTGGTCAGAGTGTGACTGTGTCAATAGCTTTCCTTGGTGAGGGTTGAGCACACTGTGCCCAAACTGTGCCAAGGAAAGCTATTGACCTAGAGCGTGCCATTAGCCCATTATGAATGGCCTTACATATAAGATCAAATCACAGCAAC
This sequence comes from Hermodice carunculata, assembly GCA_964020975.1. Classification (NCBI taxonomy): domain Eukaryota; kingdom Metazoa; phylum Annelida; class Polychaeta; order Eunicida; family Amphinomidae; genus Hermodice; species Hermodice carunculata. The sequence continues at coordinate 90,040,026 of OZ026624.1, forward strand.
AGTGTTTTCTAGTAATGAGAAATCTAAGTAAAACCATAAAGGCAGATGACAACTTACATCAGGGCACTCTGGGGCAATTTGGGATGGAAAGGGTATAAATGTCTATTGACTGTCAAGGACTCTATTTGTGCCTAAAGCCATTTTTGTCAAGTTTTATTTATTAATGTTTGTTTTTTAATTAGGAAATGCTAACTATAAAGTGGCTAGTCCTGTGCTCAGCTGACCTGTATGTACAAAGTAAAGTGGTCCAGTGACCTTTGGAACTAGGCCGAGGTCGCAGTTCTTTTAGACTATGCCACACAAATACATGTATCAAAGAACTGGCTCAATAGTCAGAGTTCTAGTTCAAATAGTTCCTAGCTCAAATGCTTTCCAAGTTATCATGAGAACAGTAAAATTGATGAAAAGGACCGTGTGACCTTGAGAATGAATTCAAGGTGACCCACATACTGTGCAAATGTGGCTCACAAAGAGGACCACCAGCATCAAAGTCCCAGCTCAAATAGTTCTCAAATTATCAAGTCAATAATAAAAAAATCAAGAAGTGGCCCTAAGACCTTGTGAATGAGGTCAAGGTCCCTTGCACTGTGTAAGTCTTATACCCAAAAGTGACTGTGCTACATGTATTTCAAAGCAACTGGTCAAGCAGTTTCAGAGAACAAGCTCTTTTGCCAAAAAATTAACATAAAAAAATTCATAAAAAAGGAAAAAATGAATGAACCATGACCATTTAAATAAACTTGGTTGAAATCTACCAAGGTAGATCCTCATCAAGTTTGAAGTGGATCTTGCTAACAGTTTTGGAGAAATAAAAATGTGAATTATCTTTGCAAGCCCCATTGACTTACATAGTAATGGCTAAGAGTGTAAAAAAGTGTGTTAAACATCAGGGATCCAGAGCCACATCATACTGTGAACTCTTCATTTGATCCATGCTCAGAGAACATTTCCACCAAGTTTCAGTATAATCTGAGGAAGGAATTTGGAGAAGTTGAAAATAGCAAAAACACGAAAATTCATAAAGATAGAAAAAATGCAGTTGCTGCTGTTGAACAAATTACTGGTAAAATCTGGGGTCCCCAGAACTGTTCCTGTACAATTTTGAGCCAAGTGGCTTGGCAGTTGCAGAGAAAAAGATTTTTTAAACTTTTGCCCCCCAGAAGGTGCACAAAAATTAATCAGAAATTAATAGAGCATGACCGTTTATAAAAAACAAACAAACAAACAAAAAACTGTTAGAAACCCACCTAAGGTACATCCCAACCAAGGAGAAGTTGAAAATGTAAATTGTGGCTGGACAGACAGTGGACGACTGACATTGAAAATTAATATTTTAATTAAGCAATAAAAATATTTCGTTCTTTGTGTGTGTGTGTGTGGGTGTGGGTGTGTGTGTGGGTGGGGTGGGGGGTAATCAATGGGTGATTTCCACAAATGTGTACATGTGGGCCTTCAGTTTTGATATACGTGAACATGTGGGTCTTCAATAGACTGTAACTGGGTTTTATCAAGAAGTCCAGACTCCTTGCTTTCACAGACAAAAATGGCATACCCTATTTTCCCCTTTTAGCACCCTTGCCCCCTTAAGCCCCCCCCCCCCCCCTTCTATCAACCCAGCCCAGCCTGGCCCAAAAGTGCATACAGTGGTATTAGGAGACCCCTGCAATTAGAGACCACATATTTTTTAAGACCACTTTATTATGACACTGTGCTTTTACCTGTTATTGTACTTCCAATAAAAGACTGGTTGTTTTGCGAGACCTGCCCTCTAGCTGGTTTCTCAAGATAGGGTCCAGTGAATTATTTTTTCTGGCTCTGTAAGTGGGTTTTCTGAGCAAAAATTGAAACTGGAAGTGCGGTTTCACTACACTGGAAGTTATAGATCTCACATGTGTGTCTGTCAAATGCAAGTTTTCCTTGTCAGGGGACTTATTTTCACGTTTAAAAAGACAAATTATTTGTTTGCATGGATATTTTATGATCAGAGGTGCCACTGATTTTTACACATTTTACCTGAAATGTGAACAAAATTACCTGAAACCCATGTACTCTCCTCCCTTTTTCATCAAATTTGAGCTGTTTTGACAAAGTTGATATTTTGTTTCTGTCAAAGAAAAGGCAAATTACTTGTACCTGAATTCAGGTAAAATCTTTTAAAAGTGGTTTCTCTGTATAATTTGTATTAAAGGTATTTTTAGTAAATTTGAATAGCTTGAACCATATCAGATACTTTATGTGTATGCTACATTTAAATACCCAGGGTGCTAAAAGGGAAAATACGGTAATATCTTGTTTTGGTTGCCCTCTGCATGAAGACCACGAGGTTATGTGTTAGATTCATGAGTTGTAAGACAGCTGATTAGGACTTATAAAGTTTGGGAGACTCACAGACTTTGTACGAGTGTTCTTTTGGCAACATTGCTAGAGTCTGTGACATGTTATGACTTCATATGGAATTCTATAGGAGTTGTTCGCACATAAGTGAGATTTAGTGAATTGAAATACTATCATGAATTTATTTAACGCAAAAGAATTCCACTGCTAAAGTGCATTAAATGATATTTAGGTAAATGCTATGGACCTACATTATGTCACTGTAGATTTACTTATGTGTACTATAGAGCAAGTTCATTTTAGTTCAGTTCATATTTCATCATAAAAGGTACAAAAAAATCATTGTCAATGTTAGCAGACATGTTCATAATTCTTTCATGCAGTTGATCATTTTAAATGGGCAAGTAAGGGAGAACCTACGGAAAATCTAGCTACATGTGTTGATCCACCTCCCCCTTTGCAGCACTGTTGCCTGGATGTGGGCCACCGTGATGGTCCATATACGTAGAGACCTCTAGTGGTCATAATATGTACCAAACCCACCAAGTTCTGTTTGGCATCCTGGAATTATGACAAATTACAGATTCCTGTTCAGGCTTTTTTGTTATTCTATTTTATTTTTTATTTTTTTTGCTCATGGCTGACCCAGTTTCTTGTTTGAGTTTTATCTAGTTTCAGCAAGCTCATGCTATTTCATGCACAGTGTTTTCAAAAGCTTGATATATTTTATGTCGGTTGTGAGGCCAAAGAGTCCAGGCATTTTTCTTTGTAAAGACATAGGATACCTATGAAATTATAGCCTAAAAGCAACTTTTTCATCTGTAGTAAAGCTGCAAGGAATGGTGCACTCTTCATTTATTTGAGGTGCTTATTCAGAAGCAAAAGTTGTATAATGTTGTTTTTTACGAAAAAAAGTATATGATTAATAAAACAAATGTCAGGTGGGAGAGATCAAATACTTTTTAAGATACACAGAAAATCAATTCAGCCTTTGCTAAGATTACATGTGCACTTTCACTACTGCTTGGTGAAATAAAAAAATGTCCAATTGCTTCAAAATATTTGCTTTCTTGCATATTGACTCCTTTTTTTCACTTAGACAAGCAATGCACAAATTGACATGCAAAGTAAAAATAAGCATTTCTCAAACAGATTCAAAAGTTGCAAAGGCTTTAGATTTGGGGAGCAAGGTGCCTTTTGCACCAGAATGATTTTTGCAAAATACTTAGTTCCCAGGCAAAAATAAGTTTTGGAAAAATGCTTGAATAAATTCAATTCAAAGATTTCTGGAAAAGCACTTGCAGCAATGGGTTGTGTACATGCATAGCTTTATTTTTTTTTGTGGGGTCAACTGTTTTTTTTTTTTTTTTTCACATACAACACATGCTTGACATGTCTCTGCATTTGACCTGCAGTTTACTTTCATTTTCATATGTACTTTAATGTATTTTCTGGAAAACGAGAAGGATTTATTCCTTGCAGATGTGTGAAATGCCTATGGTTGCCACTAATGCATCTTTCATTATTAAGTATTTATGTAGGTTAATTATCATGGTTCCCTAAAAACAGTATTTTTAGATTTGTGAATTGATTCAAATTTCAGCCACCAGGTGGTTTCATATAAATGCTTACTTTTCCTAGAAATGCTTACTATTTTTACTTTCATTATCATGGAGCTTTCAGTTTCAATCCTACAGAATTCCCAAAATGTGTACTTTCAGTTTCATATCCTAGCAACAGAAAACTTTACTTCTACTATCACTATCTCAGCTCAAAATTGCAGTTAGCCATTTTCTGCAACCTTTTCACCTTGCTAAATTATTTGTGCTATCAATACATCATGGCAAATATATTTGTTACCATAACAGATTAATTTAATGCAGCTTTATTGCAGCATACGTTACTCCTCAATATCATGGGGACAACCCTTTGGGTTTTTTGAAAAATTAATTTCTTAATTGCTTCATTTAAGTTAATTTTTGATAATTAAAATAATGCAAGATATTTATTAGATAGGGAATTGTGCATTGATTTTTCATTTAAGTTAATTTTTGATAATCAAAATAATGCAAGATATTTATTAGCTAAGGAATTGTGCATTGATTTTGTTTTTGTTTTTGTTTTTGTTTTTGTTTGTTACAGTTGCAGATATTCCTGGGTTAATTCCTGGAGCCCATCTCAACTATGGACTTGGGTTCTCCTTTCTACGCCATATTGAACGTTGTGTGTGTCTACTGTACGTCCTTGACCTCTCTGTGGATGAACCATGGAAACAGCTGGAACAATTAATGTACGAACTGGAACAGTACCAAGAGGGCCTGTCCACCAGACCTCACGCTATTGTTGCAAATAAAATTGACCTCCCTAGAGCACGAGAAAAATTGGAGCTATTAAAAGAACACCTTAAGCTACCTGTATTTGCTATTTCTGCAAAAAAGAGGATGCACACACAGACACTACTGATACATTTAAGGGAAATGTATGATAATCAGTATGCAACAGACACATAAGAATGGCGACAAGTGTTTAAATGATGCTGGCACGCATGACTGAAGTTCAGATTATAGTCTGTTGTGTATGTTTTATCTTATTACATGTACCATGGTTTTTCACATCAATATTTTTACCAATGTATTGAGATTCTTTTTATACATAAAAATTCAAATGTCAATCACAGTATATTTCTAAAGATAGTTCCAGACCCCTTAGGTAGCCATAAATTCCTTGTCTTGTCTTGTGTGCAGACCCCTTATGTAGCCATAAATTCCTTATCTTGTCTTGTGTGCGGTCAGAAGGTCAGCTATAAAAAGCTTATGTCTGGACCAGTTTTTGCTGGTAGTAACTGGTTCTCGTAGGCGTCCTTCTGATTGGTAAGCTCACATACATTGACCATGTTTGGTCATTCTTTTCTGCAGCGCTATTATTTAATCATATGATTGATATCCAATCTGCATATTTATCGCGTCACATGCTTGCCTTTACAACAATTAACCGACATCATTTACCTTGCTTTGTGCTGTACTTTGCAGATCATCTTTCAGTCATCTTGACCCTTAAAGTGCTAATCACGGTTACAGTCATTTTCTCATTACTGTTAAGCATATAATGTTTAGAAGATTCAAATTCCTCATGAAGATACCTTTCATTCAAATACCAGCAGGCCTAGTCCAAAGAGTCCTTGTCAACAACTTTTCTCAGGGCACTTTGCGCGCATTGTGTGCAAAGTGCCCCAAGGAAAGCTGTTGACTCAGTCTGTAATCAGGGCTTTAAGAATTAATTATTTGACGTAGAAACTAAACAGCTACCAAAATGAAAACTCTGCATTTGTTGTTATAGAAACAGAAACCTCCACACCTAAAGTTTCCATGTCACTGGGGCACAAACACAAGAATCTTGATTGTGTGCACACAGATGTTGCAGCACTGGTTTCATACCCAAAGTCGAGCATTCATGTTGGCAAAAAATATGTGTACTGAAAGAAATTGTATTCCCTAATAACCTGAAACTGCTCAGTTGATATTCTAGAGAGGCGAGTGCTTGGTTTAGGCAAAATTGGACTTTCAAGTAGCTTTTCCAGGCAAATGTGTATTTTGGCAAGATGAAAAGTCAAATTTGAAGCCATAACTGGAGGAAAACCTTGCAACACTATGGACAGTGGTAGTACCAGGCAATGTTTCTGTTTGATGTTGCCATTATGACTCCAGGGCAATTAGAATATAAACTTACTCTATTTCCAAGGAGTTACAAGTGAGATATTTCAGACTGAAACCCTGTGCCATGCAAAAGGAATTAAACCAGGTTATGTGTGGTAACAGCAACGTTTAGTCTACTGCTGCATGGTTTCCAACAGGTAAGGTTTTGTTCCTGCAGAAAGAAAAATATTTGAACCACTTTTGCTTCATGTGTCATTTCATACCATTGTAGAACACATCTGGCCTCAATAAAGCATGTCAATATGGACATTACCCTCCATTTTTTATTTTATAAATTTTTAGTTCATGTAATTCTCCAAACAAATCTGTATTATCACAAAGTGTTCATATTGCTCTGAAAATTCAAAAGATTATTTATGGGGCTATTTTAAAATTCAAAGGTTATTTTGGGATCCTCGGGACATATTTTGACTGAGAGTTTTCATTGCAATACCGTTTTATTTCAATATTCAGTACAACAGATATATTTCATCTTAAATTTTGCAGCACTCTTTTCAATAAACAGGGCAACTGGTATATTTTACTTAATTTTGCAGCAGTCTTTTCAATAAATAGGGCAATTGGTATATTTTACTTAAAATTTTGCAGCACTCTTTTCAGTATTCAATGCAGATGGTATATTTTATTTTGAGTTTTGCAACACTTTTTTTACAATATGTGTAACTGTCTGATATATCTTATTTTAAACTTCCAATTTGCTTCTTGTAAATGCATAGCTTTATATCAGTTTTGCAGCTGTATTGTATATATGTTAACTTGAAGTCCATTTGTTCATTATTTGTAACATATTCTATTAAGTCATAAACTACAAACTTTTAAAAGTGTCTGTCTGTCCATGCATAGCATTGATGTGAAAAAAAATGCTAAGAATGGCAGAAAACCTTGAATCATAACCAGGATTTTTCAGCTGTGTAAGCAATTTTATGGGGTTTTTTTTTCGTTCTTTTTGTATTGTTTATAAGATACTTTCTGTCTTTGCCACTCATTTATTCACAGCCTGGTATTACATGGGTTTGTTTACATCTATTCTGGTTTCAAAGTTGTGTTTTTTTTTAATTTGCCATTTCAGGAATCAAGTTTTGATTAATAGTGAAATGGCACTGTAGTGGGACACAAACTGGTAAATGTTCAGATCGGTTGTTCAAAAATAATCCAAAATATAAACACCTACATAATAGACATTTTTTTCATGGGTAAATTCAGTCTTGATTGACTAGGAAATGTCCATATTACACTGAAAACCAAGGATTTCGGGAGATTCGAGCTGATCAATGTGACTTGCAACAAGCATGTGGCTTACTGCGACATCACATATATTTGAAATTATACTAGACATCAAAGAACGATGTACAAAGCTTTATCATGCTCATGTTTTACTGAAATACCTCAGCATCATACTTGGCACCATAAACGAAGTTGTGCATGGAAATAACAAAAGAACATTATCGTATATTTTCTGTCTGAGTACAATCGCATGAGTATCTGTTTCTGGTTGAAAATGAACTTAAATAAATATACTCAAAAGTCCCGACTTGTAATTCATGTGACGTAATATACAAAACAAACTGGATGGAAAGACTTCATGAAAATCTGACGTATTGCTATAAAAGCATAGTACAGTTTCACAACTAATTTCACTCAGAACGTTTCAACCATGAGTCAAAATTTCAACTGAAGCTTTGTGGCGTGGACGGTGTTTGTTTTCAGAACCAGGATTTAGCAAGTCAAATTTTGCCTAGAACATTAAATGTTGTAACAGCTTTTCGCACATAGTTTCTTTAACATATTATGTGCTGCTACTAAAAGTGGCTTGGGATATGTACAGATGAATTTTACACCCCAAAAGGTAGAATTATTCAGCCTTCTCCCGAGTTTGATTTAAACGCTGAATTTTTTTGTCTGACAACGACCGGGTAGTGCCCAGTCCTATGCACAAGTCCTTCCCTCACAGAGCTACGTATACTGCATTTGTTTTTGTCCCAGGGTACTGAATAGTAATATTACGTTAAACGAATCTAAGTTTTATTTTTGAATATTTATTTCAGACAAGTAACGTCCTAATGGAGATTTTTTATTGACAAATTACTGCAATTTGAGATAGGATGACGTTATTGAACATCATGATTGCCACTAGTATTTACTCCCCACGTATACTCTTGTCTAAAATGAAATTACTGTCAAAAACGGAGATACAAAGCAATTCCAGCTTCTTTTATTTCTGAAAAAAAATAGACCAAAGCAACAATTCGCAAACTCTGCGGAGCTTTTGTGTGAAATTATTTTTAGTATGGAGCTCGATCTTCCCTATCTATATTTTATATTTGATTTTGTTAATGGAAATTATGTCACCCAGGTGTTAACTGTTCACGTAGCATTTTGTGTACCCCCAAAAGGGCATTTTCACCAGAATTTTTCCCCCTTGTTGGAAAAGGCATGTGTGTTGAATGAGTACGAACGTGGAGAAACGACAAAAAATAACAAAGAGCTGATTTTAGAAAGAGCCAGCAACAACATCCTACTAATTGTGAAACGAAAAACAACAAACCAACAACAGAAAAGTATTCATGCACACGGATATCAATTTAACTTGAAAAAGAAACGAATGGTGCTATTTTTCTCAAGTTTTTAGAGACAGGAATTCTTTCTATAGCTTCCATGTTAGAAGGCTATTTATGACTAGTTGGAGTGAAATAAACTCTCCAACACTACAGGGCGGGCGCAAAATTATTGCTTTATTTCACGAATGTGTTGCACTGCTTTCCCAGGACTTTTATATCATATGTCTGTTCACATGAAAATTCCATTATTGTTTAAAGTTATTTGCTTAAAAGTATCGGCTTGCCTGTGAAGCAAACTGGTGTGTCGTGGTTTTGCAGCATGAGGGGTTTTTCCCCACACGAAGTTTGCGCTTGTGCTTCGCAGTCCGGCGGTAACTGCACCCGCTCGAAGCCAGAGGCGCGGGGTCGTAGGCGTCATTCGGGAGTAATTTACCTGCCGTGGAGTCCGGAGCGAGATCGAAACCAAGATTTTGGTGTCTGCACATGTGCGACTTGCATACAACTGAATGCTACGAACAAAGTGTTCAATTCATCATGTCTTTTTAACGATCTTAACAATTTTTATACAAGTAAGGACAGCATCAGTGTCTGAAAAATTTCTTGGTCGGACATCTAGTAAATAGTATAAGTCGTTTTCTTTGACAATATGAATACCTGTGTTTCAATACAAATAACAAAAAGAAAAAAGTATAAGTGAAAACTGAATGCGATTTACAAAGCAGGGCGAAAATGAAGGGCAGGGTTACGTACTAATGAAGGACAGAGTCATGTACTTAATCTTTCCAGTTCGAAACAACTTTATGAAATGTTGAATTTCAGATTTGTATGTTTAGCCGGAGCTGGAGGTATTATACTTTAATCAATAAGATTCACGAACACTGTACTTTTATTACAACAGTGTTATCCCCATGCATCTTTTCTGGAGGGCAGGGCACCTTTCATCTAAAAGGGCACTTTTAAAGCACACAATGACAATCAAAAAGGGCATCCAAAAGTAGCAGTCCAAAAAAACAGGCTTTTTGTTGTTTTTATGGAAATAGTTCAGAATCTGTATGTTATATACTCATGGCCAGTAGATAAACTGATACATTGTTTCGCCAACTAGTTTAAATTATATTGAATTTTTATGAGAAAATGAATGTAATTGCCCAGAATATTAAAAAAAACATAGGAGAAAAGGGCAGGGAGCTAAAGAAAAAGACAGGGAGTAAAGAAAAAGGGCAGGGCAAATCTCCCTTTTATTTCAAGCTACAGACAACACTGCAAGCTGGCCAACGCAACGTGCGGAGAACAAAGCAGATGTTCCGACACAGAACCGTTATATATGCATGTACATGTGTATTGGAGGCGTGCAGGCTGTACACTGATGGGCCAGACACTCAACAAAACGACAAAACAAACATTCATTATTTAAGTAAAATTAATAATAATAATATTAATAATAATAATAATAATAATAATAATAATAATAATAATAATAATAATAATAATAATAATAATAATAATAATAATAATAATAATAATAATAAGTGCGGTGATAAATACATAAATGTTCACGTATATCTATATACATGTACGTTTGACTTGAACTTGTGCAAGTTTTGTTTAGATACGATAAAATTAATTCCACACAATGTTGTCAGGTTGTTACACTTGAGCCGAGTGTGTGTTTGCAGCTGACTCCGTACTTCAGAATTGCCCGTTTTGAAACAAGATTTTGTCATCTGAAAAGATGAGTTTCTCTCTCGTACATCATATTACATTCAACTGGTGTGTAGTTTGATTTTATCTATACTTCTTGGTCATGCGCTGTATTGTCATTCAGAGATTTTTATATATTTTACACAAACTGCTTGTCTGGACCATACATTCTATGTGATTTTGGATATTATTATTATCATCATCATCATCATTATTGTTATTTCATGTATGTAAATGAAGATTGATCACTATCAATCAGAATTTTCAGTAATCACACAGTTTCGCCGGGTTACCATTTATAAAAGATTTTTTAATACATCAAGAAATTAATTATTAATACTTTTTAAAAAATGGCATTACAGTCCTGTGGAAACACGTTGAAACAATTTATAACTTTGTTTCTGCATAATCATAGCCGTGAGCATGCGTTTGTGACATAGTCTGGTGAGCAGCCCTGGATTTGAATGTGTACAAGTCAAATTAGATTTTTAAATGTTTAGATTTATCCTTGTTTTAGATTGTTCAAAAACAATGAAATTGTTCAGATTACACAACTGAATTGTCTGAAAATCATTTTAAAATGGATACAAATCTTCACAACATCAGTGTTGGTTGTACGTGTTCAAACTTTAAATATGGGGGTAATTTCAGACATGTCTTGCGTTTCAGGTTATCTTTTGAGCGGGTGTCTCATTCTAACTATACTTCAGCTTGAGGAAAGCTCAATAGGCCTTACATTGTGTTAATGAAAAGAATTCCAACATCAAAAAAGAGCATGTATACCTGGCACGTGTAACGATAAATGACGGATAATGTTTTTTTCACCTGGGATAAAGGAGATCTATACAACTGGATATATTAGGCTTGTCGACATACAGAAGACTGGTGCACGAGACACACCGGGAAATATAATGACTAAAAATAGAATCAAAAGGGAAAATAAAATCAGTCTGGTGACGCAAAGGTTGACTTTTGTCAGATTCAATAAGGAGTGTCTTTTATCTATCATAATGTGTCGAGCCTGAAAATTGATGTTGATAAATTAACGTAAACGGACAACTGTGACAGACACAGGTGCTAATAAGGCGCCGTCAGCCGAAAGCCAACACTTACAACCTCATTTTGCATAATCTATTCAATACACTACGAGCACCTGTGATGACAGAGACTCGTGAAGGACTTTTTTGAGACAAAAATCAATAATTGACACATGTCCAGAATGGCAAAGAAAGTTTGGTCCAGATGAGTGGTTTGTGCTGCTGAATATTCAGCAATCTTCGCAGAATAGCATGTGCTTCTTACAGTTTCCAGCAAACTTGTACATGCATGTGTGTTTCTCCTTTCGGCCCATGCACTTGTACACGCTGGCTTACTTCCAGCACATGTAATTGGTTTCTTGATTTTATGCACGATGCTTCGGTTTCGTATGAATGCAAAGCAAACAGTGTGTGTATTCCACGCCCAACGCGACTGCATACACACACAAAGTCCGAAACTAGTTTCGTCGTCGTGGAAAAGTACGAACGGTTTCTGATTGAGAATTACAATACATTATATATAAATATACCTGAGAGACAACTGAGCAAATAAAATACATGAATTCACAAAAACAAAATTGAAATTCTATTTTACAGAAGTAAATCATATTTTTTTTTAGAAAGTTTATTGTTTCAAAAAAATAATTTTCCACCCCCCACTAAAAAAAAAAAAAGAAAAAAAAGAAAAAAAAAAGAGAAAAAAAAAAGGGGGGGGGGGGGGAAAGCACAAAACTAACAAACAAATCCAGCCTCAATAGGAAACCTCTGTCAGTGTGTGCGCAATGCAGGCGTTCTGAAGAGCCTGCACAATTGTACATGCGCTGTACAGTGGGAGAAGAACGACTTTACATCTTAAGCATATGCACCATGATACGCCACTTCATTTTGACCTTGCAGTAGACCAGTTTGCCAAAACATGAAATGGGAAATGTTATTTTCTAGAGAAACACCATGCACTCTGTCCTCATTTAAGGGTCATCCACCGACCATATTTTTTATTCGTGATGTTCACTGGGAGCAAAAGCATATACTCGATAGGCCCACATGTATAAATGGTTGCTCTTTGATTTGAATTTGAATTTCTAGCAGCTATCCATGCAAAATAGCTGAAATTATGTTTGTCAATGTGGAGACATTGTTTATGATAAGCAGGTAAGTGTCACATGGTACTAAATCAAGGCAAAGACTACTTAATTAACTTTTGTTGCAACAAATCTGTTATTCTCTGCAACTATGTCACACGTTGTGTGGTTAATGTTCCTGCATAAAACTGTTTCATTCCTGGTCAGAAGTCCTTGTGATTGGACAAGTACAACATCTGTCAAAAAGAAAAAAAACGACATCGCAGATCAGTTAGGGTGGTTTGTGTGCAGCCTTTTAACCACGTAGAACATTTTGCCTGTACAATTTGATGACCTTACATGTACATCATTGGCAAATTCATTATATGAACTGCATCTTAACGTTTGTAAGCTTTATATGTACATGTTCATGGGGGGTATATGTAAACATATCATAAGTCAGAAACCCAGTAGTTATCAAATTCGTTATTAAAAAAGCCCTATTACTGATTTCGCTACTCCAAAGAGTTTAATCAGTGTCACAAAGTCCATGCCTACTCCATTTTTTTTTTTTTTTTGGTTGTATTACATTATTCTTCATTTATTGATTGTGTTGATGTACAGATATTATGTAAGCTCTGGTGTGGCCTCTCTACTAAACCAATCGACTCTTTTTCCATCTTTTACTGCTCAAGCTCTGACTTGCTTACACATTCCTGTTGATTCTAAACTTATCCCTCTCCTGTGCTAATGTTATCCTATAACTTTATTGTCTGGGTCTTTCTGTTAAGCTAAAAGTAAGACTTTACTACTCCCCATTTTGGGCCATACACTTGCAACCTTACCCAGGCCAGATCAGAGTGGGTTCGGAACTTCATGACTGTAGTAACACATAAGCCAGCGGTGTGTTCCACCCAGTTTCCTGAAATACAGAGTTCAATTGCAAAGCCAGATCGCCTTCATTATTATTATTATTGGTACACACAACGAGAAGACCACTACACCATCAATTCACACGCAACAAGTTTACATCAGCGTGCGTTTACAGCGATCAACATATGCATGCCGATAACTGATGTCTTAAATTCGACAAGAGTCTAGTCTAAGTGTTACCTGCAGTTGAAAATAGGTCATGGGTGTTGGCTTTTTCAAGGTGCGCATTTTAATAAAACACTGTTGTCATGACACGAATCTCTTTTAAGGTGGCTTGGGGGAGGCCCCTATACTAAACGAGGGGAATTATAGGTTATCTTAATTTCAAAATTGGTGGTGCCAAAACTTTTTATTTTTCAAAATATCCCTCCCCATGAAAGTATTTATGTTCATAACTTTTTGGTTAAAAAAAAAAAATCATAGATGCATGAAAGGAGAGTATATTTGATATCGTGTGTCAACTTGAAACTCTCGGAGAAATGGTAACTTTCCCTTTTTAAAAATTGTTCTTCAGAAATGTACTTTTCGTTTCACCTCAAAAATATTATTTTGCCCATCTCAACATTATGAAATACCCAGGTTAATGCGTTTGGCATGAACTGGTGTTTTACCTGGTTTGGCAGTTTTATTCTACAATGATATACCGATAAAATTTTGACTTGCAAACTTTGGTGATGGGCTTTTGACAAAGAAGTTTAATCTCAATGTAATAAATACCAAAATCAAAATTTGAACGATAGGACCACAGTAGACAGATTAAACTTATGATTTTTACAAGTTTGACACAGATTGGACAAAAAATAAAACTTTCTGGCTAAAAGAGAAGTACATTTTTCAAATGACATTTATGAACACGACAAGATGGGATTCCATTTTTCAGCAAAACCGACCATACTTAATAGCGAAATATACACTCTGTTATGTGAGGTCATCTGTAGATCCAGACAATAATAAAAATACATACTTTTATAAGATTTTCTGAATAGTGAATATTTTGTGAATCATCAAAACCAAAGACCTTTTGGTGACTGAGCTTTCCGCCGGCCACGTAAAGCCCGTGTCTGTTGCATGAATATCTTGAAATAAATGGTACATTTATCTAGCAACCGTCTAATCTGAGTTGGATGTGATATTGCTTTATAGACAAAATTTTGACCCAGACACTCGCCAGAACACACTATTTTTATTGTTAATTTTCCCTAAGGCTCCTACCTAGGGAGTGGGGAAGCCTGCTAAAACATCCCCTCGCTCGGTCGCTTTCGCTCCCTCGCAATGTCGATAATATCTTAAAAAATCCAAACCCCATCGTAGAAAACGCTAGTGCCGGGCAATTGAAATTGTCCTGATTTAACTTCATCTCTTTGTTCATCCAACGAACATCGACAAACGACATTGCCTAATAGTATCATGTTATATAAGAGCTTTGACTGGATAATATTTTAAACTATAATGAAAAAATTACGGGTACACTTGTTAGTTTGTGATATATGTACGTACTGTATTCAATCACCACGTACTTCTTCAGCAACAGCTTCTGAACATTTCTACAATAATCCCATGCAGCAAAACTCAATATATTAAAAACAAACAAACAATGAACTCTCAACATAATGCATAAGAGAATACTTAGATCTAATTTTGGGGAGGCAAGCGCCAGAAGGGCACAGTTTCCAGAACAGTCTTGTTATTTTGCACCGTGGCATGTAGGAGTAAGGAAACTGTATCATGATGAAGGCGGCAATATAAATATATGTATCTGCAAAACTTACTAAAAATAACTACACGAAAACAAAATGAAACCAGTCAACATAAGGTTTATTTAAGAGAAAATCTGTCCGTGTGCCTGAAAAAAAAAAAAAAAATCTTGTTCAATTGTTCAAATGCATCTTAAACCCAATTATTGGAACTGAAATTGCCCTTTCATTTCCAAAAGTTTTGAAATGGCGAGCATTAGAATTTTCAAGTGTGCCTAATTAGCATTAATTACTATTTTACATTATTTTTCATTTTATTGGATGAACCTATATCACAAACCAATAAATTTAAGTTGTTATTGATACATCTACTAGAATACATTTAAAGTTATTCAACATTTTAAGTTCAGAAGTATGCTTAATTAGCATAAATTAAATTTTACAACTGTCCTTGTTATTTATTGGGTGCATCTACAGGACAGACCACAGTATTTAAGTTAGATTGACACCTCTATGTGTAGTACTTTTATAAAAAGCCTATATATAATCAAATAATTATACATGTTATTTGCCAGGAAAGGTAAGATACTACTCTTGAACTTTCTTTGTTTTTATTGAATACTGGAAGTGTTTCAAGCTTTAAATTTTGTTAACAGATATAAGTGTAATTCCAACTGCTTTTGGTATATATGTTCTAGTATGGTGCATCGAACGAAGGATATTGGAAATTTTTAACATTTAAAACCAGGCATTTCACATTTGTAATCTTGAATATCAAGTTACACTCAGAAATATACACAATTGCAAGGTCAATCTATTCATTTAAAAAAATCTCTATAGTGGGTTCCCTTGGGACTGCGAGGAAGTGCCCGCTGTGGGGAGGCGCCCATTCCACACAGTGTGAGCCCTTTGGCGTGGTATGGGTAAGTATGTACATGTAGAATAAAACATTATTCTTACGTCCATATACAATGTATACATAATATTTTAACCAAATAGAAAATAACTACATGTAATACATAACTAGCTTTGACAAAAACCCCATCATTATGCTGTTTTCCCAGAAATTCATTCTTTCTTTCTTTGCTAACAAGTTTGTCTGCCCTTTTTCTCGGAGACTAAGATAGGTACAAACTCCAACCTTGGCACAATTATACTTCTATAGATGAAATTTTGCCTATTTATAATGAGAGGTCATGATTTTCAAAATTATGCAAATGAGGGCTAATTAAAATTTGAAATATTTAATATCTTATATACCACAGTAGAGTGGTTCCGAATGTATGGGAGTTCGAACATAGCAAGGCAAAGGTCATCTTAAATGTCAAGGTTATGTCAATGTCAAAGGCCATGTCAAGGTCAAAGGTCAATTTTAGCTCAAAATTTCATTTAAATAGTCAAAGTTTACTTCAGGTAGCGGTCATCTCAAGGTCAAATGTCCTTTTAAGGTCAAAGGCTACTTTCGATGATGGGGTCATTTGGACCTTTGGAATTTTCATCTAGCCATAACTCGGTCAATTTTATCCAATTATTATCATGTTGGGCTCAAGTTGTAGCTATTGTAACACTGCACATTTTTGTAATTCACATGTATCCTCTAAAAGGCAAAAGTCAAGGTCATTTGCACTTTGAAATTTTCATCAAGCCATAAGTTTAATGGAATGTGAAGTACCCAAGGACAAAACTTGTTGCATTTAATATTTACAACTTTTGAAGGCTCACAGACAGATTTTCTTTGACGCAAATCTTCCTTTCTATTTTAAAAATGTATTCTGATGTTCTTGCCACGGTGACAACGCATCACAGCATGCTCTTGGTATGATTACACCACATATTTCTATCACATAAAAAGTGAGGGAGGAAGAAGATTTAATGTAACATCCCATTATTTTTTAAAATTGTATCTCGTCTTTAGCTGCAGATTTCTCACAATGAACTGTTTGTATGAATTAGTATTATTATTATTATTTTGAGACAGCTTTGTTCAAAAAGTGTTTGCTCAATTCTACAAACCCGCATGAATGGGAAGATAAGAATTTAAGACAGGAACTCCCAAAATGAAAAACTTGTCAGGGCCTGCAAAAACACTTTGAAAGTGGCATAAAATAAAAACTTTTCTGTTTAAAGGCCAGTTCATAAGCTATAGTTTAAGGTACAAATTCACATATTTCGAAGCTTGCAGTTTTTGCATGTTCGGAGTAATCTTGTTACAAAGTGCAAATTATACCTCTTGACTAAAAAACAATTCATGTTTGAAATTAATAATCCATAAAGTTTCTCTTCACACCAGAGAAAACAACACGCCTGTGCAAAACAAAATTCCTTGTTTTATGGGCGTAGATACAGACGCGGAGACACATCAGCGCCATTAAATGAAACTCCCTGGCATTGTCCGGTGACTCTGGGTGGGTGGGGGGGGGAGGGGCGGGAACCGCCGTTTAACTATGTTTGATCGGTATTGGTATAGGTAGCACCGAACGGCTGGTCCCCTGAACGGCTGGATCCCCGGGGCATTTATAACGGATGGGCCCCCAGGTCCAACGGTCCTGGAATATTTGAGCCCCCAGGGGGTCACTTGTTCGAGAATATTTGGACCCCTTCCGAATATCCCCCCTCCCCTTCCCTCTCCCACCCCCACAGTAAGTTGGTTTAAAAATATTTTATTGAAGCAATTAGGAAAAAGGGCGGTGCCCTATATTAATGCTTCTTGCACACATAAGAGAAAAATTAAAGAAGACGATTGACAACATTTAGGACTGATGCAAAGAAAAACACTACAATGAAAATGACAGAATGGCAAGCCACACGACTGGAAGAATAACAGAGCACGGTACGTGTTCACAGATAGAGAGAGGGTGGTTGGAGTCGGCCCTCTAATTATGTGACCACCGTAAGTTAAAGATTAGGTACATGGCCATTGAAACACATTGTGGTTACACTGCTTAATTAGACGTGTTTATACTACCATTGTTATTATGTTTATACTACCATTGTTATTATGTTTATACTACCATTGTTATTATGTTTATACTACCATTGTTATTATGTTTATACTACCATTGTTATTATGTTTAACAGCAGTTAATTATACCTTGTATCATGGACCTACACTCACTTCATTATAAGCAACATACAGTTTCCTGTGTGTTGAGTAGCTTTTAAACAGATCGAGCGCTGTATCTTTAATTCCATAATAACGTAATTTATGAAGTAGAATGGCATGGTCTAAAGTGTCGAAAGCCTTTAAAAGGTCCATAAATATACTGATAGGAATTTCTTCTCTGTCCATCTCAAATAAAATTTTATCTATGAGTTCACTTGCGGCGTATTCGGTTGAATGATTTTTTTTTTAAAACCCATATTGACAAGAGTAAAAAAGATTATGAGATTGGAAATAATGGTATACCTGATTATAAATCACTTTTTCAAAAATTTTTGATATTGCAGGCAAAACTGAAATCGGTCTATAATTTTCCAGTAACAAAACATTATCTTTTTTGTATATGGGTATAATTTTTGCTATTTTCAAATCATCTGAAAATATGCTAGTCGTTAAAGACTGATTTATAACCATAGTAATTGCAGAATAAATTTAATTTTTAATGTTCTTTAGTAATTTCATAGAGAGTCTATCAAAACCACAACTATTTTTAGGTTTGAGTGAGTCTACAATCTTCAGTACCATATCATCAGTAACCAGGCTGAACAAAAAAATGTTTTGACTTTGATTATGTAAATAATCTTTAAACGATCAATCAGAAGACATAGGCTAATTTGGGACCAACATTCTCAAAATTCTCATTGAATTTCTGAGCTATTTCATTTTTAGCAGTAAAAGCTTGGCCGTCTATGAGGAAAAAATCGAAGAATTCGCTTTTCCTTTTCAGTCGGTTCAAGATATCATTTATAGTAAGCCACGTATTTTTTTTATCGTTTTTATACTTATTTAAGTTGTTTTGAAAATAAGTTTTCTTTGCGACCCGAATGTTGAACGCTTAAATGATCCATGCTCGTATATACCAGACTTTAGATGAAAGTCAATGCCTTGTTTCATCTCTCCGCATAAACATCAGAATTCTGCATTGCACCTCCAGAACCAATATTTCATGGAAACTAAACATTTTTGGGACCAACACTCGTAAAATTCTCATTGAATTTGTTAGCTATTTCATTTTCAGCAATAAATTTCAATGGTCATCATATATTAGTGCTGGGACAATACACTTTACTCGTGATTTTATACACATCTCAATACAGGCCCCACGATCTGACACACGTCTATCACAATACACCTTTGATACAACTTACTTGACTGTGGTGTAGTGTGCTATTACAAACAGCAAATTGCATTTCAAAAGTGCATTGCAGTTGCCTGCAAAGGAGATACTATTTTATTTATCGCAAGGGAAACAAAACTAAACCGGAAGCGCAACAGGTGAATAACCCATAGGTATAGTCAATTACTGTTCCCGGCAAGGTGGCAACAAACAAAAAGTATCAATTATTGTGGTCTCGACATGATTTTGTCCAAAGTGTGGATTTGATGCCACATATGCTAACCGGACATTATTTCTTTTTAAATTTCCCTAATTCTTGAAAACCATATAGCCTCTGACCAGCAGTGCAGTTTTGATAATAAATGTACTCGCTATTTGTGTTGTGAATACAACTGCTCTCCACCCCAGCAGCCTGATCGTCTGACATGTCACTAACACTTGAACGATTGTGGTATCTGCTAGTGACATGTCACTAACACTTGAACGATTGTGCTATCTGTTGGTGACATACCCGGGAGCTCTGCGTTCAACGGTTTTGCTCGATTTGTTGTATTTGGGTAGTAGTGCATGGGTTTCCCAAACATAAAAACGGAAATGTAAGTTGACAAGTGGACAAGTTTATTTGAGATCCACTTTCAGTATAAAACTGTTGAGGCATGGATGCCAATAACAATAAAACATAGATAATAAATACATAGAGACAAGGAAAATACAATTGCATAAATTGATAAAATACATTGCATTGCATCAAAAGTCTCAAAAGTTGCACACAAATGTGAAAAAAGGATGCTTCTCCGACCCATATCAGCAAAGAAAAGTCAGCTCTCGCTCCCATCCACCCCAACCTGCCCCATCCGTTTAATGTCGTAAAATGCATTTCTCATTATGTATATGTATATGTATATGTATATGTATATGTATACGTATACGTATATGTATATTTATATGTATATGTATATATATGTATGTGTGTGTGTGTGTGTGTGTGTGTGTGTGTGTGTGTGTGTGTGTGTGTGTGTGTGTG
Source organism: Hermodice carunculata (assembly GCA_964020975.1). Classification (NCBI taxonomy): domain Eukaryota; kingdom Metazoa; phylum Annelida; class Polychaeta; order Eunicida; family Amphinomidae; genus Hermodice; species Hermodice carunculata. Next base: position 90,060,358 of record OZ026624.1, read on the forward strand.
CTATGTCAGACTATTCTGTTTTTGGTTTTGCTTTGTTTTGTTTTGTTTTGTTTTTGTTTTTGTTTTGTTTTTTCTGTTCTGGTGATTCAAGAGTATATGCTCCATACACCAAACATGCTTTTAAAATGAAACATTTACAACTGCTTGGTATATGTTACTGTATTACGTATGTGTGACATGTATTGTTGTATTAAATATGTTAATGTTTGATAATATCTTGCTTTTATCCATCCTTGTAATAGAGTAGTCGAGCAACGCTGCTAATGATTTCACAGCATAAAAGTGTATAAAATGCCGATCTGCAGCGCAGCTGAAATGAATACAACCAAGTAAGCAAAACAGGGCACGGACACAATGCTAATAGAAGTTTAAAATATTTGCCTGATCAAAGTTGTCACAACTTATGAAGTATATTAGGTATCTTGGAAGGACGCGTGTAAGCCTCATGCCAGAGTTATATGATGTAGTTAAAATGTTGGTGCAGACAGGACACATTAATATGTTCTCAAGCCCCATGACACATCGATATAGAATGAAAATAAATAAATAAATAAATAAATAAATAAATAAATAAATAAATAAACAAATAAATAAATAAATAAACTTTGTTCATTGTGTATATCCCGTTTACAGTAAAGATTATTAAACATGATCAACGCTTCGCTTGTAATCGGTGTTGAATTTTTCCGCTTTTTCCTCAGCATATTGTAATACATATAGTATCAGACGAACTGAATTTACATCCAATTGTCTCTCTTATATACCAACAATTTCATGTTGTAAAATGTAACTGGTGCATATAAATAAATAAATAAATAAATGAATGAATGAATGAATGAATGAATGAATGAATAAATAAATAAATGAATGAATGAATGAATGATTGAATGAATGAATGAATAAATAAATGAATGAATGAATAAATAAATAAATAAATAAATTAATTAATTAATAAATAGATAAATAAATAAATAAATAAATAAATAAATAAATAAATAAATAAATAAATGAACAAAATATAAAAAATGTTCGTATTGTTACGAATAATTATTTTATTCTGCATTCAAATACTCACCGCGGTTACCTTGTGTAGAATTGCGTTTTTGGCTGTAGAATTCTTACTACAATTTAATTGAATTAACATAATTAGCTTCTATGGTTCTTGTGTAAAAATAATAAGAACACTATTATGCTTGATTAACGGCAAACATTTGTGCGTTACTACAAAAACAGATATCGTAGTGTCCCATGGCTTTTTGCCTCAAATTTTGATCGAAATCAATGGTAATATATCCTGTTGTTTACTGCATGAGATGACATCTGGTGGATAAACATCGCAGCGACTGGTCTTGTCCTGGTCCGATGTAGGGCGATTTTTCTTTTCTTTTTTTTTTTTTTTTCTTTCTTTTTTTTTCGGGTTGGCCGGAGGGAGCAGGGCTTTCACTTTTTTTTTTCCAGCGGGAATAATCTTGTAATGAATCAACAAACAAACCCAGCAATAATTCCATTGTCAAAATCCTGAACTGTATTGAGTTGGTTTAAGTAGACAAGTATATTACTTATCATTTTCATTTTTGGAAACAAAACTCAAGATAACATAATTTGGATTTAGATAGCCGTGTTTATTCTGGGAGTAAACAACTAAAGTGAAAGTACAGAAGTTCACATTTAAACCACAGGATAATAAATTCTATCTGGGAAAGAGCTGTATTTCCTCTGTCCTAAATATCTACTGTACATTCACTACTTGCATCTTTAATATGTACACGTATATTTAACAAAGCCCGGATGGTGCAGAGATGGTAATAACGAAATCCTGCAACGCAGGCATGTTGCCAAGGTTAGGAGCACTGCAAGGACTCCAATGGGAGGAGGACGGGAGTGGCGGGACTGACTCAGAGCAATGCCAACTATTTACCACTGAGGATAGTCCCAGAACCGCCTTGTCAAAATCTTTAATCTTGATACAAATGGAAAAATGGGTAATTTAATTTGCACTAACATGGACCCTGTTTACTCACGAAATTCATATCAGTAGTTTAAATCCTGACAACTACAATGCGGAGACACTTATGAAATCCATACCAGTAGTAGGCCTATAAATCCTGATTACTAAAATGGTGACACTTATGAAATTCATATCGGTAGTGTAAATGCTGACAATTATAATAGAAAGCTATTCATGGAATTCATACCAGTAGTATAAATCATGACAATTATAATGGAAAACCACTCATGAAATCCATACCAGTAGTGTAGATCCTGGCAATATAATAGAAAGCCACTCATGAAATAGATCATGAGAACTATATGTTGGAACTTACAGAGGCTTAACAAACTTCCAACTTCATACGAATGTATGTGTCTGGAACGTGACAGATTTTGGTTGGAAAAGTTACTGTAATCATGAATGTCTTGAAATTCTATCGACCATTTTGTTGTGTCTTCATTTATTAATATAGAAAATATACAGATTTCGAGTGTTATTTTCCTATTACGTGCAGCCAATTTATATTTTGGAAAGAAAAGAGTATTTTTTCAATTTCCAAAAAAGACACTTTTGTCAAAACGTGTTACCGAAGAACTCATCGGTCTGGCAGCAGAACATACATTGTCCACCACTGCCACCCATGTTCTAAGAACAGAAACAACAACAAAATAATTTATTTGCATTGTAGATCGTAGTAAGTAACTACTGGCTTGATAAAATTGGGATCAAATGTTAAATTTGCGGCCCACTTAAAGTACAAATAATACCAAAAAGTGTTTATTTTAAACATATTTGTATTGTTCTTTTATTTCTTCTTTTCGCGAGAGGGATTTATATAGTCAAAGCCTGTTTTCCAATCGTATTTTTTTCTGAATAAAAAAATGTTCAACAAACAATGTTTATTTCGTTTGTTTGTTTTTCGTTAAAGCATTATGCAGCGCAAGGTGACCTACTGGTCATATTTTTTCCAACCACCACCAGTCATTTGTTCTGAAATACTTACTTGTACCGAAAATGCATCTGTATCTATAGATTCCTCTTATGCTATGTCAGTCTTTGACACAATTATAATCACCGTTGTACAATATCATCAGGCTCAGACTCAGTTATGATCGCTAGGGTAACGAATAGTAAATTCTATTAATTTAAGTTACGGACTTTTGAAATGAGTTTTATCTCCCTTTCTCTAAAATTGATTTTAATCATTATGTTGTGATTTTTTTGTATAAATAGACATTTTTATACATATTTCACTGTTGACTTTCTTTTACTTAAATGGACAACACGTAGATATAATCCGTTACATATTAAAGTGGATCCCAAGTTCTATTTATGGTAGTTTTTTTTTTTACGTCTTTGCATAATATCTGTTGGTGACCTGTGAGATATTCTTAGTTTGGGGGAATAAGACAGGTACTAGAAAATAGATCACCATCATCTTATATCGTAGAATGAGTTCGCTAAATTTGATTTTACAGAAAAGTAATTACATATATAGGGCCGCCTGTGTCACCACTTCTTGATCAGAGTTTTAATTCCCTTCAAGCAGGGATACAGACAAACTGAAGAACCACATCAGATTTTGCTGGTATGTGAGAAAATGACAAGTTTATTAACGCCACATCATTTTACATACATAGATATTGACTACATGTCGTCTGCCAGCAAGCCGGTTTCACTAGTTAACAAGTAGGGGCGAGTTACTTGCCATTTCCTTCCGCAAATGAGCGGTAATGCTGCCCACTACTTCTTGATTATAGTTTTTTCCCCTTCAAGCTGGGATATGGACAAATCAATTAGTTGACAAAAAAAACCCGTCATCTGTTGGTTAGCATGTTAGAAATGAAAAGTTTATTAACGCCATGTCATTTTCCGTGCCTAGATGTTGACTAGTCTGCCAGCAGACAAGTTTCACCAGCTTGAAAGTAGGGGCGAGTTGCTTTGTGTTTCCTTCCACAAAGGAGTGGTAATGCTGCCCACTACTTCACGTCAATGGAGGCATGTATGAGCTTCATGCATGACTAATGTGATCAAATTAATATTCTCTATTATTGATGGTTACAGAAAACATTTATCAGACAATCATGTATCATGTCACGCTATTTTGGTCTTCCTCCATTGACTGGTCTAAATTGAAAGATACTGGTTTGGTTATAATTAAGCGAATAATGAAATCATGCGATTGGTTGCGCTCTGGGAACTCACATGACTCCAAAACTTCTGATTAAATATTCTCAATTACGGCTCTCCTCTTTTGAATATAAGGCAATGCCTTATTAAGAAATTTGACTTAATGTGTAACATTTACATCCAGTTTCTTTTAACATTTAATATTTATGATTAAATTCAAATTTTCGCCAGCCAACAGATATAATACATTATTCAATGAGCATTTAATACAGTGCAAATACACACATATATAATGTATAATGTATATATATATGTACGTTTTATATATATATATATATATATATATATATATATATATATATATACATATACACCAAATGAACGAGCGTCACACGTTATCCAGCAACAGAGAATCTCATGATCAGGGCTGTGAAGTTTATATTTTCTGAACGCTTCACTTGGAATGCAGTATTTTGCAACTTCAATAATGTAATTGCTTTTGTGTTTTACACATTATATAAGGCAAAGTCGTCATAATAATTTCGCACAAAAATTGTTTTTAACTTTTTCATTTATTACTCACGTTATTTCAAAATATTTGGAAGCCAATTTGCTTATCTAAAAGCAGTACTCATTGTTACGATTTGAGCTGATGTTATGGAGTTACAACCATTTGCAATTTTAAAAACGGTCCATCATTGAAAACTAGAATGTTACTGTCTTTCTGATCAATGCCTCCTCTGACAAAAATACGCCAAACACGTAAATTTTGAGACTTTTGTTTCGTTTCACTGAAGCGATGAGTTTATAATGAGCCCAAAGCCTTCAGAGTAAATTGAATCGCTTCAAGATTCACTTACTTTTCTTCAGATAGTCCTGACACAATGGCTTTCAAACAAAATGCCATTGTTCATTCTGATTTTGCCCACCTGAAAAGTCATCGACCTAATGCACCCACAACATTGTCCTTTCACATGATGTGCCGCTGAAATATTCTTTCAGCATGTTTTAAGCTGATGGATGGTTCGACATTTTCATCATTTTTTAATTAGTACTTACAGCACGCAAGGGGAAGGGGTTAAATGGGTCTGTATACTGTCACAGAATATGGAAAATAATGGTCAATTTTTGGCCTGTTTTGTGCTATTTTGCTATGGTTTTGAGGGGAAAATCATCATTTTTAAAGTACTAATTTGGGGGAGGGGGTCATGAAATTTAGCACCCTAAGTACTAATTAAAAAATGATGATAATGTTGAACCATCCCTTACAATTTTATTCAACCTTTTCTTAATATGTACTCTAATGTACAATGCATATTTATAAAGCCTTCGTACATTTAGGCTCATTAATCTGTATGTCCCATTGAATACCCAGACATTTGGTAATTGTGATTAGACTATCTTGTGTTCATAGGGTTTTCACACTGACCCGGCCGTTCCGTGGTCACAAAACACAGACTGTCGTTAGTTATATGTGACCTCGGAAGATTGGAAGTTACGACCATTTGATCATACAAAAAAATGTCACTTTGCTTCTGTGGTTTTGTGTAAAATTAATGCGAGGAAAACAGTTATTACGAGGAGAAAAGCCAGTTAATGAGAAAATAGCGAGGTTAGGTTGACACTGACAACAAAGAGCATCGGTAGTTAAGTGTTGGAAACATTTTTACGTGTAATTGTTTATAGCTAAATCGGGAATATATTCATGTCGATTTGAGGAATAAAGGTATTCAAGTTTCTGACTGAACTGAGAACTGTGTTGCCTGATATTTGAAACATGAATCTTCTCACAGGTACCGTTAAGTCATCGACGCTGTGCCGCTGGTCTCGGAACAAACCCGGCACAGCGCAGATGAGTTACCGGCACCTGTGAATCTTCTGACGCAGGTCAGTCGTACTATCAGGCTCCAGCACAGCAATGTTAAGCCACGAAGTTTGCAACAGGTTGCTTGTTTGCAGACAAACATTAATCTAACGGGTCAAATGTACATGTAATATATTAAAAAACAGGAAAACAAAATAAAAAAAAAACAAAACAAAAAAGTTAACCCCCAAAAATAAAAAACAAAGGGAGAAACAAACAAACAAAAAAGTGATTGATTTACTACATATCTGTGTATAGATGTGTAGACAACAAGTCAATTTGGACTCCTAGATATGATATCGCAGTTGCTTTCACCCGTAAATCTGTAGAGCTCCTATTTACGTATTGAAAGAACCCTGAACTTAACATGAGTCTTAGAAAAGTAAAAAAAAACCAAAAAAAAAACACAAAAAAACAAAAAACAAAAAAAAACAAAAAACAAAAAACAAAAAAAAACCCACCTGAAGACAAAGTGTTCACGTCTATTCCAATATTGTCAGAAACTATGTCTGTTCTGTGTCTCTGTGTGTGTTTTACTTGCATCGTATCCTTGCTGCATGTCTCTTGTGACATTTAGTTTAACGGTTTGATAAAATTTCAGAAAGGCGAAGAACACCAGGGAGAAGTGACCTGGTATTGGGACTAACAATACTGCTGATATCCAGTAATTCATCCTCAGTAAGTACAGTAATATCGCAATTTAATATCTATTTCAGGGACAACTTAAGTCATCCAGGGACGCCCAAATAATTAATGAATATAGAAGAAAATTAAAAACTTTGTTACGGGACAAATGCAAAAAAAATAAGGGGTCAAATATGACAAGCAGATCATTAATCTAAATCAATTTGAACGTTCAATAAAAACATGGCTTTCACCTATTCTGTTATGCTCTCCCTGCCACTCTGTAGGCCTAACGCCCGAGCTTGTCATAAAATATATCACATTCAGCTGCTTGTTCTCTCTCATTCTCTTTCTCTTTCCCCCGATAGCTAGCTAGCTAGCTAGCTGGATGGATGGATGGATGGATGGATGGATGGATGGATGGATGGATGGATGGATGGATGGATGGATGGATGGATGGATAGATAGATAGATAGGTAGATAGATAGATAGATAGATAGATAGATAGATAGATAGATAGATAGATATTAACGTTATATTTCTGTACAGTTCGTGCAGTATCGTGCAGATTGCATGGATATGTCAATTATCCATTATATACATGTACACTGTGCTCAAATTAAAACTCACCTCGAAGAAGCTTTAAAAATCAGCAAATTATGGAAATATAGTGATGCTACTCTTTTTACGAGGAATTTAAATCTGTAATCCATGTATAATTTAGTTGACCGCGATGTTCATTGTGTGAAACACTGAATGATGTATTCAAGATCAATTCCTCCTGAGGTTTGTTGTCATGTTTATCTCAAAGAATTATCTGCAACCACAGCGGTGATCCATACGAAATAGATGTCTCCTCAATTGGTGCCACGGTTCTAATCCACGCAAAATAGATGTCTCTTCGATGGACTGATTTGGCGTTAAAATGTTTAATAAAACTTGTGTTTTGGTCATATATTGATTCAACAAACGCAATCTTGAGAGCATCCTGAAATTTGCAGCAGGTATCAGTCTATATTCATATTAGATATATGTATTTATTCTTGCGTCATTTATAGTTTCTGTTTCTATGATAACGAGGTGTATGTGTGTATGGCATGCGTTCACTGTTCAATCGATACCATCGGCTGAAGCTGAAAAGCAAAGAGGGGAGCTTGGGCAACTGAACGTAAGGTAATCTTTGCAACATCTGCAATGATTTTAAACGGGTACGGGGAAATTTACTTCTAGGCTGCCACATCTGAGAATCTGAGATTATATGGAGTAACAAGGATTGCATCGGATGTCAAGCTAAGACGAGAAAACTTTTTATGACTTAAGTTTCAGTTTCATTCCTATATTTGGTAGTGTTCTGCAACTCCTGACAAAAATTTCCCTGAAGTACAGATCTTCATAATCACAGGCACATATGTTCCAGATAACAAGTCCTGGATAATATACTTGGATCCAAATAACTTATGTGTGGCAAATTGATAGCACTTTAGTTGTTTGTAGGGTTCCGATGTTAAGAATAAACAATCAGGCATAGCAGCTTTTTCCCCAGCACAATTTCAGGGTAAATCTGAAAATTCCGATGTTAAGAATAAACAATCAGGCAAAGCAGCTTTTTCCCCAGCACAATTTCAGGTTAAATCTGAAAATTTGATGGTATCATACAGGCGGATGCGTAGAACCAATCATGTCAATATGCAAAACAAATCTGTGCTCAGCGAATAAGTTGTTCATATTGCATGTACAGTAAAACCTGTCCTTGTGGACACCTGTCTACTGTGGACACCTGCTTAATGCGGACAGTTTTGGCCAGAACCGAATATTTTTAAGTCATTTTCATATTGGTGATACCTGTCTACAGTGGACACCTGTCTATTGTGTATTGCGGACACTTTTTGGGGTACCAAATGCAAAAACAACCTGTCTATTGCGGACACAATATATCAATGCATTTTTTGCAACTTGTTATGTTCCAAGCTGTAATGCCTGAACAATGCTAAGGTGGCACAAACAAAGCTAGGCACTTAGAGGAGTGCTGTCTTCAACCCGCTCTCCTGTTTTGGTTTTTATTTTTAGACCCATAAAACTATACAAATTCTTGTTGCTTGGGATCTTTACATTATATATCTGCCAAGAAAAAATTATAAAATCACTTTTTTTGGCGAAAAATGGACATTTTACAAAAGGGTTCGATCTGGAGATTTTTCTCGGGATTCTCGAAAAATACAGTACTTAAAAACTCGAAAATTTGCAAAATGAAACTTTGTAGTCATGTCCAGGTTCGGTTCCTTCACTTTTTCTATAAACGCAATAGATAAATTGTAATCAATTATTAATTATGATGCTGGTGAAAATGAACACTTCTCCATGTTTAGGGGTCATGAAACTGCCTAAAAAAAACATATTCCAAAACGCAAAAAACCAGTCCTGGGCATGTCTACGAAGTTTCATTTTGCAAATTTATGAGGTTTTAAGTACTATATTTTTCGAGAATCCTGTGAAAAATCTCCAAATCGGACCATTTCGTAAAATGTCCATTTTTTGCCCAGAAAAATGATTTTTAACATTTTTGTTGGTGTATATATAATCTAGAGATCCTAAGCAACAAGAATATATATAGTTTTACGGGTGTAAAAATAAAAACCAAAACAGGAGAGCCGGTTGAAGACAGCACTCCTCTAAGTGCCTAGCTTTTTTTGTGTCACCTTAAGCTTGAATCAAAGACTAATTAATCCATTGTTCAGTGGCCTGTAACACATGATAAGCTCACTCAGCCAAGCAGTTAGGCTGCAATGCCTCAACGAACATGCCAAGTGTCTCTGAGCACTGGTGTTCCTGTTGAGTGAGGTTGCTCAAACTTTCTCTGTCTATCAAACAATAAAGCTCCACAGATCAATCATTAAGCCTAACACAAAGGACCCACTGAGACTCATGTGAAGTTATTCACAATTTGTAACAATGGCACATACAGTTATACTGTACTCATAGGATAGGATAATTATCTCTGTGGTATGTTTGTTGATTGTTTCCTAATTTCTTATTATTGTTATCTAACTTTGAGTTTTCTTGTTTTTTTTCATTATAATGATTAAATGGAATAAGATGGGTACACATGTGCATATTTTATGACAGTCCATACAAGTTTATCTCCTTTGATACAAATGTACTCTCAGGTCCCAAAAGTTCAGCCCCTGCCTATTGTGGACACCTGTCTATTGCGGACACTTTTGCCAGAACCAAAGGTGTCCGCAATAGACAGGTTTTACTGTATATTGCTTGTATTTCTTGTTTTAAAAATGGAACAACTGACCTTCCAAAAATGAAAAAGACTATTTAGTTAGAAACATTTGATCACAGGAACTTAATCTCAATTTGCACCAATAGGGAGTTGTTCTTGTTGTGAACAAAAATTAATGAACAAAAATTAACATAATCTCCTCCCCATCCCAAGTCTGATTAGACTCTTAAGCGGGAAATGACAATTAAGCACCTAAACCGAAGCTGGAAAGTTGTATGTTTTGTAATATTACTGCTTTACAGGCCTAATTTTCAAGCATTTTAAACAAAGTAGAGATGAAGTTAATCAGTTGCGCGCGCCCTTGCGTGAAAATATATAACCGCTGTTAAAAAATTATCCGCTGGTATAATTTAGCAAATATTTTGCATGCAAAACTTTGGTTTCCAACCATTTTTGTACCAGATATGTGTTCTTTTCTTAATTTCGTAGCTCAAATATAACAATTTGTTCTAAATATCAACTTTTAATTGGGATTGATACAATAATGACATTTCAACTAAGATTTAATCGTGTTACATGTAAGCTGTGCCGTATAGTCACATAGCGCTGTGTGAAACTCTGCCGATAAATTTGACAATCACAAGAAATAACACCGTTAGCTGTTTGTTGTCTTGCCTGCATGCTGCTGTTTACACGAGAGTTTGAACTTAAATTTCTAATCAAAGTAGCCATTATTCATTCATCATGTTACTGCTGCTCTTTATCTAAAGAGTATAAAATATTGTTAGCAGAAACTGAAACTCAAATAAATACTGCCACAATATAGAGTATGATCATATGTGCGTTTATTAGCAAAAGCTTACTACATAATGAGTGCCTATATATTTTATTGCTTGAACATTTCATCACCGCCTAATATTGTGCTGACTTTCTATATGATTTTCCCGGATGGTTTTATCAAACGTGGGTTAAAAAAAGAATAGACCCAAATCTTTTACATGGATTGCGAAGCAGGCCAAGCCTATAATCATCACTCTCCATGGCACAGATGGTGGCGTATACTTTCCTACCTGCAGTGGATTATTATTATTATTATTATTATTATTATTATTATTATTATTATTATTATTATTATTATTATTATTATTATTATTATTATTATTATTATTATTATTATTATTATTATGGGATAGTACAATACAGGGCGCAGTGGTAGCGCATTGTCAAAACAGAAACATAAGAGAAACTCTAATATATTAAAGTTGATGAGTGTGTTGGACATTTTTTTGAAAACTATATATTTAAACCAAAAAAGAAAAAAAATGCCATTCAATTTATACTTTTGTTTCTTTTACTGCCAAGTCACAGGACACTAGCCTTTAACAGATGAGACATTAACAAGTCTGAATACAAACATATAAATAAATGAAAAAACGAACGAAAAAATAAGTAAATAAAACCTTCACTCCCAGACCCCGTTATGAGATTTGAAAGTCCATAGTAGCAGATCAGGAAGCAAATACGCGTCTGATTTGCACTTATAAGTGATCACAATGAGACCAAATAAACATTCCACTTTCCATTCGCACTTCTCCTTGTGCAAATTTTGATTTCAAATATCTGTTGAAACTTCCGACGTTCTGAACTAAATTCTGTCTATTTATATAGGCAGTGAGCTTGAAAAGAGAAAAAAAGAACAACAGATGTATTACTCTGTTTAATCAAAGAGCTGCGATATTAACACGTAAGTTAATTTACACTAAAAATACTTTGCTCATTCGTTCTCAAGATTGTTAAATCCCTTTCATGTCAAGGAATTTCATGGGTCTAAACAAAAAGACAACAACAAAACAATTACATTTTTAGATATGAGAAAGGCATATGATAAGGTATAGGGAGATGCTCTAAGGGAAAAACTGAGTGGGTTACGATTTGGAGGCAATTTTCTGGAAATATTGAAAGCCCTATACAAGGATGCACTATTTCACTGGGAAATGCTGTAGTAGAAAATGCACAGCTGAACATAGGCTTAAAGCAAGAGTGCGTTCCCCAATTTTGTTCGCTCGATATATTAAGGACTTGGGTGAACAGCTAATAGAATATGACAAAGAAATAAAAATGAGACACCAGAAAATTCCTGGGGTTTTTTTGCAGATGACATAGTGCTCATGGTCGAGTCTCAAAAAGAGTTACAAGATATGTTAAACATTGTAGGAGAATATGGGAATAAATGGAGTTAGCGTTTAGCCAAGACAAAAGCCAAGTTATGACATTGGGAAAGAAACCAGATGGCAATAGAAAATGTAGGCTTGGGAAATTCCAGATTCCAGAGGTGAGAGAACATCTGATTGAAATTGGAGAGATAGATAATTATGAGTATCCTGGGGTAAAGATAAAATCATCATTTAAGGGTATGTTCAGGTACCATATTGAAAATATAAAGCAGAAGATGAACCGTACAGAAGGAACGATAAAAGCTACAGCAGTAAATAGTTTTAATAGGACACTGACAGCTGGAATGCTGTGGGATAGAGTAGCAGTACCAGGAATGCTGTGGGATAGAGTAGCAATACCAGGAATGCTGTGGGATGGAGTAGCAATGCCAGGAATGCTGTGGGATAGAGTAGCAATGCCAGGAATGCTGTGGGATAGAGTAGCAATACCAGGAATGCTGTGGGATAGAGTAGCAATACCAGGAATGCTGTGGGATAGAGTAGCAATACCAAGAATGCTGTGAGATAGAGAAGCAATACCAGGAATGCTGTGGGATAGAGTAGCAATACCAGGAATGCTGTGGGATGGAGTAGCAATACCAGGAATGCTGTGGGATGGAGTAGCAATACCAGGAATGCTGTGGGATAGAGTAGCAATACCAGGAATGCTATATTGTTTCCATGTTATCGCAATAAATGAGGGGGGTATGAGAGTGTATGGAGAAAGCACAAAATGGAATGGGAAATGGATTCTGGGAGCACCGCTGTGTATAACAACAGAAGCAACCTTAGGGGAGTTGGGGCGGGTGGGGGGGGGGGGGCACATACTCAACATCAGGGTGGGTATGTGCCTCGGAAATTTTTATACAATACCCTATCTCAATCCTACACCAGATGTAAAAAAGGTACCCTTTCTTAATCCTGTAATGTGTTGAAAGGATTGCTGCATTGGTGCATCCTAATTGTTACCCCGATCCTAATCCAGCTGTGTACATTTGGGGTGGGGTGGGGGGGCTTTTCTAATCCTGGGAGTAATGAAAACGGCCTCTCCGGCACATACCCAGTACAATCCTACATGGAAGTACCGGGGGGGGGGGGGGGGTAGGATGGAATAGCATAAGGGACAGAATTGCCAAAGCCAAGTTGAACTACCGGGGATATTTACAATCAGTTAGCGAGGACAGGTGGTGCAGAAAAATATATAATGAAGCTGTTACAGAGCAGACAAGATTTGCCAAAGACATAGATAAGTAAAGCAGATAGGTATGAATTGAAAGGTTATGATGAGGTTGAGGCTTGGAAAACATACAAAGAGAAGGAAGTGACTGAAGGATGGGACAAGGACTGGAGAAAAAGAGCGAGGGAAAAAAGTACGCTAAGTGGATACAAGGTTTTAGAGTAGCCAAAGAAAAGTACATGCTGGGATGGAAGGAAGGGATCGAAACTTTTCTTCCGGAGTAGGGCAGGTGTTATCAATTTAGAGAAGAGGAGACAGAAACTGACTGCAGGTAGCAATGGTAAGTGTAAAGTTTGTTCCCAGAAGGTAGATCAGAAAGTAGACGTTAGGCTGCTGTGGTGTGATACATACATGGAGATGAGGGAGAATATTTTCAGGGACTGGCAGAATGAGGATCATACTGTAAGGGTTTCAAGGAAACGCTTAGTAGAAGCGTGTGTCATGGATTTTAGATTTGACAGGGGGTTTACCAGGTGGAAAGAAAGGGGTCGGAACTCTACAGGTCTTCCTGGTAGGGTGCTGGAAGAAAAGAAATGGAAAGTTAGAAAAAAAACAACAGAATTAATGAGAATAACAGGTTTTGGGAAGCAAAGGGAAAAGTGGTAGCCCTTATGCGCCCATGACTGTATGCACAGGACATGGGAAATGCCTGAGCCTTAGAGGCGGGGATAGGGTCAGATTGAAAGTGTCCCCCCCGCCCACCTGTGACGGCGGCAAATAAGCGAAGTGCCACAGGATCATCATCATCATCATCATCATCATCATCATCATCATCATCATCATCATCATCATCATCATCATCATCATCATCATCATCATCATCATCATCAGCATCATCAGCATCAGCATCAGCATCATCATCATCATCATCATCATCATCACATTTGTCACAAAGTGAAATAACTTACTTACAAGCGACTTAATACTTGTTTTCAATTAACATGCAAAGAAAATAAGTTTGAAAATGCCTTACGGTGCAGGAATGGCCCCACTGACACTGCAAACTGACGTCAAATGAGAGAAGCTGTGAGTGCAATATGTGTCATATCTGCATGTCCAGCCTGTTGTTTGGTTTGCGCTTTCTGCAGCCTGTGCTGATGTACGCAAGAAATCTGTACTTGTCTTGGAAGGGTGGGGGTGTGGGTGTGGGTGCATGGGTGCATTGCCGGTCTTCTAATTCATATGCATCCCCAGGGAAAATGTCCTTATGGACTTAACAGATTTAAGACATGTCGCTGTGTCAAAAACATGGACATACATTATCCCTGTCCAAGATAATAAACTTTGAAATATTGAGAAAAATACATCTGATAAACAAACTAATTACATTAAACAGCGTCACTGTCACACACGCTCCCAGCTACACAAGATACACAAATTGCATTCTTATGCACATTTCAGTAGTCCTCACAGACCTGAACATAGACCAGCTAGATAACGCACATCTGAGTGGTCCTAACAGACTTAAATACAGACCAGCTGGGTAACGCACATCTGAGTGGTCCGCACAGACTTAAATACAGACCAGCTGGGTAACGCGCATCTGAGTGGTCCGCACAGACTTAAATACAGACCAGCTGGGTAACGCACATCTGAGTGGTCCGGACAGACTTAAATATAGACCAGCTGGGTAACGCACATCTGAGTGGTCCTAACAGACTTAAATACAGACCAGCTGGGTAACGCACATCTGAGTGGTCCGCACAGACTTAAATACAGACCAGCTGGGTAACGCACATCTGAGTGGTCCGCACAGACTTAAATACAGACCAGCTGGGTAACGCACATCTGAGTGGTCCACACAGACTTAAATACAGACCAGCTGAGTAACGCACATCTGAGTGGTCCTAACAGACTTAAACACAGACCAGCTGGGTAGCGCACATCTGAGTGGTCCGCACAGACTTAAACACAGACCAGCTGGGTAACGTACATTTTAGTGGTCGTCACAGTCTTAAACACAGACCAGCTGGGTAACACACATTTTACTAGTTCCCACAGACTTGAACACTGACCAGCTGGGTAACGTACATTTTAGTGGTCCGCACAGACTTAAACACAGACCAGCTGGGTAACGCACATCTGAGTGGTCCGCACAGACTTAAACACAGAACAGCTGGGTAACGCACATCTGAGTGGCCCGCACAGACTTAAACACAGACCAGCTGGGTAACGCACATCTGAGTGGTCCGCACAGACTTAAACACAGACCAGCTGGGTAACGTACATTTTAGTGGTCCGCACAGACCAGCTGGGCAACGTACATTTTAGTGGTTGCCACAGACTTGAACACAGACCAGCTGGGTAACGTACATTTTAGTGGTCGTCACAGACCAGCTGGGTA